>JACEVL010000062.1:2483609-2961109 GCA_020284085.1 Aporrectodea caliginosa
AGAGGTTGTGATCCTTACTGTCCACTCTCCGAATCCTTCCATGGACAGTAACGAGCTTAGAATAACCGTCTAATCATTTCAGATTAACTCTACATTCTACGATTTTTCTTCGTTCCTGACATATCTCATTACATTGTTATTCAGCATTCAACGACTCATACGGGCCTTTATCAGGGACGTCATTTCAGTTTTTTCAGGGAATAAAAAAAATTCGGAGGTGGGGTAAAACTTTGGCCAGCTTTTTAAGTTTTGTATTTAGTCTAGATGTGCAAAACTGTGGTTAAATGATCTAACATGTTTCTTCTTGTTCTTATTTAGGTAATTTATCGTTTTAGCGTTCTTTATTATGTACGCATTATAACATATCGTTTCATCGTTTTATATACATGGCATTTGAATACCAATATCCATAACTTTCATCAATCCAACTTCCATATACGATTATACGTAAGTATTATTTCCATCAATCCAACTCCTAGTTTCACAAACATTATTCTCATCAATGCAACTTCTATATAAACAAAAATTAGTTTCATCAATCCAACTTCTATTTTTAGTAAGACTTATTTTCATCAGTCCAACTGCTCTTAGGCAAGAATTACAATGGGCGAATATAACGCCGAATAATTTAGAACGCTAAAACGATAAATTGCCTCATTTATTTCTTACTATGTTTGATTTTCTGCTGGCCTAGACCCCTATGGATGAATAAAGATATTATTATTTTATCAAATGCAATACCAGACATATAAATAGTTGATTTTCCCATCAAATTCAGCCTATTCAGGGGAGCATTATCCCTCTGCCCTACCCCAAATGACGTTCCTGGACTTCATGTATTCAATGTGCTATCCCTGTATTCCAACGAAACGCATATGATTTCCGGTCCATTTCGCAAATTGAACTGTAAGCCCAATCTATGGAATTTTACTACCAGCCTTGTCGAACTCTTTCTCTTATAATTATCATTTCACAAACAATAGTCTAATTGTAGAAATTGAAGTAACTATCTTCGACAAGAAATAATGCTTGGAGATTGAGTAGGCCTATGTATGTGCGACAGTGAACTAAAAAATAAAGACAATGATAAAAGAGCGGCAGCGAAGGAGGTGTAAAGCGTCACGTTATAGTCTAACTCTAAAAAATATGAGGCAGCGACAGCTATGAAGAAGCCATGTGAATTCGATAATCAGGCTTTATCAAAGAAGACCTATTCATAAATGCACAGCGATTAGGATTAACACATGTAAGTTATACGGAGCCTATTATGTTATCTAAAGAAGACACAGAAGAAATCGTTAGCTTATGGACCGACTCATTTGCTCTGCGTTATTAAAAGGATGCCAGATCTAAATTAGTTCGTTATAGAGCTGTACCGAATAGCATTTTTTACTATTCGGCCGAATACGAATAATTGACCACACTATTCGACCGAATACGAGTACGAATACGAATAGTTAGATGACGACAGAGAGGGTATAAGTAAAAACTAGACACAAGTAGGACCTACAGGTATTTAAAAATTGTTTAAAATAACATTTTTCAGAACACTTAATACACTATAAATGTTTAATTTAGCGAAAATAGAACAAGTTTAAGATTTATTTATTTCACGAACATAAAACCGGAAACTAAAAGAGAGTTTAGATCACAAAGGAAACCACACAATGAAGCGCTAAATCTTATATAGCGCATTTAGAATTACGCCTCGAGTTCGACAGGTGGCGCTTCGGCGTGTAAACACTGACTCAGTACGCGCTCGGTTTATCTTATCTTTTTACGTTAAAATTCGCTTTAGGCTCGGATTTTGATGGATATTCTTACAGTACGGAACCTCGACTCGTGGATTTGTACTTTGTTGCGTTGGCAAGACTTGTTGTTCCTGCCATTAGTTCGATTTCTCGTGCCTTACCACGATGGATACGCCCCCTCGTTCATACACGCCTGACTTCATTCGCGCGCTACGCGTCAATGCCCGTTGTCCACTTCGTGCAACGCGGAAAATCCTTTTTCTCTACAGACTGTGGCGTCCAGCTTACGCTCGATGGGTTCCAACGTCTACGCCGTCCTTGAAGTCGGACCCTCCACCTATTCCACCACCTTCGTCTCCATCTTCACCTGGCCTCCGTCTCGCGACTTGGAATGTTCGCTCTCTACGCAATAAGTATGTGGCTGTCGCTGACACCATACAAACATGTGAAATTGACTTACTTGTTGCCACTGAAACCTGGCACCAATCGTTGTCGGACGTCGCTGTGCGCCGCTCGACTCCTACCGGATATTCTGCGGTGGATCGTCCGCGGCCTTCCGCCGCTGATGGCCTAGGCCGTGGTGGTGGAATAGTCGTCTTCCACCGAACCACCCTCTGCGTACGAAGGATACCCCTTGTATCCACTCCGACCACCTTCGAGGCGCTCGCTGTTTCCGTCTCCTCGCCTCGTGGTCCTCTGACTATTCTAGCGGCCTACCGACCTGGATCAACCCCGCCATCGTCGGCCTTCTTCACCGAGTTTGCTTCGCTGCTCGAACAATTTGCGCTGTACAACACGCAACTCATCATCGCTGGAGACCTCAATCTTCACTTAGAGGATCCATCTTTACCCACTTCATCCGACTTCCACACCATCATCGACCAGTTCGGGTTGGTCCAGCATGTGGCCGAGCCGACGCATCGGGCTGGCGGCTGGCTTGACGTCGTCCTCACTCGTGACGACTGCGTTCCGACGAACATCTGCGTGCACCCACCGACTGTTTCCGACCACGGTCTCGTTGCTGTCACCATTCCGTTCCTCTGCGACACGCCATCCTACGTCGTCAGACAGGTCCGCGATTGGCGAAGCCTTGACCGGGCGGCGTTCGGCTCAGCACTACTCGAAATACCGGCTGTTGCTGATCCATCAATTCTGGACAGTCTTCCGGTTGCTGATGTCTTCGCAACCTACCAAACCGACATAGCCGAAGTTTTCGAAAGGTTCCTTCCAACCCGCTCGGCTAGAGTTCGTCGCCGTGTACTCACTCCGTGGTTCGATGCGGAGTGTCGGTCCTTGCGCCGCGAGGCTCGTCGGCTGGAGAGACAGTACAGGCGCACCAGGTCACCTGCGGACCGCGCTACGTGGGTGAAATTTGTCAGAGAAATGCACAAGCGCTACCGCGACAGGGAGCGGGAGCATTGGGAGGCCAAGATCACTGCTCACGCCGAGCAGCCCAAGCGGTTATGGGCCACTTTCAACGCTCTCCTTGGCCGCGGACGAGCTGATCGTTCGCCTGATCCTCCATCCTTCACGGCGGAAACCTATCTAGCCTCGTTCACGGCTAAGGTCCAAAAGATCCGGGACGATACCGCTGACTCTCCTCCGCCGGCATTTCCACCTACGACATGCAGCCTGTCTGTTGTGACCGCCGTCGCCCCTGCTGAGCTACGCCGTATCATCCTCGCCGCCGCTCCGAAATCGTGCGAGCTCGACCCTCTACCGACGTTCCTGTTACAGGAGTTTGTGGACATACTGCTACCTCTTCTCACCACGCTCTGCAACCGATCCATCTTGGAAGGGGACCTGCCGCCGACTCAGAAAAGATCACTCCTGATCCCTGTCATCAAACGTGAGGGGCTTGACAAAACTGATCCTAACAACTTCCGACCGATCGCCAACGTCTCCTTCATCTCCAAGGTCATCGAAAAGATCGTCGCCTGCCAGCTAACGTCATATCTCGAGACTAACAACCTGCTGCCTGCGATCCAGTCTGGGTTTCGTAAAGGTCATTCTACCGAGACCCTGCTGCTCCGCCTCCTCTCAGACATCTACGGAGCGATTGACAGATCGCAACTCACTTTACTGGCGCTTTTTGACGTTAGCGCGGCATTCGACACTGTGGACCATGAGATACTTTTTGATCGGTTACAAATATCTTTTGGTCTGTCTGGTGCCTTCCTTTCCTGGTTGGAGTCCTTCCTTGGGCAGCGCTCCCAATGTGTGGTCCATGGGTCAACTAGGTCCCCATGGGTCCCCGCCCCTTATGGGCTACCTCAGGGCTCCGTCTTGGGACCTCTCCTCTACCTTATCTACACTTCTGACCTTGCCTCACTGCTCGCCTCTTATTCTGCTTTGGCCCAGCTATATGCAGACGATGTCCAGGCCTACTTGCATTGCTCTGCCTCTGACGCTATTGCGACCACTCGGGCTATGAGCTCGATCATGGGAGCCCTTGAGACCTGGATGTCGTCCAACCGGCTGCGGCTAAACTCTGCTAAAACCCAGTTCATCTGGCTGGGCACCCGCCAGCAACTGGCTAAGCTAGACATGGTTGCCCTCGCTGCCGCTTTTCCCCTTTTCACCTTCTCCTCTGTTGTGCGCGACCTGGGCGTCACATTGGACCGAGAGCTCTCCTTTGCTCCCCATATCAACCTCCTTAGCCGTGACTGCTTCTACCAATTGCGTCAGCTTCGCACTGTCGCCCGCTCACTCACTGCTACTGCTGCTTCCACTCTTGTCCATGCCTTTGTCACAACCAGACTTGATTACTGTTGTTCACTTTATGCTGGCCTCCCGGCTGTTCGACTGGGGTGCTTGGATCGGATCCTGCGTTCTGCTGCCCGCCTTATTGGCCGCATACCAAAATATGGCCATATCTCTGGATACATGCTCGACGTTCTCCACTGGCTCCCCTCTGAGCAGCGGATTGCGTACAGAACAGCTGCCCTAGTCTGGCGCTGCTTACTAGGTTTCGCTCCTGCCTATCTTCGTGAGCTCTGCTGTCCTGTCCTTAGTGCTAGGGGATCTCGATCCCTCCGCTCATCTGACCAGGGACTCCTACTTGTCCCTTTTGCTCGAACCTCCACTATGCAAAATCGTGCTTTCTCGGTGGGGGCCCCTCGACCTGGAATGGCCTTCCTCTGGAGCTTCGCCTTGTCCCTAGGACCTTCTCTCCCACGTTCTTTTCTCACCTTAAAACTGTTCTTTTTGGCCGTGCTGGAGTCGGGAGCGCCTCTGAGTAGTTTCCTTGAAGGGGCGCTATACAAATGTTCAGTATGAATGAATGAATTTAACATATAGGCTCAAATTTATGTAGCGCGTGTACTATTCGTATTCGGTTTTAGAAAACTATTCGGCCGAATACGAATAGACTATTCGGAGCACTATTCGGTCCGAAGCGAATCGAATACGAATATTCGGTACAGCTCTAGTTCGTTATCGTAAACTCGAAACTTCTACAGCGCCCACAAAAGCGAAGTCGCGGGAACCAGCCTATTCACAGTTGTGGATTATAGTTAATTAGTTAGAATTAGTTTGTTAAGTTTTACTTAAAAGTAAAGAAGAAACTCGCTGTACTAACGGATATGAAGATTAGACAAGGCCAGGTGGTTGGCATGAATGAGCGATAATAAAGATAGACTACACAAGACGTCGGCCAAATCAATTGAAAAATTGCAGATATAAAGGGATTAACACTTTTTAAAAACCCGTTTAATCGGAAGAATTTAAAACGAAAACAACCAAAACAGGCAAAAACAGATTTCTGTTCATTATTTTTTTGGATTACATTTCTGTTCCTAATTACATTTAACGTCATTTTGGCGGATTAGGTTTCTATGGAGCCGCGCTATAAAAATTTATACTTGCAATTATAATAACAATCACAATTGCAATCCATTCCTCCATCCACTCACCCAACCCAAACCACCAAACCACTTATCCACCCTAAATCCACAAACACGCCATTCATCCATTAATACATCCATCTACCCACCCATCCATCCATCCATCCATACATCCATCCATCCATCCATCCATCCATCCATCCATCCATCCATCCATCCATCCATCCATCCATCCATCCATCCATCCATCCATCCATCCATCCATCCATCCATCCATCCATCCATCCATCATCCATCCATCCATCCATCCATCCCCATCCATCCATCCATCCATCCATCCATCCATCCAATCCATCCATCCATCCATCCACCCACCACCCACCCACCCACCCACCCACCCACCCATCCATCCATCCACCCACCCACCCACCCACCCACCCACCCACCCACCATTATCCATCCATAATCCATCCATCCACCCATCCATCCATCCATCCATCCATCCATCCACCCACCCACCACCCACCCACCAACCCACCCACCCACCCATCCATCCATCCATCCATCATCCATCCATCCATCCATCCATCCATCCATCCATCCATCCATCCATCCATCCATCCATCCATCCATCCATCCATCCATCCATCCATCCATCCATCCATCCATCCATCCATCCATCCATCCATCCATCCATCCACCCACCCACCCACCCATCCCATCCATCCATCCACCCACCCACCCACCCACCCACCCACCCACCCATCCATCCATCCATCCATCCATCCATCCATCCATCCATCCATCCATCCATCCATCCATCCATCCATCCATCCATCCATCCATCCATCCATCCATCCATCCATCCATCCATCCATCCATCCATCCATCCATCCATCCATCCATCCATCCATCCATCCATCGTGGTTCCTTAGACGCTAATTCCTCAGACGCTGAATCTCTGAGACGCTGCTTCTCTTTGATTGCCTGTCACGTCAGAGACAACATACAAACTCGCAGAATTGTCTTGAAAAAAGACGGGCAATTACCAGACGACGACACCCAGCCCATCACGACGACGCCTTCAAGTAAATTAGGCTTTATTCGGGTTTATGAGCGTCATTTTCGTCGTCAAAGATAAAGCTCAGGTCGCTCTGCACGCGCCGTGCTTTGACTCGCATGCAGAGTATGTGCGAAGTGTGTGCGGTCACCTATCATGATCACCTACTGTAGGTCGTATTATCTCGATCGCTTTTCTTCGGAAGCAATCTATTATCAGATGCACTAAACATCGCATCAGCCGCCATCTTAACAGCCGAGGACAATCATGCTGAATGATATAGCGTCTACTTTGCAAATGACTTTACGTGATCGACGGTTTAGAACATTACTGGAAGAAAGATATACCAATATCCATTCCTAACACAAGTAATAATGACGATGAACAAAACAACGACAACAACAGCAACAACAATAGCAATAACAATAACAATAGTAATAATAAATATAATGACAATAATAACAATAAGTATGATAATATGATCCTCTGAGTACACGGAGTGCATTTCTGAACTTATAATGCATCATCAAATTCAGTTGTATAAAACTGTCAGAGTTGATGACAGTGACTCAGTAGCAGAGTATTACGCCCATAATGCAATCACTGCGCCGACTGCCTAATAAGCAAAGAAGAATCCATTTCAAAATCTGCTTTCCCGTTCACAAGGTACTGCATCTTTACCAATCTCTTCCATGCTCAACTCTCTCACACAAATAGATACTGTGCACTTGATCAATGGATGTTGTGACTCTTAATGCGTTGAGTTCTCGGGCTTCATCGGCCGCTTGTCCGAATCTGTGCAATTCGCTGCCAAATTCGGTTCGTTCTCTTACTTTTTTGAAGTCAGGCCCACACTTAAGACTCGTTTATTTCAACTTGCTTATCCACTGTATACCTTGGTTTCTGGTGTCTCTGGTCTATCGCATTTCGACCTGGGTTTCCAGTGTATTAGGATTTTCTACCACGCTTGAAGCAATTTTCTACCGCACTTGAAGCAATAATATTCTGATGTAAATGTGAATCTTCGAGATTTTTCGGCGTCTCACAAAAGACGCTTCACAGAGACAAGCTCATTCACCGGCCCTATATCAAATCAAGTCTTGTGCCAAGTGGTCAGATGTCTTGGGCATTAGGATAGCGATGCCAAAGAAGTCCTTAGATTAGATTACATTATTTTGATTAGATTAACAAGCGTTTCAATGGCCAGTTACTTTGCCTAGAACAACGTTTCCCAAAGTGTGTTCCGCGGAACCCTGGGGTTCCGTGAGGGAAGAGAAGGTTTCCGTGAGAAAATTGGATAAAAGTGTTGTTTGAATGTGTTGTTATATCATAAATCAGACTCCGAGGTGAAGACAAGGGTTCCGTTGGAAAATTTCATCTAAAGTAATTTATACTCTATAAAAGAGATTCCGGTTAAGCTTATTCATTACTCTCATTAATTAAACCTATAATTGGTCTGCCTCGCAGGCGCTGCGTATACCAGAATATATTCAATGTAGATTGGGGTTCTGTCAACAATTTTTCAGATCAAACGGGTTCCGTAGGCAAACGAGATTGGGAAGCCCTGACCTAGAACATGACAAAGATGGGTACAAAATTACAAGGCAGAGAGACTATAAGACAACTCTATGAACGAAATTTTAATGCCAGTAATTAGGCCTACATTCTCGCAAGTTTACATATTTTATGTGTGCGATAGGCCTAAATAAATTGTAATTGAGCAATTTCTATAACGCCGGTGTCCAATGCACAAGGAATCAAATAAACGCGTACAAAAATAAAGCTGCAGGCAGGTCAATACCCATAGCAGAAAGCCAGTCCAAAGAAACCGAGAAGCAGCCCAGGGTAAAGTTGAGACTTAGCAGAACGAACAGATGCATGAATAGAGTTCCTAAATTTCGGTCCAATGCTGAATGGAAATAATCACAGCGCAACAAACAAAAATTCTGTGGCGTGTTTAGATGTCGTTCCAATAGCCTATCTTTGCTGTCGTGAGCGACTGAATGAATGAATGAGTGAATGAATGAATTAATTAATTAATGAGACTTAGCAGAACGAACAGATGCGAATAAGTGACTGAGTGAGTGAGCGAGCGAGTGAGCGAGATAGAGATCGATGAGTGACTAAGTAAGTGAGTAAATAAGTTATCTTTATTGCTGCAAAACAAACACCAACACTTTACAAGCAAATGCAAATATTTGCATGCAAAGCAGAAGCAGTAGAAACCGCAGAGACAGCAGAGAAAGGAAAAGCCAACATGATATAAAAGTCTTTCTCAATTATTTATCCTCAAGCCGCAGACCAAACACCATCTCTTCGCCCCAACTTCAAGTTTAATATCCGCCGATGAGTGCCAGCGCGTCCCCGCGTGGGGACCGTTCGGGAACTTGGGTAAGTAATAAAAATGCCAGCAGACAGAGACGAACAGGGTAGCGTCTGTGCAGGGTCAAGATCTTATCTTCTGTATTATTCTGTCTTGTACCACCATCGGGTCCCATAAAATCGCTAGTGCGGGCATGGGAAAGTAGCGAACGTTCTTGTGTCGAGGATTTCCGAGGGATCGTAGATCCGTCCAAATTGGTCTTTCTCGAAGACGTCGATACCACAGCGCCATCTGTACGCTTCACAACGAACGACGTCGAAATGAGACGGTATCACGTGGTCCAGTTTAAGTACACACCCTTCCAACACGCATCGGTTCACTAGACTAGGCTTGGAATCTCAAAATGACACTGTTAGAAGCAAATCATGTAACAATTTGCTAACCGGTGTTTCTAGACTAATTTGACCCTGCTGAAAACGAAAATCGCGGTTAGCAACCTGGATTTTGAGCGGTTGCATGGGAAAACAAGATGGCGGCCAAAATGGTGGCCAATAGCTTCAAATTGCTATAAGTGAAGTTTTGTAAGTGATGGAAACATGATTTTAGAGTCTAAATTAACATTTTCAGGGTCAAGGAATGTGATGGAACTAAAGACACACAAGTAGCTCTGCCAGAAAACCAAAATGGCGGACAAAATGGCGGTCATTATCTTCAAATGGCTATAAGTGAAGTATTATATGTAATGAAAACCTGATTTTAGAGTCTAAATTAACATTCTCAGGGTCAAAGAATGCAATGGAACTAAAGACAAATATGTAGCACTGCCAGAAAACCAATATGGCGGACAAAATGGCGGACAAAATGGCGGCCAGAATCTTCAGATAACTATAATTGAAGTCATGTATGTGATGGAAACCTGATTTTAGAGTCTAAATTAACATTGTCGGGGTCAAGGAATGCGATGGAACTAAAAACACATATGTAGTAGTGTCAGGAAACCAAAATGGCGGACAAAATGGCGGCCATTATCTTCAAACATAGGCTATAAGTGAAGCATTGTATGTGATGGAAACATTATTTTAGAGTCTAAATTAACATTTTTGTAGTTAAGGAATACGATGGAACTAAAGACACGTATGTAGCCCTTCCAGGAAACCAAAATGGCGGACAAAATGGCGGCCATTATCTTCAAATTGCTATAAGTGAGGTATTGTATGTGATGATAACCTGATTTTAGAGTCTAAATAAACATTTTCGGGCTCAAGGAATGCGATGGAACTAAAGACACCTAATGTAGCACTACCAGAAAACCAAAATGGCAGACAAAATGGCGGCCAGTCTGGAGTTGTTTTCTTGGTCAAAGAATATCAAAAAGTAACATTCTATATGTACATTGAGGTTATTGCAGTGTCCCGTCATTTTCTACATTAGAGGTTCTTAACAGGAGTTTCGCGACACACTAGTGTGCCGCGAATCGACCGGCAGTGTGTCGGAAAAAATTGGTGTGGCCAATTCTCACAGCATGTGTTCGTTACACTGACTTAGTTACTTTAACAGTTCAGCACTTTAGCTATGAGAATTCGGAGCACTCTATATTTCTAGATTCTATTTTGTTTTATCGCAATCTGGGGCGGCCATGATGTTTACCTTATTTTTGCATACACGGTATACACGTTTGCGACCGCGCCGATGAAAACTGTTACCCATTACTATTATAACAGACTGTAACATTCGAAATGGACAGCATCCAGTTATGCTGTTATGGCATGAAAAGCCAATATATTTTTCCTTATTTGATCCTCCATACTTAGAGCAATTGTGTGAATTGGAATGAACTTCTGCTTTGCTGATATTCTTGCCATCACCCACACCTCATCACATTTGAAGTGTTGATAGTGATGCAGCAACAGCAGAATCACGTCGGTATCCCATGCACAAACACTATGGCTTTCAGGTACATGTCTGGAAAGCATGCACAATTATTCTGGTATCAGCTTCTTCGTGTGTTGCTGCCGAGGCACACACATAAGACCCGGCAGTAGACAATGCCTTATCTTCGTCCACGAAACCATCAGCAACAACTGCATCTATATCGCCATATGTGACTGTTCAGAGCTGAACGGATGGGAGTGCAGCTATATCAGCCTTGTTTTCAGGTATAGCAAGATAATTAAGCCAATTTCCCGGCAAGGAACACTTCGGCACTGTATGCAGTGACGGATTGGTCGTAATGTCTTGCACCGCTTCTGTCTGGTTCCACCTTTACTGACAATTGCACTGAATGCCTAGTATCGATCGAAGACAAGATCGTCTCTCTTGTAGCCAATCGAAAGTTTCTTCACATGTGTAACCACTGTATCTGCCAGGTCACCATATGTCTTTGGTTTCGCAGGTTTCCCTATTGCTTTGCTTGTACCATTGCTTGTCCATCAATAATTGAACGCGATGCCTCTGTTAGAGAAATGCTGACTGGACATGATACTTTTCAGTGAGTGTCTGCAACAATGAGGCCTTATCACCCGTTCTCAATTTCATTTTGCCTTCAGCATCCACCAAAGCCACTGGTTTTGAGACAAGTTCATGGCACAGTAGGCCTATACTGTTGCAAAATCCACGGGACGATCGTCTTCATATGCTGTGACGAGTCGCTGCATGATATCGCGATCTCCCTTTACAATTTTATCGGTGTTCCTTTTCTTGGTTGAAGATCACTTCTTGTACAAGTCGTGAAATGTAGGAGCATTGCTCTTCTTCAAGGGTTCATTGAATTTCACATGAACAATTCCAGTGTCATTGCCACAAAGTGTCAAAGTCTATCATTAACAAATTTTGTAACTTTATCATGTCCATGTTTCTTTGCATTAAGAAGTGAATCAAGCATTGCTGATATTGCAACGTCTGTTGTTACTGTATTCCGAAGTAGTGTTCTTTTATGCAATGCTATCGTTTTGTTGAACAGACAAAGCAATGATTCTTCATAAATTTTCGTCCCATTTCTGTCGAGAGACAGTCGTTTCTTTGTATGTTTCATCAGGATGCGGTACGTGAAACAAATATATGGTTTTCCTCTGGATCTCTGGATATGAGAACGCAAATGGAATGACAGTGCCCATCTATGAAGTGTATTATTGTCGTTTGCTAGGCCAGTTATTCAACTAGCCTCCTTGCAGGTGCCAAATAGCCATTCTTTTGCATGGTCTGCATCAACCTGATTCAACCTTCTATAGCTGTTCTAAACAACGAAATCGCCGTCATGGAATGCATCCTCAATTTCTTTGGCAACAAGTGCATCTCCGCCATGCAGATGGTGAGACACTTGCGATAATTCGAACGATCGTATCTGGTGATTTAATTATTATTATGGTTGAAATAAATTATGCAGATTAATAATTAGACAAACGAATTGCTCTCTCTCTATCCTCATTAATAAAAACATTCCAATAAAAGCAAATTTCTGTCGTCAATATGTTACTTCACACTCTAAAATCAGACTGGCCGCCATTTTGTCCGCCATTTTGGTTTCCTGGAAGGGCTACATACGTGTCTTTAGTTCCATCGTATTCCTTAACTAAAAAAATGTTAATTTAGACTCTAAAATAATGTTTCCATCACATACAATGCTTCACTTATAGCGTATGTTTGAAGATAATGGCCGCCATTTTGTCCGCCATTTTGGTTTCCTGACACTACTACATATGTGTTTTTAGTTCCATCGCATTCCTTGACCCCCGACAATGTTAATTTAGACTCTAAAATCAGGTTTCCATCACATACATGACTTCAATTATAGTTATCTGAAGATTCTGGCCGCCATTTTGTCCGCCATTTTGTCCGCCATATTGGTTTTCTGGCAGTGCTACATATTTGTCTTTAGTTCCATTGCATTCTTTGACCCTGAGAATGTTAATTTAGACTCTAAAATCAGGTTTTCATCACATATAATACTTCACTTATAGCCATTTGAAGATAATGACCGCCATTTTGTCCGCCATTTTGGTTTTCTGGCAGAGCTACTTGTGTGTCTTTAGTTCCATCACATTCCTTGACCCTGAAAATGTTAATTTAGACTCTAAAATCATGTTTCCATCACTTACAAAACTTCACTTATAGCAATTTGAAGCTATTGGCCACCATTTTGGCCGCCATCTTGTTTTCCCATGCAACCGCTCAAAATCCAGGTTGCTAACCGCGATTTTCGTTTTCAGCAGGGTCAAATTAGTCTAGAAACACCGGTTAGCAAATTGTTACATGATTTGCTTCTAACAGTGATTTCTAGAGCCCTTTTGAAATTCCAAGCCTAGACTATACGGGCAGTCGGTCCTTCTGATATCTTATATATATATATATATATATATATATATATATATATATATATATATATATATAGGCCAACCGTAGTTTTCCTGTGAAGCGCTTGTATATACAGAAACATGAGCACACGTGTAGCTGTTTACTGTACACGAGAGATTGATTCTCTTTCATGTCGGTGTTGGTCGCAAGCTTCCCGGTTGTGCTTATACGGCACGCAAATGTCATTAAAAAGAAGGCTACTCATTCTCAGTGGAGGAGCCATTGTTTATTATAGACCACTGTTCTGCTGGTTGGGATTTAGGCTACTTGTCTATGGAAAATCTACCACTGGTGAATTTTAGTTAGGGCCATATGCAGCCTAACTAAATGTTTTGTTATGAACAAAAATGGTTGACACCATTCATGCTAGCATAGCAAAGCTTTTGTGAGATACTTAGAAGTAAGTAAGTAAGCAAGCAAGTGAGTAGCCTTTATTGCATCTGACAAGCGCACATGGATTACATTGTATACCACGATTACATACATTTTAAAATAAACTATAACAGTAGCAGACTATAAAGTCACACGTGCTCAACTAAATATAACTAAAGATGCAGCGGTTAAGAGAAACGTCATGTATTTATTAGTCGATGACAGAAGATTATGACACCAAAAACTCAAAAGAAGTGTTTTCTTCTGGGTTTATCTCCATCAGATCATCACACTCTTCGCCACTGATGAAACTGTTTTGGCAACCTGGATTCATTGTGTTGTTCCTGCGAAACTGCTGAAGAACTAATACTTCTCTGAAATGCTGCCATGAACTCCATGGAACTTACTGCAGCCGTTGCTCTTTTCCTTTGCACTCTCCTAAGCTGAGCTCCGTTTCATTTTTTTCACTTCATTCTTGACAAAGGCAAGCGATACCCCCAAGTGATGAAAAAATGATAAATTGGATTTTTCTCATATAACATTCCACGACTTAGTGACTCGGTAGCATTGCATTTGCCATGGCCCACCCGCTGGCCTTAGGGATAGTTCAGTTAGAAGCGACTGCATATAGGGCCTACTTCCTGTCTGATGCTATAATCTAACATTTTTGGCATCAAAATTATAACAGACGTAAATTTTTTCTTTAACAGATTGATGATCTTCTTTATCAATCCAGACACGGAGTAAGTTTTTACCTGACACGCGCGATGTTTCATCTTGCGAGAGAGAGAGAGAGACGAGGAGGAGGAGGAGGAGAAAAAGGAGGAGGAGGAGAATGATGATGAGGAGAAGGAGTCGAGTGGGAAGAGAGTACCCAGGTGGAGGGGCCAGAGGGTTAGACTGACACCGATGATCGATAGGCTGAAACATGATACTGGTAGAGAGGTTTTCAGAGAAACAGACAGAGCGACAGAGAGTTAATAAAATCCAGAGATGAAACTCGATCTAGACCAGCTACATGTATACAAGTGTTGACAACATAGTCACGAAACGGGAACTCATCATGTCCCACGCCTCCCACCATCATGTCCCGGGTGAACATTGCAAATGGAAGCACCGCATAATAAAGGCCAAAACATAGCATCATCGCATCTATGTATATATGATGAATAGTTCGGTCACTCGCAAGGCGTCGTTAAGTACACGACAAGGGTGCTTGACATGACAATCTAATGAGACGCGTCTTAAGATGACTTCAGAATGATTTTTGAGCTGGCTGTCATTAAATAGTTCTTTGGCTTAAGTTTAATGGTGGACGGTTCCAGGAAGATGGTTCGATATATGAGAAAACACGATATTCTCGCATCATCGTACTGAAGCGCGGGTCCAACATAGGGCTCTGGTATAAAGACCAGCCCATGAAGACGGCCCCACGAGCATCACGTTGGTCCATTACAAGAGAGCATTGCATAAAGACCATCGCATGAGATCATCACATGAAGGCAATCCCATAAAGACCATCATACGAAGACCATCACATACATGGGCGCCCGCACATAGGGGCAAGAGGCGGAACTCCCCCTCCTTGGACAATTGACACCTATTCGTTAACTACTACTTTTTGGTGTTTAACAAATTTCTTCACAAAGCACTAACGATACTAATGTTGCGCAAGGTGAAACTGAGAAATTTAACTTTAAGTAAGAATTAAATCTATTTAAACCTACAGCGTACACATGTCGTTTCTTATAATATTGTGATATATGTTATGACGTCGTTCTGAGCGCTCTTCCCATCAAACCTCATTGGAATAGGCCTGCTCCTCCCTCTAATTTACCGTGACCATTGTGTTTTGCCCCTTCTGCAAAAATATCTGCGGGCGCCCATGATCACATAGAACGATCACACGTGATAGCGTCACGAAAATCACAAAGACCATTCGATGAAAGTCTTGAAATCCTCACCATCCATTATCCTCTCCTTGGAGGCCATCGATCTTACGAACAAAACAAGTCGAACGTACATTATACAGGCCGAACACGACAGCACAGTAGGTTATCCAGTTGTCGACAGTAATCCGCGCAACAGACCAGCTAAGAGGATCATTCTCCGGTCATAGACCAACCGACCGACCGAACGAGTGGCTTACAGCTGCACCTGGGACCAACGGCAGAAAAATAACTGATTGAAAATGAAGACGGATTTTTAGAGTTAATGAAAACGAACGACACCAAGATACTACATAGTGGCTAGCCATTTGAGGCTGTAGATCTGTGTAAAGCTGCGCTCCGATTCATGTACATATTCTGTTCTGTGTTTCTCTGTTCCACTGTATGCTCTGTCTCATTCATTCGGAATATTTATATAGCGCCCCTTCAGATTCCTTACTGCGAGGTGATCCCATGGCAGTCCAGCCCAGACAAAAGTAAACCTCTTTCAAGTAGTTAACATAACACAGCTTAGCACAAAATAATGTAACATAATGGGGTCTGTAAGTGGTTCAGAAGACGTGTAATATGTGTTGGAACTAATGCAAGTCAACATGGAATGCTTTAATGAGCCCTAATCCTTCCTTCATAGCCCGTCTTTCATAGCTTCTTCAAAGCTGTTATATTGCACACTGAGACAGCACTGCAATAAGACCAATCCACAAGTCAATAACTTTTGCACTGATGAATTCTGTCATTTGGTTCTTTTCCGATTCTTAAATAATTTATAGCTGTGACTTCGAGTTGTGTTATTAGTCATAGAAACTGTCCTATACTGCATTGCCTCCATTCCAATGATCCAGTGTTTCAGTTTGTGGCAAGTACATGAAGCCTTCTGGTTAAACTACACGCAGATTTGAAAAGCTTATACATGTAGGAAATGAAGAGCACGATGTTGCATCCTCGAAGTGCTTTGTTCATGTATGTTCTGTTCCGTGTATGTTCTGTTCCATGTATGTTCTGTTCCATGTATGTTCTGTTCCATGTATGTTCTGTTCCGTGTGTGTTCTGTTCCAAAAATGTTTTGTTCCGTGTTTGTTCTGTCCCATGAATGTTCTGTTCCATGCTTATTTTGTTCCGTGCATGTTCTGTTCCATGTTCCATGTAGGTTCTGTTCCATGTTTTTGCTGTTTCATGTTTTTGCTGTTTCATGTATGTTTTGTTCCATGCACTTCGTTCCACATACTCTGTTCCATTCATGTTCTTATGCACTCTGTTTTACATTCACTATTCCAGGTATATACACTTTGTTCGTGCGCTCTGTTAAGTTCACTTGGGCTCTGTTCAGTCTCCGCGTGTCTTTGGCAGAGACTTTGTACTGTCACGGTGTAGTCGGGTCACCAACACTTTTAAAAGTGGTGGTGACAATCACCACCACTTTTTGGCTCCATGCTGAAACTTTTGTTGCGACTTGACAGTGTTATTTTGGTTTGAAGCAAGTTCAAGCAACGAGAGTTAATGGCGGTGTATTCTTGTATACTTAACTGTGGCAATGCTGATGGATGCCGTCACTTTATTATACTTACTTATTTTTATATTGCTTAAATTGACGAGTGGTGACGGGAGGGAAGAGCGGAGGAAATAGGTCACCGCACTTTGTGGGGCAAACTTACGTCCTTGGTCTCTGTCGAATCTGACAACAGAGGATTGCATTGGAGTCATTTACTTCCTGTCTAATTCATCATCAACTTCCGGGGTAAATGGACGTTCAAAGCGGAGCTTAGTTCGACTGCCCGTCGCTTGAGGTCGCTTGCATCTTTTCCCTTCGCTGCTGATGGGGTGGGGTGGTGCTTGCTCGGATGCTGGTGAGGAAATGAATTAGATTCCCAAACCGGTATTAAGACTGATGGCCATCGTCTCTGTTGGGCTTAAAGACGGCTTTTGTTCTGTCGTGAAAGAAAAAGAGGCCTAAAGGGTATATATGCAGACGAAGGCTAGATCATTGCACAGTAATGCAATATAACAACTCGTTAACCATCGCCACTGCTGTTATAGTCTGGAAACTATATGACTACTTTTATAGCGCCACCGTTTCTAATCATTTGGATCATAGAACTACAGTATACTGCGCCATTGTTATGATGGTTTAGACAATGAAACTACTTCTGATAGCGTTTCTTTTAGAATGAGTTGAACGAGTCGATCAACCGCACAAACTACTCAGTTTTAAAGAAGCTATGTCATCTATAGCTATTATCGTAGTCGTAATCGCACTTTTCTGTAGCACCTTTTCTGTTTTATGTATCGGTTATTCAGTACAATGCCCTTCAAGAAAACTCCCCACATTCCAACATGTCACTCCATGCTGTGATCAATGCAGCGGATTTCAAATGAACGGAAAGTCCACTTTAATATCCAATGAAAAAACATAGTTTCAGTTCCACCTCTAAGGTTGTCTGTCGTATTTCCACTTTCGATTAATGCCTTGTGCGGAATGAAGTAGGCCCTATATAATTATGTGTATTTAAAATATGTCCGGCAGTTGACAAATGCAATGTATATTGATCAATCAAAAGTATAATCAATCACTCAATGCAAACTTGATTATAGCGCCCGTTCAAGATGCCCCTTCAATGGATCAGCCAACTTGCCTTTCGCCTTTTCACCCATAGGACTTATTTACATTTCACTCACTCATCGTACGTCATTTTCATTGTCTCTTGTAACCCCGATGGTAGTCCGCGTTTCTGGCATTTTCAGCTTATTGCTGTCCGATGTGCAGCAGTTTTTCTTATCCGTAGCTTCATGAATCCCAATCAATCAAGTATTCGCTATTCAAAAACGAATATTTGATTGATTGAGATTGAACCCAAATAAGTGTGATTGGGAATGTGGTTTTGCCTGAGCGTTACGATGACTAGACAATAGAAGATTCTCTCTCAAGTAAGAAGAACTCAAGGGTTTGGGTGACTGTAAGGTCGTGTGAGTGTACATTGATGGCACCTATAGGTCGTCAGCTTATTAAGTGGATTCTTGACCTTTCAAGCAACCGACCTTAATCAACCACCCTGAGCATCACCAGCGCTGTACTTGTATACGGTGTCAGTCCAAGCAGTGGCGTACGGAGCTTAAATGCCGCCCGGGCGACGGCCCAAAATGACGCCCTTAGCACTTAATTTTGGAAATTTCCGGGAAATTTTCTTTATTACTTCCGCCAAAATTTCTGATAACCTGTCAGAAGCCGCCGTGTCCTGCGCCCGAATGCCGCCCCCTCCGCCCCTCATTACACCACTGTATGCTATTCTTTGGATTATTTTTCTTCCTTTCCTTCCTTCTTTGTCTACTTTGATTACTTTTTCTTATACTTTTTCAATTTTTTCTGCATTCACTCCTTCTTTTATTTTTCTTCTACCCTATTTTGCCGCCCCTGCTCAAGTGCCGCCCGGGGCGACTCGCCCCTCTGCCCCCCCGTACGGTACGCCACTGAGTCCAAGGTCTCTATAATGATAATGATAATAATGACAATTTATATGGCGCCGTAACTAAACCATGCCGCTACAATGGCGCCTATAACCAAGGAAATTGAAGCATCAGCGTCGTTAAACAGAAACCACCGACATCCTTGACTGAGCCTTCTACTTTTGACGCACGTTCGGTTGATGCGCCGTGCATTAACATACTCCGGCGCTACAGAAGTTGTTATTTGTTAAATTTTGTTAGTATTATATCAATCAACTCAACTTTACTAAACCGTCAATCAATCGAGAGTCCTGTAGGCCTATAATACTCACTGACAGCTCACGTAACTGTCAGCCTTTTTCGAATGCAACACCGGTCCAGATGTGAAAAACGTTTTTTTGGAATTTAAAAGCCGGTTTCTAACGTCAGTCCATTGGGAACGAAACTCATTCGCATAAAACCAATTTCGCTGACAGCGCTTCGGCGATGACTTGGAATTGAATAAATGTCCAGAGCGATCAGCGAACAGTTTTCCAGCTGAAAATTGATGCTTAGTCAGCGACGTCACGCTGACGCATGCATGGGTTTTATTAGGAACACCTGTTTGTCGAATGAATCGCACCTGCAGCTATAGACTATGTTAGGAACAGCGTAGATTGTTTAATACCTCATCATTCGCGTTGTCATCTTCATCATTATAACCGTCGCCACAATATAAGATGCATAATCATTATCATCATCGTCGATATCATAATCATCAACATCATCACCTTCATCATCGCCATCAATATAGGATGCCTTAAATCGTCATTAATCGTCATTATCGTCAACATCATCATCGTCATCAATATAGGGTGCCTTATGATAATGATAATCATCATCATCATCATCATCATCGTCGTCATCATCATCATCATCATCGTCAGTGTCTACCAGAAGCCATTTAGCTGTTTTGATAGCGAATGTGTCTTCCCAGTTCGGTTTTCGTCTTGTCCAACGCCCTTCATGAATTTTTGAGTCGATTTCTTTACTGATTTTGGTCTTTTCAGGAGAGGGGTAAATGTCGAGCTGCTCTCCGTGATTTATATATATATATATAATATATATACAATTAGACATGCATATTTGTGCATATACAAATTTATATATAATTAGGCCCCTATATATATTTTATAAGTAGTATAGCCTACATTCGAAGGAAGATTTGTTGCATTGAGCGTTAATTAGTTAGACCCTAAATAGCTGATGACTTTCACACGAGTCGGAGACTCATTTGTCAGAAACTAATGACTCACAAAGATCACGGAAAAATTAAGACTCAATCTCGTCCTTCTTAACAGTTTCTATAGCGACTGATGTAGAGAAATGCGCTTTGGGATTAAGATAACGATAACAAGACGTTGTTCTGTATATAATTATACCGTCTTTGTATTTTTAACGTGCGTGTCATATAAATCCTTCAGATGGAAACTAAATGGCGAAAACACTTTCTGGACTGCAGCAACAAATCATCACGAAGTACAAACAGACTGTGTCCGTGTGTCTGTTTGCACTTCAACGCTGAAACAATGTCTGGCACTGAAACGTGTCTTCTGTCTGCGTCTCTTCAGTTCTTCGATGTTTCTTCAGCAAACACTGTCCACAATAACAGAGGGACATTTGATATATAGTCGACTAATTGATTCACACCATACAACGGAACAGTCTCTTACACACACACACACACACGCACACACACACACACACACATACAAATATAGACTACAAAAATATACGCATGTAGACCTATATATGCAGAGGTCTTATATATATGCATCCATGAACATATATAATCTGTAAATGGATTTTTATAGATACACTTGTATAATGAAGACATATATATGTGTCCATGATTATATATTATACATGCATCATAAGTTTTACATGTAGGCCTATATATGGATCACAATGTGTCAGGGATTGGTTGGGACCGGAACCCACCGGAAAGGCATTCCGGTTCTTTTTTGACGACCGGAACGCCGAACCAATAAAACTTTCTAGATTAACATTGGCGCCTGAAGCCGGCGTTCCTGTTCTTTTTTGTTTGGGACGGGATCACTGGATCACATCATCCTATAATATATGCATTTAATATGCACAATAAATTTTATCACATATTTATAATTCAGATGCATTTGGTACACGTGACATAATATTTTATATTTGTAGATTGGAGACGCTCTCAGACTATTATACATGCATACATAGCCTATATGAGTACGTTATTACGCTCGAAGGCAGAAACAAATCAAACGTCACATTTAACATACATGCGTAATGCTGTACAAACATAAAGTCAAACGCACAGGCTACGACAATGTTCATAAAAGTCATTTATGCAACTAGATTTATCGTTCAAGATGCCGGTAACACGAAATAGAGTATCCGTCCTAAGACTATCCGGGGGATGTATGAATTTATCCCCCCGGATGGAATAAACCGGCTTAGAGTATCCGGGGATAAACCATTCCATCCCCCATCGTCATACGCATCACGATAGCCTCGACGAAAATCCAGTCAAAATCACCAAAAACCAAGTAAGTTGATTTCAGGTCGACTTACAAAGTAAAGATACATAATCTAAATATGTTATGTGTACAATAAATCCAAACAGTACGACTGAATACACTTAGAAACCGCCAAAATGCAAATTAAACAGAATACTCCATTTCGCTAAGGGGATACTCGTGTATGGGGAATACTCTATTTCGTGACACCGGCAAGTTCGGAATCACAAAGAAAATGTTCACCAATGTAAGACCATAAAATATCCTGGAGAAAATTAGATGTCGAGTGAACTAGTCACCAATAGAACTTCATGCGAGGTTTCTGAATCATGTGATGTAAGTCTGTCTTCCCCTCCCCTTTTCCCTACCATTCTCAATCTGCCAAGGCCACATATATGTTTTATACATATAGCATAGACACCTACTCTCTCTCTCTCCCTCTGTCTCTCTCTCTCTCTCTCTCTCTCTTTCTTTCTTTCTTTCTTTCTTTCTTTCTTTCTTTCTTTCTCTCCCCTCTTCTCTCATTCTCTCTCTCTTAGCGCACATACAACACACAATATACATATGTATATGTATGTTTATATGTATGCCATGCATGTATGTATATATGCATGCGTACATATATGTATGTATGTAGCCTATGAATGCACATGTGTGTATGTATGTTCGCACGTAAGTATGTATGCATGTAGGATTGTAGGTATGTATGTGTATGCATGCATGTATGTATCTATGTATCCATGCATGCATGTATGTATCAAGACAGTTAATGCATAACGTATATAGTACAGCGCGCGATATACGTCGGGGGACCTGATTTAGCGGAGATCTGTATAACGTCGGCTGTATTTTTTCCGCTGACGCCAGAGGCCGCCAGGTCTTCCTGCTTCTTGGCGGCCATCTTGATATTCGAGCGACCTCTATCGATACCGACAGATCAATACAAGGCTGTGTGGGGAGGGAAGAAGGGTGTGGTCCGTAGCGGTGGAGGAAGGACTGCAGAGACTCCCCAAGTTTTATGTAGTGGGAGGCGCCATGGCACACAGAACAGACAAAATGTGATGCCTCTTCTTTCTCTGTGTAATAGGTTTTATTGATTGTCCATACATCGCTATATCTCGATCACTGTTATGCGCCCAACATAAACTTATATATAGATATGTACATATATATATATACATATACATATATATGCTTACGCATGCATGCACTGCCGATTATTGGTGATTGGATGGGTATATCACGACATCGTTGTGGAATATATACATATACGTCTATAAGGCTATGTTAAAAATGCAATGTCTAACGATACGATATGTATATACAAATGTATGCACAATATATATGCATATTGCATATATTGAAATCATAGAGGCTTGTATTGGTTATACGCAAATATATTCCTACAGAAGTTGTTAATTGTTGTTATATTTAGCAATTAGATTCATACAGCTGTTAATAGATGATAGCATACATGTAGATTGGATCTAAATGCCTACATTAATAAGGTCATCTAACAATCAAATATACATGCACATGTTGACAGAATATATATTGCCTCCAGATACATGTATATCGTGGTCCAATACACGCTGAGATGTCGTGCCTTATAATGAGCTTCGGTTTGACAAATGTCTTCCGGATGCTCTTAGTACCGTGTTATAACAAGCGAAGAGTAATAATTGACTAGCGTATATTGCCATGGGCTTTGCATGCGTTGTTTTGTAGTTGCTTGAAGATTAATTGCTGTACGGCTCCATTCTTCGATGAAACAGCCTTCACTTGGCGTACAGTTTTTGATGTATACTATTGCAACGTTTTGCCGAACCAATGTATACATATATATATATTCTTGTTGAACATAGATATTTATATAGCACCTTTAGCCTCTTCACTGAAATGCTGCCTTAGACGAAATGCATGGTGTGGATAAGACACGAAGAACAATGTGTTTGCAATTGTGAGCGCTTCTGTGAGACTCTTAAGTGGCGCTATGTAAATGTCTTGTTACATTACATTACATTACATATTCATGCGCACACACTGTTACAATTTGTCAGAGGTGTGAATGTAAACACCAGTTTAAAGTTAAAATCATATTTGCATCATGCGAATAGAAGAGGAACCTCAATCACTTAGACGAAACAAGCAAAGGTCGGTCTCAAAAGGCAAAAGAACCAACGGAAACTCTGAAAGAGAACAACGAACACAAAATCTGGTTCAACGCATAGCAACAGGTCGTCCACAAATGGAGACAAAAACCCGAGGAATCGAGAGACTAGACTGACAGAACACAAACGTGCATTGACGACTGAACACCTAATTACAGTGTAAATACAAATCAAACACTGTATAGGCTGAGATTTACAATACAACTGTACTTTGATATTGCACTCCTTCCAAAGTTCAGAAGTGCACACACGACGATGTCATAGATACAATTATATTGCAGAGCAATTATTGTGAGCGAAGGACTTTCTAAAGGTAAGTAAGTAAGTAAGTAAATATATTCTTTATTGAACCAGTTGCAATCCGCATTCTGGTGTACATACATCATATATCATAAACAATCAATAGTCAATAGGAATAAAGCATTCTAACTATAAACTATAACTATTGGCGAACTGGTCTGTGAAGTCTTGATTTAGCTGGAGTTTCAAGCAGAATATGGTGAAAAAACCGATGCACGATGAATTAAATAAAGGTCCCTTCACAGTAACTGCCTCGGGCGAGGCTCGAACCCGTACTCGCCGCGTTACAGGCCAAGCGCTCTAACCAATCGGCCACCGTGACTCCGCATGCAAAGGAGAGATTTCCCGATAAAATGTTCATACGATGTACAACGTATAAATCAGTGCGCCCATTTCATTACGACATGGTACCCGATTGGTTAGAGCGCTCACCTTGCAATGGGTTTGAGCCTCCACTGAGGCGGTCACTATGCAGGGACCTTGAGCAAGTCCTTCACTCACAATTGCTCAGCGCCATCAATCGATGTTTGGCCATTAGATAGTGGCGCTTAATAAATGCATAACAGTAAAGTAAGTAAGTAAGCATATTCTTTGTTAAACCTTTTGCAGAAGAGCCGCACTCCGGTGTACAAACATCATAGGACAAATATTGCAAAATCAATAGGAGTACAGCATTCTTCCTAAAAATGTCTTCCTCATATTGTTGTCGATAAGAGTCAAGACCCTGTCATGAGTCCGTGGGCGAACGTATAGTTGATTTCCTTGGTAGCACACGCCGGGTGAAACATACATACATACATTCATTCATTATTCATTCATTCATTCATTCATTCATTCACAGAGCATTTATATGCATAATTATATATTCAGCATTTATATGCCTACATGTACAGCTATACCTCATACAGTAACCATAAAAAGCGATGCTAACAAAGCTAATTATGCGGCAGGAAATCTGGCGGAAAACTGATGGCGACGTGGCTAGTTACAGGTTCATTCAACGCAGTTTCTTTGCTGCTAGGAACAGAGCAAAACAAGATGATTGATTGACAGACGAAGCGTCGCTGCTTTGTGCCAGATAAACAGAAGGAAGTAGAAGCAAACATTGGATCCGTGCATTGCCTGTGAATGGACGCCGTAAACGAACGAACGGACACTGACGCCATTGGCTCGTCACAGCACAATAGAACCATTCACGTGAATGTTCAGATAATCCGTTTGGACGGTGATAACAACGACGACGACGACAACGACGACGATGAGTGATTTCCTATACGGCGGCGACGACGACTGGGGTTTGAACGCATATCTTGGTTACTGTGGAGATTAATTAAGCGCTGAATGGACCGTCTCCTACAGACTTGACGCAGCCTTCGATAGAGGATTTCCGCTGACGGCGTTCTCTATGTGTAGATGTCCTGCTAGTGAAAACACGGTTGGCGCCAAAGCGGAGTGGCGTGACAGACAGATGAAGTGGTGGCGTGGTGGTAAGCCACTGATGGCGTGTTTAGGGACTTAGGGGGCTGAGACTTAAAAGGTTCTCTGTGAGAGTCTTCCCATAAAAAGCGATCAAGTCATTAGTCTATTTCTTCGGATGGATACAGTCTGATAAATAACCGACGGTCCGTTAAACTGTCTACACAATTGCTATCACGGAGAGCTAACTCTTTAGAGACCTTGCCAACAAAGGCGTTAAACCACTTGAATGTTTTTTGTTTTGCTTCCTTCAATATAACCCTACAGTAACTGCTGTGTACGCTTTAGGCAGGGAAGGATTATGACAGGTCCTTGCTTCTTTCCCCTCGGCGCATGGACTTCGGGCAACGCTTCTTCCCTTTGTGCATAACGCAGCGCCATTTCTGTGCCTCATCCGTATCATGCAACAGCTCTGAAGTCCTCGTTCAGGGTTTCGTGTTGGCAGTTCTCGCCAACACAGTTAGAAATTCTACTTCGGTGGAAGAACATCTATATGGAATGGTGACAGTGAGGGTACTCTCTCTGTGGTATTGCTTATTATACATAGACAGTCCTCTTCAGTCATGCACGAGGGTCCCTTTGTCGCACATCAGTCTCCTGCGGATCTATCTGGGTGACCAGGTCCAGACTTCACGCATCTGGTACTCCCTTAGTACCCCTCTATATGGTAGCATTTGGGGTGAGAATTCACGTAGTCTACACCGCACAGCACAAGATATCATAATATTATCACAGTTCATTACCTCTAATCCTATAATCTAATCTAACGGATTCTATATCGATGATCGATATACGAGAAATCGTAGTAAGAGATCGTCACCTTTGTTTAGAATCCGTTACATTGGATCACATTTCCTTACACTGTCTTCCATTATATCAAATGACGTTAGTTTCTTATGTTCTTCATTAACTGGATCGTCGTCTGGTGTTGTTTTGAGCAGAGGACAGTCGAGCGATGACGGTGTCAGTCGTACTGGACGAAGAGGAAGCCACCCTCGACCTTCTTCACTACCCAAGTGGATTGACCGAGGTAATGTATATAGCCTACCATATGTGTTGGAAGAATAGGAAGAAGAAGAGAAGGAAGAAGAGGTAGAGGAAGAAGTGGAATACAGGAGGAAGAAGAAGAAGAGGAGAAGGTGGAAGAGGTGGTGAAGGACGAAAGGAGGAGGTGGTCGAAGAGGAGGACGAAGAGGACGAAGAGGAGAAGGACGAAAGAAGTAGGTAAGTATAGTCTTTAATGCACCATTTGCAATCGAACAACGGGAAGAGGAAGAGGTGGAATAGGAGGAGGAAGAAGAATAGGAGGAGAAGATGAAAGAGGTGGTGGAGTACGAAAGGGAGGAGGAGGTGGAAGAGGAGGAGAGAGAAAGAGCAGGAAGAAAAGGAGGAAGAGGAAGAAAAAGGTGACAGGGGCAGAGGATGAGGTGAAGGAGGAAAGGAGGAAGTGGATAAGGACTAAAAATGAGGATGAGGAGACGTATGGCAGTCTGTTCCATACTTAAGATGGATCTTAAAAATGATCATTGATAGAGCACAGCTTAAACGCTTTTGAAATTAGATTTAGAAATTTAATTTTGATTAGCATAAAATTATAACAAAGGATCTCCGTTACCTCTTCGCTTAGACAGGTATTGTCTCTGTCAATAAGTTTTAATGTGGAATTTTAGTAAGATTCAACAGAGTTTTACAATAGACTGCCACTATGGCAACACCATGGCAATTCGTTGGTGTGAGTTTTAGTCAGATAATATGCATTATTACAACTGTAACCATGTAGTATGGTTACATGGTGACAGTCTATTTTAAATGCTGTTTATTACTTCAATAAATCTCCAATCAATCATCTGTTACTATGGTAACAGTTATGATAATGGTTACTCTAATAGTTATAATATTATTACAGTTAGAATAATGGTTATTATAATAGCTATAATATTATTATAACTATTATAATAACCATTATTATAACTGTAACCCAAGTAATAGATGATTGATTGAAGATTTAGTGAAGTAATAAACAGCATTTAAAATAGACAACTATCACCATGGCAACAGACGACGCACGCAATCGTAAAAAGATTTTGGAAAAGCAATTACAGTCGAATTATTTGCGAGCAATCGAATAACATCCGCCACGAAATTTAATCTAATCGAATCCAAGGTTTTTGCTGTCGTGTATAATTCAATTTCGATGAAGAGAGCAACAATCACAGAACCGTAGATCCTCCTCCTCCCCATCTCTTCCTCCTCTCCTTTTCCTCCCTGCTGCTCCTGCTCCTGCTCCTCCATCCTCCTCCTCCTCCTCCTTTCCTCCTCCTCCCCACCTCCTCCTCCTTTTCCTCCTTTTCCTCCTCCTCCATCCTCCGTTCCTACTCCTCTTCCTCCTCCCCCTTTCTCCTCTTTCTCCTCTTTCTCCTTTTCTCCTCGTATTTGCCTGTCCGATTCCGATTTAAATCCATACCCTGTCCTTCTTCAGTTAGTCGTTTTCTGCTGTTTCACAGCTTCGTTTACCACTGTTTTCTTTCATTTGGCAGTTTGCAATTTTCCTCATTTTCTTCTCTTTCCCTGCATGGCTTTGACTCCTTCTTTCATCTTTTCTCCTACTCTTACCTCAAAATGTCCTCATCTTTCTCTCTCCGGATGTCATTATCGTTACTGTACTCTGCCGCTTCCTTAATATCTTCAGCTTTCAATCTAACACTTTCATCGTCACATTAACTCTCCTCTAATCGTCTTTCTCTGTTTTTTATATAGATAATACAGCATGTTCTATGAAAGGCAATGAGACTTTCAAAAGCTTCATGTTAGAATGCAGCCAAAAACATTATCACGAGCTTTTGAAAGTCTATAAAATCTGCTGCGGCAAAAAGATTGCGGACAGGTGAAGGTAAAAATTAAGACCACTGACGTATGAATGAGTATCGAATAGTGCACTGTCAAGTATGAGACTTCAAGATACATACATACATACATACATACATACATACATACATACATACATACATACATACATACATACATACATACATACATACATACATACATACTATACATACATGAATACGTGCATACATGCATACATGCATACTAAAATGCACACTTGCATACATGCATACATGGATGTATGTATTCATACTGAAATACATGCATGCACAGTTGCACACATACAAACATACATAAAATAAAACATTGCCTTATACGCAGACTTAGTTTCTGTTTTGGTTGCTGCAGTTGACGTCGAACGACCGAGCAGATGCCTACTGCATCGTCTACAGCGTCTCTAATCGTGACTCATTCCTCCATGCTCGTGAGATCCTCAGCGAGATCAAGAAGAAGGACCTTCAACGCCGTTCAGCCGAAATCCTCGTCGCAAATAAGGCAGACCTCGTCCGACAACGACAGGTCACCGAAGACGGTAATCAATAAGACGACAGCAATACAGAACTATGACGATTATTATTAATATTATTATTATTTTGCCCTGAGGTACTTCATTCCCCACCTACCTATTCATATATAAATCTATCCCTCTTAGTTAATGGAATTAATTGACTTAAATTAGATGATTTTGTCTGTAATGCTATTTTAGTTAATATTGTATAATGTATACTCTTTTGTTAATGTGATTCATCTAGGCCCTATCCATCTTTCAGCCAGCCATCTTATACTCTATCCATCTCTTCATCTATCGACTTTTTCATCCTTCCAGCGATCCATTGAGTTTCATTTTAATGACAGTGTTGTTTTTTCTGCAGAGGGAAAGCTGATGGCCGCTCGTTACCGAAGCAAGTACATCGAGGTGTCTGCCGTCCTCAACCACAAGATCGACGAACTTCTCGTCGGAATCATCAAACAGATCGGATTGAAGCAGAACTCATCGTCCACGGATCGAAAGAAAACGACGGACGACAGCGGATGCTATCCGGCCAGAGAGATCGTCTCTCTCATTCTCGGCAAACAACGCCGAATATTCAACTCTTGCGATAATCTTCTCGTTCTCTAACAACAGCGGCGCTCTCCTCCGACCACCGACCGATCTTATAACGCTGCTGCTTCTTAGCAGCTCTTCTGACCATTGAAAAGCATTGAGTCTCAGTTGGAGATTTCCAGTTGTTATGTCTCTATTCTAACCTTATGACATCTATAATACGTTTTTGTCAAAATTGAATAGGTGTCAGCCGATGATCGCTATTTAAGTAATGGAAGATACTTCGTGAAGTTTTCCGAGTGTAGGAGCAAGGTGAGATCGACGTCAACAGTCCTGACAGCTGTCAAATGTCGTTGAACAATAGATATTACTATTTCTACTACTATTACTACTAGTAGTAGTATTTCTATTACTTTCCAGTTAAGTCGTCGGCAGAAAAAATCCGATGGGTTTAGCAGATTTTACCTTACTGGGTTTATTTAAGTAAGCAATTCTTTTATGAACTTTTTAATTAACAATTTTTCATCTTTTCTCTTGGTATGTTTCTGGGTTTTTTCGGTTTTTCATAGAGTTTCATAATCGGAAAAGTGTTTGGAGTTTGAGCCAGCAAAACGTGTTTAGACACGACTTTATCTCCAGTACTTGCTTGACTTCTAAACGTGCGTAGACTTTGAACGAGTTGTCCAATACGGCAGTCGTTGGAGATGGTCCAAGATTTTCGCTACAGCTAAGCGATCTATAGACGGTTTTCATTGCTTCAGCAGTTTTCTTCGCAACTGTGTCTGGAACTCTATGTGACTAACACACACACACACACACACACACACACACACACACACACACACACACACACACACACACACACACACACACACACACACACACAGAGGTTACATATTCGACAGCCACTGTGGCCTACACCTGAGCATATTTGTCTGATTTATACATGCTTGTATCTGGATGCGATTAGTAGAGAGAAAGAGAAATGCTCATTGCACTGGCTCAGACGATCTCAAACCCTGACCAATACATTTCACTACTGCCTACTTCATCAAAGATCACGTCATGATAAGTATGTTACTAGTATACATTAATTGCCGCATTAATTGCATGGCTGTAATTAACGAAGTTATTGTGTTCTATAACAAAATCGGGTCCAAGTAAACGAGCATTCTCACAACTATGTGCACTGAGTCAGCTGTTAACAGAACTTGTGCTCACTTGCAAATGTGTATTCCATATAGAAGTTGGATTGGACCATAAGCATTGGACAACCATACATAATTAGGGTACACATGTTTAAATAGGTATGTATGCGCTCTAAATGAATATATATATGTAACATTTAATGTCAAAGGGTAGGCTATATATGTGGATGGTAAGTATGCCTATGCTCTCTGGCATATAAGCGTTACGCACACGCGATCTGATCATTGGGCCTTATATATATATATATATATATATATATATATATATATATATATATGCCTATATATATATATACGTCTGGGTGACCTAACGTGTGACCCTATAGAAACTCATACATCTTGTTTTTTAAGTTCTGCCTCTTGTTGATAAGAAGATCACTTTCTCGTCTGGCATAAGAATTTTCTCAGCCACTGCATCATTTCGCGTAATGATACTGAAACGAGAAATTTCCCAGATCGACAGTATGAAATATATAAATGTACAAAAAACTGACTACACAAGCGTATGAACCACATAAATATATATATATGTTTATATTACATATATTATAAATGTATATGTATATATATCGCCAAGCGATGTGTGCTTTTTCTGCGTATCGGTATTTAATCAAGTGAGTGAAGTACTTGACTTGTGTGCGTTGCCCGTGTTGCATTGTGTTGTACAGAGCCTTGTTGCTGTTTTTAAAACTTGATTGGCGTCTGGAAATCATCGAAATAAATCTCTGTCTCCCAATCATCATCACTACCATCATCATCATCATCATCATCATCATCATCATCATCATCATCATCATCATCATCATCATCATCATCATCATCATCATCATCATCATCATCATCATCATCATCATCATCATCATCATCATCATCATCATCATCATCACCATCACCACCACCACCACCACCATCAACGAGATGCGATCTCAGTTCCTGCCAATCGTCTTCGTCAATGCTTTGTCAAAGACCGTACATAAGACCAAAGGACATCGAATAAATCGTTCAGGTCTTCGCTATATATATATAGGTTACAATATATTGGTTCATTGTTCGCATCGTCCAGAGTTAATTTAGATTTTTACCGTTCAAGAAACAAATCCTACGACTTTCGACAGATGTGAACGAACCGTTCCTAACGTTCTGAACACTGCACTGAGCGTGGAATTTCAGGACAAGACTGAGTGATGGGTCACGGAGGTCATGGATTAGTGACTGAGTCCTTTCATCCGGTGTCAAATCCTTCCTTTGGTTACTAAGAGAGTTTCTTCTGGTCAGGAAATTCTCCTTTCTAAGCCGTCCAACTAATGTAGGTGCCATTCAATTTGCTGTACGTTAATGTCTCGCTTGTATCATATTTTATTCGTCACATTACAAGACATTACATTTAGTATGCTAACTGTGCTTGGCGGACACGATGCACATGAGATTATGTACATGTAAATATCGTGTGTATTACAAAAGATATTGCTATAACTTATTTAACCATTTCCTCCTTTTCCAAACTTTCTAGTCCTAAACGATACCTTCCTTAGCAGCTCTTCTACCTCCCATATCTGGTCTCTCTGGCCGCCGGACTTGGATCTCCCCTTGACAGCTCTGAGCATGCCCTCTGACACAACGCAGCGCTCGTGAATAAGCTGTTGCCCTGCTCTTAGAATTAGAGCTTTGAAGTCAACGATTACAATCATATACTTTAGGCACAAAAGTATACGCTATACCAAGTGTTTTGAAATATACATGCATAGATGCACATACATACATACATACATACATACATACATACATACATACATACATACATACATACATACATACATACATACATACATACATACATACATACATACATACATACATACATACATACATACATACATACATACATACATACATACATAGGGCCTACATACATACATATATATGCACATGCATACATTTTATTCAGAATTTATTCTTTATCCAAGTTGTAAGCTGTTTAACTTAGTATTGATTACGTTCAAGGGTAATGGGGTCACCTCGGTCACGGTCTCCTTTGACTTTGAGGGGAACTTCATTGAGTTAGTCCCCATTCAAATTTATCCCCAGAAATTGTAAATCAAAACCAGCTCTATAATACTGCTAAAGTAAATATTGGAGAAATAAAAGAAAAAATTAAGCGAAAAAGTCGCGAAAACTGTTTAAAATTGGGGGAGAGAAGACAAACAATCGACTGGAAAAGCTGCATCGCCAAAGAATCGTAAGAAATTTTGGCAACTTGAAACTAGCTTGAAACGTCTCGACAGCCGAAAAGATTGCCAAAATGTTTGTCATCCAATAACTCAACAACAGAAAAATAAAATATGTCCCTTTCTCAATTTCTGGATCCAGCAGTGAATGTGTTCTACTGTTTTTCTGTTTTCTTGTGGTAATCATTGATGAACACGGATAAACTTGGCCAAGAACTGCAATCTCTGTTTTTCTATGATGAATTGCGAAAAAGTTTAATTACTTGAAGCACACGTGGCGTAGTATTTACTCAGACTCTTGTCAATATTATACGATCTGTTGTCAAATTTATATTCTCATCTGAGAGAAATATTTACGATATCTGGTTACTCATTGTTTTTAATTCATTTTTATACTGCTCAAGGCGGAATTTCGTTTCTTTCGAGTACTTGGCGCCTTTAAGTCATCCTTGCTAGCTGCAGGATGTCTGTCAGCAACGTGTTTTGGAAGTTACGTGAAAACATACATACATGCATACGTACATACTGTCATTATATTCTGAATGTACCAAGTTTGTTGTCCTTGCGTACATACATGCGTACATGTACGTACATACTTACAGGCATGCATACACGTGTACATGTATATACATAAACGTAAAAAAACGTGCATTCATACATGCATACACACAAACATGCGTACATACATCCATGCATACACACTGCATACATGTATCCATACATACATAGATGCATACATACATGCATACATATATGCATGCATACATACATACATGCATACATACATACATACATACATACATACATATATACATATTTACATAGATGCATACATACACACATCTATACATAGGGCCTACATGCATACATATACGATTATACGTACATACTTGCATACATACATATAACTGTCTATCGTTCCCATGGACGCTGCATTTTTGCGTTGGCATTTTAACCGGACATAAACAAAGCACAATATCCGGATTAAAACGCGAGCATGGTGTCTTCAATTTCCTATGGCAACATAATACTAGCGCTCGATGGCTTCAGCCAATCACTGGCTTCAGCAACGGTAGACTGCAGCTCGCCTGTAGCCTAGATGAAGGTAACAACATAAATATTATTGCCATTGACTCAGACGTTTCTCCTTATGAAAAAAGATCGGCTTTTCCCATTCACCGCCTGTTTCTATTCTTCTCTTTCACAGGTGCTTCCACTCTGTGTCCCTGTCTCTGTTTCTGTCTGCTTCGATATATCCTTCCGTCTATCACTCTTTATTTTGTGATGCGTCCACCTCTATGCTTGTCTCTACAGCCAACATCCCAGTCCCTGCCTTCATCATTCCTACCCGCTTCTATGCTACCCTTCGATACCCGATTCAATTCCACCAACTTGTCATTACACAGCATTTATGCATACATAGCAAAATACAGTACATACATACAGTACATACATACAGAACATACATACAGAACATACACACGCACGTACATACCTGAGTGTATAGGACAAAATCCCCCGGACAAAATCCCCGGACAAAATCCCCCGGACAAAAGCCCCTCGGACAAAAACCCCCGGACAAAATCCCCGATTTTGCGTGAAAGACATAATCCCCACTGACAAAATCCTCCTCTGTGCAATTAGCCTATTTCTGAGCGTCATTGATAAACCTTAATTGCCCTATTTTTGTTCGCTATGTCATTCAGGTGTAGGCCTAAACTTAAAACTTGTCGGTGTTATTCAGTTCGAAAGTTAAGACGTGTTAGTGTCAATCGGTTATTCAGTTATAAAGTGAAGACCTGTTAGTGTCATATAGATTTAAATTTAAGACATGTTAATGTCGTTCAGTTGTTAACGGAAAGACTTGTTAATGTATATAACCAAGAATTTTTCATCAATCTATGCTGTATTTAGGCAAGAATTATTTTCGTCAATCCCACTTCTATTTAAGCAAAAAACTTAAAAGATCCAGCTTCTATTGAAACAAAGACTTAGTTTGATCAATCCAGCTTCTATTTACGGAAACAATTATGACCTAAAGCAAGTTATTCAAACAACTGCTCAATGCAATCGATTAAATTAATGCCTGATCATTAGATAGTGGAACTTAATAAATGCGTAATAGTGCCCTATTCTATCTAAGACAATTGGTCAGCTCAATGATAAAAAATGCTGATTCACGCATTATGAAGACGAAGGTCATTTCGTGCGATACTCAGCGAAATTGTTTTCTAACCACTCTAATCCGTCAGCTTTGCGACTTCATTTCATCGGTTGCAGTATAATCAGATGATAATGGCTTTATAGGGATTCAATGCACGGCTTCACCTGACTTCAAAGAATGGTATCCACTTAGTCTGCCTCTTAACGCGGTGCAATCCAACCCTTAGGTCCATCGATCCATCGCTTTAATCTTGAGAGTGGCTCGATTATCCTTCGGAGCCACGGAAACTTAGCCTTCAGTCCAGAGTCAACTCGATTTTCTGTGTAACAATACATGAATGGTTAGTTGCTGCTTAAAAATACTGTGTCACAGCAAAGATGATTAGCGTCGCCCTCCTCCTTTCTGTAGGCTTGGGGACTGGCACTGCCACAGGAACGGTAGTGGCGGAGTTCCGATACATTCATTCATGCATGCATACACTTTCTAAATCTAGGACACGAGTGGTACATTGGAGGTTTTAGTGCATTTCCTTTGGACTCCGCTTCTGTTGTTCGAACCTTGAAGCAAAATGTGAAAACAATAAATGTAATTAAGTGCTGTTGTCTAGTCATTGGATTGCTGCTGTTATCGTTCATTCATTCTTTCATTCAGTGCATTTATATAGCGCTCCATTGATATTTACTGAGAGCCAGGCACTACCAGCCCAACCCCGAAAACAAAAAAACTGGCTGACCGAGTAGGGCTGAGTAGGGCTGAGTAGGGCCGAGTAGGGCCGAGTAGCGTCTGTGCTTCGTGTCTCGTTGCAGGAAGTGCAACCGGAAACCGGAAGCTTCGCATCCATCAACTCTTAGGTCTAGGCCTCAAGGGAGCTTTTATTGGAATTGATTTACGCTAAGTGCAGCCTAGAAAATATTCTACCTTACTGAGCGCTTTGAGAGGTACTGCAAAGACACTGTACTTCAAAGACTCTTTATTACCTTAAATGTACAAACAATGTCAAACATGCATACATAAATACATACATATATATATATATATGCATACAGGCATACATACATACATGCACGCATACATATATACATATATGCATGCATACATACATACATAAAATATTCATGTATGTATGTATGCATGCATACATACATACATGAATATTTTATTTCTTACATCCAGGGTGCTCTTAGGTCTGGCCCCCGCTATCTTTGTGATTCAATTCGCCGACCCCCTTCGGCTGCCTCTGCATGGTTGCTCATTCCGCTCCTTAGACCGGCATGATCTTCTCGTACCTCGGTCGCGGACTGTTACTGCCCAGGATCGCGCCTATGCATCTGTTGGTCCTATGCTCTGGAATGACCTTCACACTACGATTCGATCTGTGATCTTAACTGAGGGTATCTCGGCCTCTTCTCGTTGTCTTAAGACGTTTCTTTTTTCGCAGAGCTCTTCACACAGGGAGCGCCCCTGATTGGGTATTACTGAGAGAGGCGCTTTATAAATTCCTAAATACAATACAATACAAATATACATACCTATATACATGCATTCATATATACATGCATAGGCACACATACCTGAAACCTTTCCTTACTTGGTTTTATATGTGTACGTCTTGTTAAGGTATTATCATGTTGACGTGACGATTTTCCCCATTTACAGCCGACCTCCGTTTATGCCATAAGTTTAATTAGCCAAAAGGATGTTAAACCTGTATTGCTATACATTTCAATGCATGGCAAAATATAAGAGAAATTTGAATTCAGTACATCAGAATGATAATTTAACGACTGGTGTCTGAAATTAATTATTTCAATCGATATCATTCCGTTTTTGAATAATCCTGGGCTGCACTGTAATCTAATCGGTAGTGCGTTGTTTCTATAATCCAAGGTAATCCAGCGATTGTGAGTCTGATTCTGTTGCGAACTTCGTGTGTCTGCGTTGGTAAGTTATTTGCGCGCTCTGGCCTTGCACCTCAGATTCAAATTTACTTACATTACTCTCGTACTAAAATAAATAAACGCTATAACTGCGTGGTGTTAATTAACCGTGTAGCATTCGGTTAGGCTAAAAGGGAACGAAAAGTGTTGGCTCTGTCACCGTATGGTTGCCAGATACATGGATAGCCTAAGGAGGACACAGAAAGCCGGAAAGCAGGACAAAGGAGTACGCGTTGAATGTTTCAATCCGGAGTAAGAGGATCTCCTAAGTAACCAAGAAATAAAGTCACATCGGAATAGTTGACTGAAATCAACTGAGAGTCTCATAGACAGTCTATAAATACATTGTCTGTAGCACTACGCAGATCATGGACTAGAAACGTCTGGAAGAAATAGAGCTGCAATAAAAATACATTAGTAAGTAGATTGGACTGTTAGCCTTGTAGGACCCGAGGGGAACTTACGGACAACATGCGTGTGTAAAGTCGTTAAAACTGCCTATGAAATAATAACCAATAGCCCAATACAACAGACATACAAAAAGCCGGACATTGTCCAGGTTTTTGGCTGTGCCTGCCGGACAGAGGACATGAGGCCAATAATGAGATTCATGTCCTCCTTTTGCCAGACGTCTGGCAACCCTATGTCCCTCGTCTATTTAGAGTGTTTGTGGGGGGACTATTGCCGAAATGAGGAAGGATCCTTCTATCGTATTTCATGAAACTGTTCGTCACTATGTTTGAACAGAGTGTGGCAAGTTGTTTAGCAGTGACGGTCTGGAGTGGGCGATAATTAAGGAAGGAAAAGTGAGAAGACTCCGTGATGCTGTTCTAATCAGGCGACTCTCTCCCTGGAGACTCGTCCGTGTTAGGCCAACAGCTGCGACGGAAAACGCACTGCATTGTGGCGTGATCCGGTTCCAAAGCACTTGGTTAGCAAGGGGTTGGTGTTGGGGGTTGGGTGAGGGGATAATGACCAGTAAATGCAACAGCCAATGTATGCGCAGCTGAGACCGACGAAGTGAACCAATTGGAAGAACGGCGCCATATCAATCACTCGATCTCAGAGTCAGACACAGACGTAGAGATACGCAGACAGACGTAGCGATACGCAGACAGACGTAGCGATACGCAGACAGACGTAGCGATACGCAGACAGACACAGAGACGGCGAAACAGACAGATCGACTCGTGATTAGACTTCGATGAAGGCAGACATACAGGCATAAAGAGATGCAGGCATGTAGACATACATAATATTTGCGGATATATATATATATATATATATGCATATATATATATCTAATCTAAACCTCTACTGCGCCGTTTTCGTAAAGCACAAGGAATCAATCTAAGGTAGTGAAAAGGCGCCACATAAAGTGTATTGAAACATACATTTTCTGGTTACATACGTGCACGTACATATATATGTATACATAGGTACATAGATAGGTACAAAACCAATAATCACTGCAAAGCATCATCTCATAGATTGCTGGGTGAATTGATGGATGGTATATGGATGAATGGATGGACGGACGGACGGACGGACCGACGGAGGGATGGATGGACGGACGGATGGATGGGCGGACGGACAGACGGACCGACGGAGTGGTGGAGGATGGATGGACGGACGGATGGATGGGCGGACGGACAGACGGACGGACGGATGGACGGACGGACCGACGGACGGACGTTCAAGTACAAAGACCATTATAATGCTAAATACCTATCCAGCTGAAAAACCAATTCACTGCAGGGCTTCATCTCATTCAGTCAGGCGTCATGGTCCAAGCGAAGTCTCTGCATCTGCAACTGCAATATACATGGAGCGCATCTTTCCAGGTCTCAGTTCACTTCCACCGGACCACAAACCACGGTCTGACTGATTATGTCCGCAGGCAGTTGCAACCACCATCACCACCACCACACCACCAGTCCACCACCACACCACCACCACCATCAATACAACCACCACCACCACCACCATCAACACAACCACCACCACCACCACCACCATCAACACAACCACCACCACTATCACCACTATCACCACCACCACCACCACCACCACCACCACCACCACCACCACCACCACCACCACCACCACCACCACCACCACCACCACCACCACCACCACCACCACCACCACCACCACCACAACCACCAAAACCATCACCACCAAACCATTATTTCCATGCAAACATCGGGGCATCGGCATCAATTGGGATTAAGAGATAAAACGCTCGAATGCTTGTCATTTTTCCTCGCTTCATTGAATGGAATGCAACATTGCCTGCGTCTCATAAATGGCAAGACAGCAATCGATTGTCCAACAGAAGGCAATCCTGCATCCACATATGTATGCAATTCGTCCCTGTGACGCCACGTTGAACGCATAATGACACAGTACTATACATCATTTCCCAATTGACCTCCATAGCTACTTCGGTAACGCGTCTCTCCACTGCGCTAGAGGTTGGCGGCTCAAATTCCTATCGTAGTTGTGTCTCTGAGAAAACATCTAAGTTGATTTTGTCATGTTGGTCTTTGATCCACTGTTGCAGGACTTGATCAGCGACTTCCAGAGGTCAGAAGATGTGTAGCTCTAGATTTAGGTATTGCAGAGCCACTCTGTAAAAACCGAAGTTTTGAATTGATAGCGTAAATTTAGAAAAACTACACTTGAGCTCAGCGTGTAAAATAACTTAAGAACGATATAATTATACGCACAAATTAAGTGCTTAATGCAGAACGAAAACAAATGAAATAATTATTGTGAATGCATCATAGAGAGTTATGGCTGGAGAAACTGAAAGGATTCAGATGGATTAAACTACACGACAGACATACACATATTTACATGCAAATAGATATGCTTTGTGTGTGTGTGTATATATATATATATATATATATATATATATATATATACGAATTTTCACAACTAAAGGGTCTCCATGGAAACAGTGCTTTCGTTTTGCGAGAAGAGATCAGAGTCAGGCGCTAATGGTTCTGCACCTGCCTATGTGCTTTTTTCACATCGATCTATAAAACGTGAGCTGCTGACCCCCAAGGGTGCGAGTTGCGATCGATAGATAGGGTTATTTTGCACTCAACTGTATTTGTCAGTGCAATAGTCTAGTGCTTGCTTGCCTGACTGCCAGCCGAGAGGTCGGGAGTTAAGACGGTTCAACATTTCTTCTTTGCTCGCAGTGCCTCGCACCCCTAGCGAGTTCAACTGTAAAATGGATATGCCTATATAGTATATACTGACCACAGACCGTCATTGTGGAGATAAGAAGACGAGGAAGAGGACTGGCCCCATCCTTGTAAGCCAAGACCAAAAAAATGACGTCACTAACAGGTCATACCCATTGCAAGGCTGCCTCTTTGGGATAAGATCCAATGCTGGATCGTTACATTTAGATTGTATTAGATGAGATTAGTACTACATTTAACTATAATTTTTTATTGCACTCATTTGCATTCCACTGAACTGCATTGTAGGCCTATTATCATATAATGTATTGTATTGCAGCCTACATTAGGCCTATCGCATTGCATTTTGTTGTTATTATAATTGTAGGTCCCAGTCGAAAATTTCTATGGCGATACTTCAGGTAAAACCTATTAATACGTTCCCAATCAGACAACATAAAATCACGATGGGCCTGGTCGCCTTCAGCAGCAGAGCTAAGAAAATTTGCGGTCAAGGATGAACCCAGTGTGATTTTCCTTACAGATTTTATTTTAGTTATAGTTATAGTTATAGTTAATGATTTTTTATTTTAGTTATAGTTATAGTTATAGTTAGTATTATTTTTTAGTTATAGTTATAGTTATAGTTAATGGATTTTTATTTTAGTTAATTTTAGTTACTACTTAGTTACAATAATTAAGTCTATAAGCAAAATTTGTGCGTATTAATACGCTGTTTCACAATTTACTCAGAGCTATGAAAACCTTTGAAGCATGGGTACAGTCAGCTTCATGAATACACGAGTTTCCAAAGTAACTGACAAATTTCACAATAAAAATTTCGAATTTTTTGTTCTCATTTATGTCGAATCGTCCATATTGCACTTCCTATTTTTTTATTTTTGTATTAACGAAAATAAAGATGAATTTTCGTTAGTGTTATTTTCGTTATAGTTATAGTTATAGTTAATGATATTTTTTAGTTATAGTTATAGTTATCGTTAACGAAGTCATTTTATTTTCGTTAACGAACATTTTCGTTATCGTTATCGTTAACGAAAATCACACTGGATGAACCTGTGTCGTATTGCATTGTATTGTGCTGCCATGCACAGCACAGCACTGTACTACATGGCATCATCAGCGGGTCTCTTTTCTTTCTCGGCAAACAGTAACACTGCCTTCATTCGCCAGATGGCGACAGTAGTTCGAATGTTAGCCTGTAGCGGGACTCAGAGGACCCGCAACTGCAGAGGACCGAATCTGAGAAAGAGGAGTCCCGCTCAGAACCTGATAGAGTAACAACTGGATCCATATGGCCATTTTACGTAATCTGCGAGGAGGGAAGATTTTTAGTGACGCCACTGCTAAGGTCATTAGCCACAGAAGACTCCGGCGGTCCGGCCTCTGTTGCGTAATGAGACTAAACTTAATTTTATGGTTTGTTTTCGTCTTACAATGAAACGGAAGTTATCAACAGCAGAGATCACGTGCATGCATTTGCTCATTCTGAGTGTTAATAATAATAATATGCGTTATCTAAAGCAAAAGAAAGTCGTAGATAATATGATAAAGAGCAATGTAGGATTAGGATGGATCAGGTTGAGCGCTCGTGAATAAACTGGTGCTCTGCACTTTGCTTTAGAGTAGCGCTTTAGATATCTGTAGTTTACGATTACGAACATTACGGTCACAGGCTGTCAGTGACGGCTTCAGCTCTGATAACCGGACTTAATCTAAGCTTATTCATAGTTTCATACTCACTCGTAAAACTCAGCCAATAGCCATCCAATTCAGATTTAAACACAAATCAACAGACAGTAATCGCAGTGTTGTTCAGTAATTGAAATACATGTAATTGAATTACGCAATTGAATTACAATCAAAATGTAATAGTAATTCAATTACTTTCACAATCAAGTAATTGTAATTTAATTACATTTACAAGCATGTAATTGCAATTATAATTGAATTACATTTAGAATGTAATTGATACAACACTGAGTAATCGTAATCAACAAACGATCAAATTTTCGAAAGCATTATATGAACGTCGGTTATCGTTGAGTAATTAATCGCTTTGAACACCCGATTCAGGTGATGGTTTGAAAATAGCATATTCCCTTATTTGTATAATGACCATAATATCTGGGGAAAGGAACCTAAAGTGAGGTTCTAGTTTCTGAGTTACAGCCCGTTTTAGATAGTCAGTTGCATATTAGTTTTATTATCTTCTGAATTGTTGTGTTAACAAGTGATATCTTGCATTAAATTGCAATGTATTCTTGTGTTTTATGTGTCATTTTATAGAGTAGACTACATAGTAGCCTACAATGATTGTGGCATGGTAAAAAACTTAATATTTTTTCTTTTTGGTTGGCATTTTAAAGTGCCATCTTGCTAAATCTTTAAACTTGATATTCTTGAAATGATGTTTTCATCTACTGCACTCATAAATTTTTAATAACTTCATCATTTATAGACCAAGCTTAGTGGAGTTTCTTCTGTCTGAAAGCTTGTTTCAATCTGCATTTGAGGATACCAATAACTCCATATTCCACTATAGGTCCCTTTTTTCAGATATGGTCATAATTTAAATGCATTATTGATAACTAGGAACAACCGAACAAACTGATCGCCTGTTGAGAATATCCATTTGTCATCTATGGCAGAACCAGAAGTTTGACACGGTCCCGCTAATGATTTGAGTAGCAGGAAAGTGTGATTCCACTTAGAACAGCACATGTTCGAGAACGTGTAATACTGTAACAAACCTATCATAATATTTAGGCTACAAACATATTACAGATTGAACCTTCGTATACGGTATACGTGTAACTAAAAATTCTCAAGCCTGCATAAATACATAGGTTTATATTAACATAATTAATTCATATATGGCACTTGCATACAGGCATACAATAGTTCTGCTATTGCAGCATTGCTCCGTTGCTGCACAAATGCGTCCTCAGTGGTTGTTGGTATGGATCGTTCACCCCGTTGAAGAACTTCATCTAGTCCATTTGTGTTAAGATGCTAATGATTTGGCGCCTCTACCACACGACAAATGTTCATGTCACCATGACAACTCGGTCTCTCCCTCCCTTCCTCCCTGAAGCTACTCTACTATACCATAGACGGCACTCAAAAACAAAACTGAACAACACCAGTCTGAACAACAAATTTGTCTTGCAGGTAACGTTTTTTTCGGCCTTAATTTTTAAGTGAAGGACTACAATTAGGCCTATTTTAGGGTGATATGAAAAACGACACTATCCTAAGCCTGATCACATTAACAGTGTCTTCAAGTGTCACGATGGTATGAATTACTAGTTAATCAACATAAAAAAATTTGTTCATTTCCGTTATAATATATTAAGACATCTGAATCAAACTAAAAATAACTCTATTTGTTTACATGCTTCTAAGAGCAACATAAAAAAAAATGTTCATTTCCGTTATAATATATTAAGACATCTGAATCAAACTAAAAATAACTCTTAAAAATAACTTATGAAAATCTTAAATCTTATGAAATCTTATGACATTATGAGGCAATTCACATAACTAGGTTGTGTTCTGAAAATGTACATTACGTAGTTCATGCCAATGAGTCAAATTTGGAAATCTTTTGAAGCCGGTCAGTCAACATCTGCCTCACAACAGGCGCCTTTTTCGTCCTCGTAACATACGCGCACTATTCGACTTGTCATCCCCTTCTGAAAAATGTGAACACTAAAGTATTAATGACGATATCGACAGCTATGAACTAAACAAATGTGTTGCTATAAAAGCGAGAAACTTCCAAGGCCAGAATATCCTTCTCCAAGGTCTCTATATTTCGGCCAACCTCACTATCTTGAACTCACTATCTCCAACCTATGCTGGTCTCAAGACTTGTCTCTACTTCGTCAGGTGCTGCGTCTGCCTTTACCTGACTGCACTGTGGACAAGGTAGGCTCTTAGCGGGAGTGCTTAGACTCTGGAACTCTCATCCGGTAAATGTTAACAATCATTCTTCTCAGTCTATGTTGGTCATCAGATCTCGACAAAAAGTCGTCTCACTGCATCCATATAACGTTTCCATATCCTGTTGGGTGTGTCCCTTGGCCTTGTCGTCATGACCCTCTGGAAAAGCGCCGCAGAGGACAACGGCATGGTGGTGTTGGACAGAGATGGAAAGACATCGGAAGAGGTCATGTCTTTCACACAGGTCACCTGAGACAGCTGACAACCGTCGGCCAAGCTTTTACACAAATTCCCCCTCTATCAGCATTAATTGGACCAAGAGTTTCCATAGCAACAGGGATGAACGTAGGCAACTCGACACATTTGGCAAATTTATGTGTAGCAACCTACTTTACTGCATTCCAAATGAGATAGCTGTCTACGACAGGTAGGAATTGTCACAGCGAATGGGTCACGGTGACAGCCCAAACCGGGCAATTAGGCACCGAAATCATAATCTGGCATTTATAAAGCGCCACTTCAAGAATAAACTCATCAGTGGCGCTCCATAACCGAACCAGTGAAAGCATTGTCAAATAATACAGACATCAGGCGCTTGCAAAAATTGCAAAAACTGTTGACGGGGCAAAATGAGGAGCTCGAACCACAGGTCTCGAGAACGACGATACCAGTTGGTGGATACAATAATAAATTATAGGCAAGGCTTCTGGACTGCGCTGTAGCAGTACGCATAATGAGGGACAGTCAAGAGTCCATATTGCAGTAGTAGTAGTAGTAGTAGTAGTAGTAGTAGTAGTAGTAGTAGTAGTAGTAGTAGTAGTAGTAGTAGTAGTAGTAGTAGTAGTAGTAGTAGTAGTAGTAGTAGTAGTAGTAGTAGTAGTAGTAGTAGTAGTTGTTGTTGTTGTAGTAGTAGTTGTAGTTGTTGTTGTAGTAGTAGTAGTAGTAGTAGTAGTAGTAGTAGCAGTAGTAGCTAGCAGCAGCAGCAGCACCAGCAGCACCAGCAGCAGCAGCAGCAGCAGCAGCAATAGTAGTAGTAGTAGTAGTAGTTGTTGTTGTAGTAGTAGTAGTAGTAGTAGTAGTAGTAGTAGTAGCAGCAGCAGAGCAGCAGCAGCAGCAGCAGCAGTAGTAGTAGTAGTAGTAGTAGTAGTAGCAGTAGTAGTAGTAGTAGTAGTTGTTGTTGTAGTAGCAGTAGTAGTGGTAGTAGTAGTAGTAGTAGTAGTAGTAGTAGTAGTAGTAGTAGTAGTAGTAGTAGTAGTAGTAGTAGTAGTAGTAGTAGTAGTAGCAATAGCAAGTAGCAGTAGCAGTAGCAGTAGCAGTAGCAGTAGCAGTAGCAGTAGCAGTAGCAGTAGCAGTAGTTCAAGTGGACTACCGCCGACTACAGTTTCTGCGATGCGTTGATCAAAATGAAATAAAACGTGAGTGATTCATATTTTACCATTGAGAATCTCCGTTGGTTCATCATCTTCGGAAGACTGATTGTCTTCATCAGCCTTATCTTCAGCAACATCTTCAGCGATCGGTGAGGCTTCCTCGTTTTCTTCATCATCCTCTGCTTTAACGATCGATGAAGTTACCTCTCTCTGCTTCTTCCACCATTCAAGGAATGTCCGGAATTTGGTATTACTTCCAGGTGGCAGACCATCTTTCCAGTCTAGATATTTCTGGAATATCTCGACTCCCTTAGATTCTTCAAGTGAAAATTTACAGTTTTCGTAGTTTGGAAACGAAATAATCGTATTCATTAAAAAATATATAAGAATCAAGACATTCTATTTCAAGTTTTATACTTAGCCCCGTTGTATGGCACTTCTCTCTTAAAATTTTGTTACACGGACTCGATGGAATTTCCAGTTTGCCATAAACGGGTAGCCAATGTTCTTCAAAAATAAGAGCAGATCATGACCGACCATAAAAAATACTTCCAATTATCTCACATACATTTAATGAATTATATTCTCTCGGAAAATGACTGAGGTTGGTTACAGTACCTTGCCGATATAGGCTACATATAAGTTTCTTTCTCTCATCAACGTTTTTACTGTGCATGCATCAACAGCTGTGTTAATAGGCCATTGAAGCCATAAACGGAAACAGAACACACATATTGCACGTAGAGTAATGGATGAGGTAGAAATTTTAGTTCTGGGAATATAAAGTTCTAGAATGTGGTGTTTTGTACCCAAAAGAAACATTTTCAACAGGGTCAAATGTTGGCAGCCTGAAAAAATTATGTTTCCATGAATTCAAAGTTTAATTAGAGTCTATTTCTATTTATATAGGCAACCATTTATATAAAATTATGCCTGTCTCTCTCTCTCTCTCTCTCTTTCTATTTCTTTCTCTCATTTTCTCTCTCTTTCTCCGTCTCTCGCTCTCTGTTAGGCGCTTTCTGGCTAGAATGAGATAGAATAGACTTACTGATCTCCTCAATCAGTTCAGGAGAAAGTTTGATTTTGATTTTGGTTGGTTTCGCAACGGAGTTCGCCACCATTACCACAGCCAACACCAACGCCAGAAGAAGCACCTTCATGTTGTGTCTTTAAGATCGGCGACTGATCGTGTTGTTCAAGCTCAACTAACTCTACTCAACTACGGCGATTACAGCAAAACTCTGCTCCTATATCGGTCATAAGATTGATTTACGAGTCACTTCTAGTCAACATCGTCTTAATTTCGAGTTCGTAAGTGCTGACTACTTAGCTGTGATTTATGAGTGATGCATTGCCTCATCATATGCCTCTTGAAATAACTAATAACTTATTGCCTACGTAATTATTCAAACTATCTACAGTTTTATGGCCACCGTTTACTTTGTCCAGCTTTGCGGGACTCTTCACTGAAAATGTGAAGAGAAATTAACGTTGGCCATTGTTTATGTATTCGTTGCTGTAGCCTGTCTTATATTGCGGAAGACGTTCGTTGATTTTGGTTGGTCTTCGTCCGATATCAAGTTATCAGGATTGATAGTGCAGCGATAATTAATCGACGGTTGTTTCAGTGAATATTGATAAATCATTATATAGACCTATCTTTCTAAAACGAACGGTTGTATATTTTGAATCTAGGCATTTTTGATCAATAGGCAAATGAAATATATGATGCAGGCTACGTGGTCTGATATCGTGTTTGATGAAGTACACTGTCTGCATTCTGGACGTCTATTAATTGTCGATCATTGTACAGTTTTACCCTGCTGTTTTAATAGGCATACATGACGTATTACATGTAGGAAAACAAACTAAAGCAGGGCAGTGTTTTTTTATATCAAGGTACTAATTAAGCAAATATACTGCAGCCAGTCTAAAAAGATGTTTGGCTGGATTTGTATATGTCTAGCAACAAACGAAATAAGCCAGGGCAGTGGTCAGGCTACTAAGCAAATATAAACAGAAGTCATGCAGCAGGAGAATTTTCTAAATTAGGCCAATAACAGTTTAATGGCGAGCAAACGATCATAGTAGGCGTGTACCTCGTTGTTTTAGGCCTACAGCTAAGCGGGACAAATGGTCCACAGAAACATCCTGCAGGGTCGGATAAAATGAGTGCACGCGTGGTAATTTATTAGTCTACAGGTAAGCTTAATAGCAAAAAGACCGACCCATGAAAGGTTATTTGCATGTAAGTGTTGGTTTTTCTTATCGAAGCATTAAGAAATATTAGTTACTACGTAGGCCTATCTTCGTCGCAAATTCAATGCAATGCAAGAAAAAACATGAAAATAATTATCGATTTTGAAATGCTTGACTGACCAAGAAGTTGAAAGTAAAAAACAGAAAATCATAAAATACTAGTTCAGTGCATCAATATAGGTTATTGCCAAAATTAAAAACAGACATAGATATTTTATGCTGATGATGCCTGATGCATTAATCAAACAGTTTAGACCATTTTTCTGTATGTTTTTTAGAAACGCCTCTGGTCTTATCTAAGTCTCTATGTCTACCTGACTGCAACTAAATTACAACATTTGTTGTAACATTGTGCATCTAGAGCAACCACAACGAAATGTGCATAGTGTATACTATGCACATTTTGTCTCTTTGTCAGAGTCAGAGTCAAATAATCTAAATCAAACTAGCGCAACTGGGGGTGGGGTGGAAACGACCCCCTATGGTATGCAATGAAGACTTAACTGTGGGGTCCTAAGAAAGACTAGGATGGTTGAACTCCCAACCTCCGACAATTCTCACCCTGGAATGGACTGGATTGTCTATAGAGGATGAACTGAGATCGGATGATTATGAGCTAGAGTAGAGACAGAATATGCACACAACACAGCCACTAACCTTAGGAACGAAGATGATGATATACGAGACGAGTATTCCTACTCTAGAGGTCAAATATGCAAAGGGTCCGTTGTGCATCGCCTCAAAGGCCCGCTGCTGATGAATGTCCGTCCTGCACGAACAGGTGTCGTGATGAATATTCGGACGCTCTGCCATCAGTTGGTGTCCATACATGTAGGTGAGCATAACCGCGTGTTGTGAACGCATTTTTTTGTCACTCATCATTCTCAGTGCAATACACAGACCAATTAAATTTAAACACGTTGCCCACTGTGACAGTTGAGCTGGAAGGAAAATGTTGGTCGAATCAGACGTACAAACGAGAACCTGCCAAACGAAATGCTTACAGTTGTTCGAACATCATTCGTCTGTTCTTGGTCGCTCTAACATCACATAGACTGCACTTAAATAATGTGGACGTATACGTGAAAAGGGCCCAGATTGTCATTGTCGATTTTCAGAGAAAAGAGTGACTAAAGTGTTTTGGGTTAGAATTTGTGATTTTGAGTTTTTTCTAATTACATTCTCCTATCAGCGTACTACTTAACCTATAAGTTTAATGTCATTGAAATAAAAGTATTTCATTACAACATTTTGTGTTTCTTTGCAAAAATGTCAATTATTTGTTTTCGGTACAGTAGGCTTACAGTAGGCCTACTTCACAACTAAACTGCACAATTATTTGTCAGATAATTCAGCGGCAGTGACATATTTATGAAGCTTACAGGAAATGGCTTTTATTTATAGTGTATTGCATTCAATAAAATGAAGTAGGGGCCTAGTAGTTGAGAAAACCTTTGAACCAACAACTTCATGTCACAGTAGGCCCTATTCCTTAGTTGCAAATTACTCTAAATGAGCATTTTCGTGGTTGTTGCGTTAACCAGTCTCTAGAATAACCAGACATGTGCTGGATAGTATGTAGATTTGCATGTACTGTTTATTTCATTGGCATTCTGAACATTTTAAAAATGCCAATAACTCCAAACCGACAATCTGGTCCCTTTTCAAGTAAACATCCACCACAGTCGAGATTCAGCGCCATTTAATTGCCTGGTAGCATTACATACATAGCTGCTGACAATGAAACCTGAACTCCGCGCAAATTTGACTAATTTACCTACCATGTCGGTGACAATGAAGCTGCAATTGGCTGATGCGACAAAAAACCCAGCAAAACACGGAGACTTGGGCTTCTTTTACATCATAATCACATCTACTCTCATATAATCATGTTACGAATGTGGAATTGAAGAATTTACAGATGACAGCCTTTGCATCTTTGTGGATTTTTATGCTCGACTTTATAGCAAATTCCGTCAACACAAGATTGATGGTCCTGCAAAATTCCGTACAGTTGTACTCTACATGACATCCCTGTGACGCAGTTTTGTGCCATCTACAGTTGCACAGGTCATCGGAGGCACAATCCATCGTCTTCGATCTATCTTTCATCACACCCTTCTTTGACCTTCCACGACCTGAATATCGTAGCATTGTCGGCTGCATTGAAACTGACAAAGACGTTGTTTTTGTTGGCTTTCTTACCTCACGTTTCTTGCATCGCAATTCTATTCATTTAGCGTGAATATATGAACGAATACTTAACACATGACTATGTTAAGTATTCGTTTATATATCATGTGACATGATATATAAACCGGTTGTTTCTCAATACTAAATTGTCAATGTTTCATGTCTGTATTTTTCTTTTGCTGATTTGTTGGGATTCAATAAACGAAGAATGAATGAATTGAATGAATGAATGAATGAATGAATGAATGAATGCTAAACACTTGATTATGCTCTAGCTTGGGCGTGTGCTTCTGAGGGGTTCTGAAATGGCACCAGACAGACGTTCTGCAAAAATAATTACTTACTTATATACTTAATAGCATATTGTACTGCTACAATATACTCCTTAATATCATATTGTAATGCTACAATATACTACTTAATGGCATATTATATTGCTACAATATACTACTTAATAGTATTGCACTACTACAATAAACTACTTAACAGTATATTTATGGTACTGCTACGATATACTACTTAATAATATAATTATGTAGCTCAACAATTTTTATCAAGTCCTTCCATCGATCCATCCTCTTTGATCGATCTTTCATCAGACTCTTCTCTGACTTCTCACGACTTGTTGGATATCGATTGGACTTCTCCATCGGGTTATGTTTTTGGACTTGAAGCGACCATCGATAGATGCCTTGTGCACAACAGAACGGCGCGAAAGAAATAACCAGAATAGATCAGATACGATGCAGAACAATATTCTGCTGGTTGATGGTTAGAAATGAACATTGCTGCAGTTCAAGATATAAATGGAGGTAGTGAACTGGACGAATATCATTTGGGGGGAGATTGAAGGTCAACAATTTACAGAACAACACAAACAGATTGGCTGCAGCAGGGAAGACAGTGGACGTGAAAGAAAGAGAGCATCAAGATCGGAAGAAAGATTAAAATGACATAAAGAAAAGACGATTGGACGAAAGAAAAAGCAACTCATTTTGATGGAAAAGATGGAAAACTGAAGCTGAAACATGTGAGTAAACGGAAAGAAATCATTAGTTGAATCGGGAGATTTGAAAATGTGTCTGAACGAGGCAGAGTGTTGAAGGACGATCGGGAGAGAGAGAGAGAGAGAGACGAGAGAGAAGGAGGAGGGAGAGAGAGAAAGAGAGAGACAATCAGACAGACAATCATTAGTTGAGGTCGATGGTCGGACAGAGAGAGACAGTCAGGCAGACAGTCAGGCAGACAAGAGACACAGAGAAACAGAGACTGAGAGAGAGACAGTCAGACAGAGATAGACAGACAGACAGACAGAGACAGAGAGACAGAGCGACAGATAGACAGAGAGACAGAGATAGAGACAGAGAGACAGAGAGACAGAGACAGACAGAGAGACAGAGTACTGAGAGAGATAGACAGAGAGACAGACAGACAGACAGAGACAGAGACAGAGACAGAGATAGAGACAGAGAGACAGAGACAGAAAGAGAGACAGACAAACAGAGACAGACACAGACACAGAAGGAGATGGAGAGAGAGAGAGAAAGAGAGATTAAGGAAGTAATCGGTAACTTGCGTCAAGCCTCGATCGCCCACTACAATTGGGTCAATTGTTACCAAATTACAAATGTTTTAGATTTACCTAAAGCGGTCTATCACTGCTATTCTTCCTGCTACTGCCACATTACTACTTTTTCTATCCATCTCTCTCATCCATATCTGGCCGCGGATTCCTTAATTTTTTACTACACAAACTGGTAGTCCCGCCAACCGAATTTCCAGCGTACAGCGCAGAACCTTTACTGCTCTTGGTCCATATTCATGGAATCGGTTGCCTAGCAACCTGCGGCACTAGCTCCTTGGTCTGTCTGTTCTCCTATCTATAACAACTTGAAAACCATCATGTTGGATCCCATGTTGTCCTGTCAGAAACGCCTCTGAGGAGTTTCTGTTCACGACGGGCTATATAAATGTACAGCTACAATTACTACCCATATATTCTACTTCTAATGACCTTTGCAACAATATGAATTCTACTGATATAAAAAGTACCACTGAATAACCTTCTTAAATCATGGTTGCTTTAGGTGCAGGTCTATTAGCGATGCTAGGCAGAAAGTATTTCATTCGTTTGGCTCCTTTTGTTTTCTAGATTTGCCCGCGAATAGATTAGCTTTCCTGCTGGGAATTAGATCTGCTTCCGATCAAATATCCGCCTCAAACCAGCAGAAACTGTCGCGTGTTTGACGTTTCTCATCTCGCTTTAATTAAATGTTAGTCAATTAATAATGCGACCGAATCTGACATTTCTCATGGATCAGGAATAAAAATAATTTGCTCTTTTCTTACCATAAGTCCGTCTTTCTTATAAAACATGTTTGGCAAGTTTGGTAGGCCTACATTGTTTTTGTGTGTATATTGGTTTGATGTCTACATGACCCGAAATATTGTTTTTCAGTCACCTCAGTCTAATTCTTTGTCTCTAACCGATATCCTTTGAGTCACTGCACTTTGGATTGTGTTAAAACGCGTGCCTAAAAGACGCCACACAAGTGTTATACGACGCAGCGCTCGTGAATAAGCTGGTGCCCGATGCTTAGCTTTAGAGTATAAATGTAGAGTTTATGATTACGATTCATACGCACGGGAGACTTCTTTCCTCTTCCAACGTGTTGGGTCAACAATCCAACATTTCAACGCGATCGCTTTCCTGTGTTTGTTAGAGGTACCAGACATAGGCAATGTGAAGATTAGCCAGCTATCCCAGAAATGCATTCTTCCTTGCTTAAAGTAGTTCTTCACATCCTCTGGATTTCATCCTTTGGGTCAAAATAATAATAATAATATAAAAATAATAATTTAATAATAATAATAATAATAATAATAATAATAATAAATAATAATAATAATAATAATAATCAATAATAATAATAATAATAGCTTTTGTGTCAGGAGACCAACGCGAAGCCACATACTTGTTCCAACGTATATCTCTAGCCATACAGCGCTTTAACGCTGTTGCAATCTGCGGTACCTTAATGCCAATTTTAATAAGCCCGAATAATAATAACCGTTCCAGACTTTTATCATTTTAATAATAATCTTGAAATAATAAGGATCATGTTTACCTCGGGGCAATAAAAAATAATAATAATAATAATAATAATAATAATAAGTAGAAGAAGAAGAAGAAAAATGATGATGATGATGAAGTAGAAGATGATGATGACGAGAAGATGGTGATGATGATGATGAATGAAGAAGATGATGATTAAGATGTTGATGTTGAAGAAGAAGAAGATGAATGATGATGATGATGATGATGATGATGATGATGATGATGATGATGATGATGATGATGATGATGATGATGATGATTATGATGATGTTGTTGATGATGATGATGATGATGATGATGATGATGATGATGATGATGATGATGATGATGAAATGATGAGGAGGAGGAGGAGGCGAAGAAGAAGAAGATTATGACGATGATGAAGAAGAAAATTGAAAACAAGAGAAACAAGAATACGAATAAGAAGGAGAATAAGAGGGATACACAAATCAAGAAGGCCTGGCTTTCTTCAACAGCCTTGCACGATAACTGGAGACAGCCAATACTAAGCTTCAAAAAGTCCTGTATGAATTCTTTGATATGTATTTACTCTTAGTTGCAGTTAAAAGGTAACTTAAACCGGAACATGTTATAGGTTATGTCTCACATTTCAGAGAAGAACATTAATGTTAAATTGCAACGTAGTGTTTATTTATTAACGTTTTATAGTATCCAGGTATTAATTACATGAATAGATCAGTTATAATTAAACTGCACGCTTTTCATATCCCATTGTTTATAATCAATTCAAACATTATTGCTCGTAAAGATGAGTGTGCGATTATGAGGTTAAGCATGCATCAGTTATTATTTGTGTGAGTGCATTTGGATATTATACAATTATCCTGAATTCAACTAAGAAAGTTTCATTTGCGTCTTTCGTCTTTCGTCGTGATGTGGATATGTGGATGGAATTTAAATCGCTCGCTAAAGATGTAACCACGGATTCAGTGCAAATCTATGAAAATGCAAATAAAAGAATACACACATTTAGTAATGCATCGATTTAATTATTGATTTGGTTGTGTTTCGGCAGGGCCACCAGCCTCAGCTATCTAGCTGCCCCATCACTTCCTTCCTCAACTACATCCCTTTGCCCTTCTCTGCTATTCTTCCCTTCTCCCGGCTTCATATATCGGAACCACTTGGGTGAACGAGAACAAGAATATTGTAATTTTAATTGTTATTAGAAACTTCTATAACGCCGATGCCTAACGCACCAAGCATCAATCGATGGCGTACCTAAATTAGGCAGTTAGGGCAACACCCGGAAATTCAGTCCGCTGAAACAGAGAGGCAGGTTGTGGTGAAAATGCCATGGTGGATTGTGGCCGCCTGCAGTTTCAATTTAACCAAACATTCGCGGCCAAGAATTCTTCGGCCCTTGAAATGTATGATCCTCTTTCTCTCTTCGGTTGAACACTTAGTACATGTTTAAGGCCGGCCCAGTGCTGCGGCGCTTCTAACTCATGTGGCGTAAATTAAGCAAAGTTATCACTCGAATACTACTAATAATTAATCTAAATACACAAACGATCGCTCCTTTATGGACAGGAAAATCAACAGAAGGATGTAAAAATAAGCAGATTTCTGCTTGTCTATTGTTGGCCATCTTCTTCAGAAAGAGACAGGTTTAAAATGATGGAGATAGGATAGAGATGGGTATTAATAGCCTACCCAGTGTACATGCACAAGGCATCAACTGATAATAATTAATATTCGGCAAATATTTCCATGTCAGTCCATAAGACATCCTGTGGTAGTATATTAAGCGTCGTTTGGAAGAGGTGAATGTAGCAATCGTAATCGTAAACTCAAAATTTCTAAGGCACCACTTGAAACCTAAGCGCAGGGCACCAACATATTCAAGAGCGCTGCGTCAAGTCAGAGGGGTTCTCCAAAGGGTAGACAAAAGGAGGTACGAGTCTGAAGTGCCTCTATAATTGATATAATTCCTCAGATACGTCATTCTGTGTTTGAAGCTTCTTCCTGCTGATTTATATGGTAGTGACGTATGGATTGCTATACTGCGAGGAACTTTCAAGTCACAAAAACTGTGGTGTTTCACAGCGCCAGTATATATTTGTAGTGATTCTTATTATCACCTTAAACCGCTATCCGTGGCATTACTTTACCTAATTTCAATGCACAATACCTTTCTTGCCTAACCTTACTTACCTTGCCTTTCTTACTTTATTTAACCTGATCTGACCTTACTTTACTTAATTTAAACTACCAACGTATACGATAGTCTCTGCTAGTTAGTGTAGAGAGTTGTTACCTGGTCTTACCAATCCTCCTAACATTTTCTAGTTCCAATGCATGCACCTAAGGCTTTTAGAAATACTAAAATCTTTTAAAATAACCGAAGTCCTGAATATAGAAAATCGCTATTTCCATAAAAGTGATCATTTGATTATTTTATATAATATTTTATTTAAATTTCCACAGGTTAGGCCCACTTAAGACAACTGCTAAGAGCAAGAATGAAAACCAGTGCAAACTGAACATGTAATTAGTCAAAAAGAAATGATAACACTCCAGCCATTTAAATTTAAAGTCGTACTTAAAAGCATCGCTCGGTACTCGAAATTTCTGAATTAAAAGAAAATTTGAATAAAGCACTCGTGTGTAAGATGGCAACCACAGTCTTTAGCTATTTCAGATCAAATACTCACCGCTGTATAAGTTGAGATTAATACGAAATCAATTCCTGCGCGTTTTCGTTCTGCGCGATGTCGGTCAACTTATCTAGCAGTCCCCTCAGCTGCTGCGCGTGATTTCGTTCTTCGCTTTCCACCCTCTTTGGCATTGCCAGGCGCTCATCCGTTGCTTTCGACTCCTCCGGAAGAATCCAGTTGGCTGTCTTAACCGACTTCGATCCCTGCGGAAGCAGCGCCCAGTTGTCCCCCTTGCTTCCGCCGGCGATGGCTTCTTCTATGGCCGCCGAGAGGTACTTGGTCGGCGATGAGCGCTTGTAGAGGAACTGACACTTCGGTCCTTTGTAGTCACCGAAGCACTTGCAGCGACAGTAGCCGAAGATGTTGTTTGGCATGAGGAGTTTACCACCGTTTAGGCATCCCTCGCAGAGACTGTCTCCGCGAGCGGCGTTCCAGAGGAGGCAGAATATCAGAGAGGTTACCAACGCAACTACGAACAGTCCGCGATGTCCACGGGAAGTGGTACTCTGACCACAGAACCTCAAGGCCTTCATGTTTCCGATCTAAAGATGATCTTCGAGCAGCCTTTGACCACTCAAATACCGGCTGCTTTGAAGTCGATTCTGATGGAAGTCAGGAACGAACTTTGCTGATTATCGTCAACGGAAAAGGAATTCTCAAAGTTCTTGTCGTTTAAAGCACGCTCTTCGATATCATATCTGTTGAAACAATTACAATCGAGAATAGACATCGAGATTGTCGGATAGGCTAATGCGAGAATATCGAAAGTGGCTAAACATGGTCTTTACTTGTAAGACTAAAATGTTTGACTTATAACTGAAAAGACGATTTATTTTCATATAGCCTAATATCCTTAGACCCTATTAATTTTTTCATATTTTATTCTTATTAATTAGTGTCTATTATATACATAATATAATATTCATTTATATTTAGTAATTTATAATATAAACTTTATAAAGATGTGTATTTTATACTTTAGGTTTTTTACAAATGCATATTTATATTAGTTTATATGTCTATATTATTATTCTTATTATCCATTTATGTCTGCTAACAATGTTTTAAGAGTACAGTCGATTGAAACTTACCAGAGCAACACGGGTTCTGCGCTTATCAGTTAGAGTCGGTTCGAGGAGTGGCCGTCAGTCAGTCAGTGTGCGACCGGTTCAAGTTTAAGATGCGCCGAACGAGAGAGAATTGGCGACACTTATAGGTGAGCGTTGAACACCTGATGCCCGATGGAGACGAGTCGGTCTCTTCCGGTCTGAGTTCGGCCGGGCAATAACTCGGCTTCGTCGGTGATTAGGCCATCACCGCTCTCATTTCCTGTGTATGAGTTGCACGTAGCGGCGATCGATCTTGAGGTATTAGCGCCTCTTCGCATCAAGCGCTGAACGTCGCCTATACTGACCAAAATCTGTTAAAACCCTTCTCTCGCCAACGCATGAACATATCCTCTCTCTATCACTGTCTATGTCTCTCTGTGTTTCTCGCTTCACCCCTTTGTGTGTCTGTTTGTTTCTGCTTCTAACTCTGTATTCTACTATTTATATCCTTTATCTGTTGATCCTTTGTATTTTCTTATATCGACAGAGCTTGCCATAAAACTTCTCCAAATGTCGATGACCGCCTGCAAGAGACATGGAACCACCTTATCCCTTATTAATATGTAATTGGATAAAGTTACTGCCATCCGATGTTCTGGAAATAATTAAAATATAAGCGCCACAAAGTGTTTGGCTACGAGTTAATAATAATCCTGGTGTGCGATTGTAGCGTTTGTGTTGGGTTCTTTTGCACTGAGCGGTGGAAATTTTTACCATGGTCAAAGTTTTGTAAGATTTTCATGAGACTTCTATAATGAGTTTCAAATCAAGTCAGAGACAAACAGAAAATCAGTGCAAGGGATAACTTATATAGCGCCAGTTTACTTAAAAATTGACAATGGGACATAAATACCATGGTTGGTAACGGATACTTTGTGACGCAACTGTTTTAGTCATTGCGACCTTTGTGAAACAAGAGGAAGACTTCAAATCTAGAAAATCTCTGATAATCGTTTGAAGCCACCGAAAGCTTTGGAATATGTTTTCTCAAGTCTTCGAAAATTCTGATGGTCACTTTTATTCATCCGCCTCCTTTTCTAGTTCTTTCGTTCCACTTTCTTCACTTTCCCCCCTCTCCTTAACCTACTCGTGGCATTTTGCTTAGACCTGCGTTTCATTCTCACACATTTTAACGACCTCTTCCTTTTAGTTTTGCTTTTCAGCTTTATTTTCTCTCACGGTATTTCATATTATGTGGTACGTTGGTGGACCAACTCAGCGGCATTGCTACTCAGTCAGAGAGAGCGTCATGGATTAATTCAATTTTCAATATGAAATGTCAATTTCTTCAAAACCGAACTGATACCTGTTCCATCATTTATTATTTACAAGCGTTTATCTTCTATTTAGACTATCACGATTATTTACGCACTGATTTTTTTTAGCGATATCACCAATCAGTGTGCGATAATCCGTTACAGACACGGAAATATCACACAAGAGCACAATTAGGAACGAGGTCTACATAGAGGGCTTAGAGGCCTACACCGTCTACACGTAGACATGGGACGAAGCACAGCTTTGTGGTTCGTAGCCTAATTACCTTGTTCTCACTAACAATCTAACAGAAGCAGTCTATACAGAAGATTCTACTGTAACCGAAAAGGCTCCAGGGTAACCCGTGAAAATCGTTTCATTTAATGAGAAAGTAAAATGGCTATGGATGGATGAATAGACTGATAGATAGGGAACAACTTCTTGTTGTTTTGTCGATCAATTTCTTCCATAACTAAAACTGAAAGGATTTTTAGCCGACGGCATTCGCCTGGTTCTGACTTGATCAACGCTCAATCTGATTATCTTGCGTTGGTGATGAGGTGCACATGGTAGGGGTTGTGTTGGCATTGTGTGGTTGGCGTTTGGTGGTGAGGAAGAGAAAGAGAAGTAGGAAGAGGATGGGGTGGTTTATGAGGATGCAAACGAGAGAAGAACAAATGGGGTGCGAGTGTTGCTGTTGCTGTTGATGATGCCTCGAGGTCCTCTGAGTAGTTTCCTTGAAGGGGCGCTATATAAATTCCCGAATGAATGAATGAATGATGATGATGATGATGATGATGCAGTTGATGATGATGGTGATGGTGGTGATGATGATGATGATGATGATGATAAAGACGACGACGACGACGATGATGATGACGATGTGATCACCATAATTAACGCTATCATCATCATAATCATCATTATAATCATATTTATCATCATAATAATCATAATCATCATCGTCATCATCATCATCATCATCATCATCATCATCATCATCATCATCATCATCATCATCATCAGACATGGTGCCTAAACGGCGCCATTATAATGATTTAATAGTTGTGAAATGGAAACGATGCGTAATTTGGTCGGCTACCAACCCCTTCACTTTCTATTCCAAAGTTACGCCTCTGCTAAAAGATCATCAGAAATTTGTCGTTGCACATCGTGACCCCTCCACCGTAAACTTCTGGATCCATTTTACTATTATAACAAAGACAAACAATGACGATGACTATCCAATGATGATGGGAATTGAAGAAGCACAGGCAGGAGGAGCAGGCGGAAGAGGAGGAGGACGAGGAGGGGAGGGATGAAGAAGAGGAGGAGGCGGAGAGAGGAGGAGGAGGGAGAAGGAGGAGAAGAAACACGAGGAAGAGGACGAAGTATGGGAGTGACCATTTTGAGCATGAGGAAACAGTCAACAGACAATAGCGCCATCCAGTGAACGGCACGAAGACTACTATAATTATTACGCTCAGACCTAGCGCCATCTACCGAACAGAGGGTTTAACATAGTTTCTCGTCTATCCAGTGCAGTTGAAATCTCCGTCAGAGCAGAACGTAGTTCAAAGAATTCGGCTCCACCTGCGTCTCCTGGTGAACGTAGATACGGTTGAAAGATGAGACGGTGAGGGAGAGGACTGGCCACATCGTTATTGTTACGCATTTATTGAGCGCCGCTTTCTAATTAATTTCTAATTCATTCATTCATTCATTGCGAAGATTTATATAGTGCCCCTTCAAGGTTACTACCCAGAAGCTCTCCCGACCCAACCCGGCTGAATTGGAAGGTCTTAAGGCTGCAATAAAACGCATCTGAGTAAACCCTAGGCTTAAGGCGTAATGCTAATTTGAGCCCATTCCAAACCATGATCTAATGGCCAAGAATCAATCAATGCGGCTGAACAGTTGCGAATAAACTTCTTCAAGGTACCTCTATACAGTAACCGTCTCAGAGAAGTCTCGAACCCGTACTGTCTGTGTTAAAAGATTAGCGCTCTAACCAATCGGCTGCTGTGTTCTAAAGTGCTAAAAATTTAAGGAAATTAGATCACTAGCACATTATACCCACTGGTGCCCATGGGCGTATTTAGAGGAGAGTTTTAGGGGTTCAAACCCCCCAAATAAGTTTTCGAACATTTGTTATATGCTTTTGCTTTTACATGTGAAATACCAAAACACCTTCAGTTTTGCGACCATCTCCAATGGAAACACCCCCTCGTCCCCTTAAAATCCCCTCCGAAACTTTGTCCTGGCTACGCCCATGCTAGTGCCTCTCGTAGTTTGCTAAAGGTATTGCCCTACTTCTTTGATCACAGGCACTGTCTGCAGGGCATGCCATGGGCAGACAATGCAGATGTTAATCATGTATTTATAACTACACACCACATTGTGATCTGCATTGCGCAGGAGTCTTTCTTCAACAACCCCGAAACGCGCTCTTGTACTTGTTTTGATATTGAAATGCGCTAAAAATTGTCTTCATTAGATTACTTTACACTGCGCACAGCTCAAAAATCCAATGCGCTAAATAAGTGTATGTGGGATTGACCCACAAAACATCATATGCTCTATGTTACCCTATATAAACAGATGATATAAGAGAAAATTAAATATCAACAGATTTAGAGGCACTTTGGCGATATTCATTTTAGAAAATAATTTACAGAATTGGTCTCTTGACGTATTGATTGCAGATAATTATTTTGATTAATTTGTTTCACCACAAACAAGAAAGAAAATCAAACTATGCGAAATATACAACTAGTAGGGCCTACTTACTACTACAACTGCTGCTACTGCTGCTAGTAGACCTACTACTAGTTCTATTACTGCCAGTTCTACTACTATACTACTACTACTACTACTACTACTACTACTACTACTACTACTACTACTACTACTACTACTACTACTACTACTACTGCTGCTGCTGCTGTTGCTGCTGCTACTGCTACTGCTGCTACTACTACTACTACTACTACTACTACTACTACTACTACTACTGCTGCTGCTGCTGCTGCTGCTGCTGCTGCTGCTGCTGCTGCTGCTGCTACTACTACTACTACTACTACTACTACTACTACTACTACTACTACTACTACTACTACTACTACTACTACTACTACAACTACTAATACTACAACTACTATAACTACTATTACTACTATTACTTCTGAGGCTATTATTATTATTGCTATTATTATTGCTATAATTATTGTTGTTGTTGTTATTATTATTATTAAAAATATCGATGATGACTACGATGTTTGCCTTAATATATCAGTCTCTGTTTCGTTCGCTCGCTTCAGCTGTTCCAGACCACCCACACACGGACACGCGCCGTCTTTCTTATACGTATATGTATAGCAGATCTGCAGGTGGTTTAATGGGTCAAAATAGTCTTGGGAGATCTGAGCCCCGGTTTCCGTGTTTTTGCATTTGCCGCCTAAAGATGACAGAGGCGCAATTAAGCTCCATTATTTACAGTCGTGTCAATTAAACTGCATCACCGCTGTCCCAAAAAGATCTTTGCAATTCTAGATTCAATCGCATGATTGCACTTGATTGGTTGTTGATTGCGTCCTATACCCAATTACCGCTGATTGCTATCTGGGGCAGATTTGCCCACTGCACACCCATTCGCGTGCATGAAAATATGAAAATAGCGCCAATCATTGAAAAGAAACCGAAGACGAATGGAAGTGTATCATCGGAACCGTGGAATTGAGTGGTGAAGAGAGAGGTTAGTGCACTTCGCTGACTGTTAAAAAGTCCTTTTTAAGACAAGTAGACCTAATTGTGTGTGCGTGTGTGTGTGTGTTTGCGTGCGTGTGTGAGTGTGCTCGTGTGAGTGTGTGCATGTGTTTGTAAGTGCACGTGTGCGTTCGTTCATTTGTTCGTTAATCGCACTGTGTAGATGTTCCAATTGTTCCATGCAGCTCTTCTGTCTCTCTGACAACTGGACTCTCCACGCATTTGATATCTGCGGACAAACTTCTGACTCGATGCAGCGCTTGCGAATAAACTGTTGCCCTGCGCTTACCTTATCCGTGGCCCTTCATATATTTGGAACTTACGCTTACGCTTACATTCGGTAAAAGGAGCGAATGTTGTAGAAGATCAGCGAAGTGCAAAATACCCTACAGTTCAAACTAAATCATCTGCACTTCAAAAACAGTGAATCCCTTCGAAGATACCTGACTCTATAGTCATCGACTCATTGCATTGCAGTGCATTGCAGTTCACACCTATCTAAAAACTATAGCCATCTGCTGATTGCACTACGAAACAATGCTCTGTTCACTGTTTCTCGTTCTTCGCCATGTCATAAGTTCCATGCATCTTCTCCTTCACTCAACACAGCGAGAGGTTCTGGAGAGCGTCCAGACAAATGCCGATCTAACAATCTAGCGTTATAGATAAACTAACAACAAAAAACATATTGGCTTCACATGCACATACACATGCACACAAACACACACAAATATATTATATATTCTCTATATTTCAGGTCTTTTTAAAAGGTTATGTAAATAACATTTAAGTACAGTCACTTCATAGCAGATCAACAGTTCGAAAGCTTAATTGATTACCTCAATCAATCAATCAATCAAACGCGTGTCTGTCTGTCTGTAAATCAACCACACGGACAATAAATCGAGTAAACTGTAGTTCTAAATGTACGTCATTCAACCGTTCGTTTCTAAGAGAAGAATTAATTTGGTTGGTCATTAATATCGCCTATTACTTTTCGTCAGATTGGAGTTTCGCTTCAGAAGGAGACATCGAAGGACAACCGGAATCTGGATTCGTTGCTATGGATGTCCTTCTCGTTGCCATAGTAATCAATGCCGTGGTTTTCACCGTTGTTGCTTGGTCGTTGTTCTTGTTATATAATTCTCGTTCGTCCTCTTCATCTAATATGTCTTGCAGATGTCGTATGTAGACAATTGCCGATCGCAATATCTGTACCTATTTATAATACAAAATTAAACAAAGAAATTGTTTTATTAACCAACTTTACTGCTACCGCTATGATCACTACTGCAACTATTACTACTAATATTCCTTTTAAAACAAAGAGGGTTGTAGAGCGCACACCACAGTCTTGGTTCAATTCTGCCATTTCTGAGGCTATGCGTCGAAGAAGTCAATTGGAGCGTTGGTGGCGTCACTCTCGTCTGCCTTCTGATCTCACTAAGTACTCTGAAGTAGGACTCCACTGTAGGAGTACGTAGTGCTCATGTCTGCAAGGATAGCTCTGAAAAATTCCGAAAATGAAATAGTTTCCAGTTGCCTAGATTACTGTAGCTCGCTCCTTACTGATATGAATAAGTCAAACATGCTGAAGCTGCAAATAGTTCAGAACTATTTGGCTAGAGCTAAATAGACTAACAAGCCCACTACATCTAAATACGAACATAGAACCTCTACAAAGCGAAGTACTGTTGTAATTGAACTGTTTGTTACTTTATTAGCCGCATACACATCAACGACTGGTTATTACCTCGAGTTTACACTTCGCTTCAAATATGGCAAGTCGACAATTCGAAGCCCACTTGATTGACACTTTGGATGTCGTCGACATTATTATTAACTCTGATAAGCATAATCGTGGTAGAAGGGTTAAAAGCAGTGCCAGATCACACGTTTATTATTATTATTATTATTATTATTAAACTGTCATTTATAACGCGCCTAAACAAAATTGGAATCTTGCACGAAGGCGCGTAACAGGAGAAAAATAAAGGAAGATAATGTCTGTGCTAGTCTCATGATGTTAAGTGTTATATTTCAGATGGTTAACATTTCTCACTAGAAGAGGAGTTTAAAGCACTGACAACCTATTCTCACTCTCCAGCTTGGATTGTAACCCTTATAGCACCTAGTGCCTAATAATTATCAACAGTCGTACAGAAAACTGAGTATCTGCAGGACCTGCAGTGCTTCTTACCTTCGTTAGTTTTCTGGCTCTGGATCCGAATCCTTTCCAACAGTTTCCAGGTAAGTGCTTTCTAAGCAGAGCGAACGATGAGTTGATCAGCTTCACTCGACTGCGTTCCCTGTCGTTCCTTCTTCTTGAGATCCCATTGTCCCAATAGAAGCCAAAACTGATAGGATCAGTAAGGACGACTTCTCCAAATCCAACCCTATCAGAACAGCATCGCTCCGAAGATGCAAGAACATCATCTACCCCGTGACAAAGCCTTTCCTCGTAGAAGTCTTCCTTTATTCTCTGCGGTCTTTCTTCCAGGCGACCAACCCCAAGTGGAGGACAATGAAAGCAACCCATCAAACGCTCTTGTCTCGTCCTCGTCTCCGCATTTATATAACGCCAGGACATTCCACTTCGCAATTGATTGCAACTGATAATCGAGATACGTTGTTTTGCTATTAGGGCGTACCTGATCAAATCGAGGAAAACCAGAATAGACTTGGAAACGAGAGTTCGAGTGTTGACTCAGTTTCAGAAACGCGGTGAGAAAGTTTTAGGTCAGAGTTTGTTAGTATATATATGTATTTATGTAAGTTTATACGTATGTATCTCGATACTTTTATAGCGCATTTAAGTACATTGAAAAAGCGCTGTAAGCAACACTGTCTACTGGTCAATACAAGATTTCAGTTTTCAAATGCAATCGGAAGATCGCTGAAAGAGGAAGGTCTAAGACAGTCATTTATATATACGCCTTCGACTGGGCTAATTAGTTTCTGAAGTCGTCTGTGAACAGGTTGATAATTATACAGTTAGGAGCGAGGTGTTGCAAGATTGATTCGGCGTGAATTGGCAGCCGACAGGACACCAGGATACCCGTCGAACGCCTACCTAACAGATGATGACAAATGACACTCACGTACCGTGACCAAGCACGCTGTGGCATGACCGAAGAAAGATTACCCCAACGATACCGTCGCCTCTTGCTGAGCGGTTTTGACCCAGCTGACCTTTGGGGTGGGGAGGGTCACCTAGGAAGACGGTCGTTGGTGGTTGAGTCTTACGTTGCGTGCGGCGCACGTCTTAGGTTCTTGCGGCTGCGGTTCCACCTGAATGGGGCGACTGTGACAAAATAAAATATGGACCACGAAGACACCGGTCACGCGACGCCGCACCTCTAAGACGCTCGATTGGATCGTCATAATCAAGAGCACTTAATCATCGTCATCAACATAATCACCGATGTCGTGATCGTCAATGTCTTAATCACCTTTACCTATTACGACATTTCCCTGTCTTCGTTTGCTCCGTCTTACTCGAACGCTTTCATCATCATTCAGTTTCAAGCTTCAGGAAAATTATTAAGGTAAGGTCAAATGCGGTTATAATTATAATTTCTACTATTACCACTACACTACTAGGCCCCTACTGGTATACTGCTACTGCTACTACTATTGCTACTGCTACTACTGCTGCTGCTGCTGCTGCTGTTGCCACCGCCGCCGCCGCTGCTGCTGCTGCTGCTATTACTACCACCACCACTACTACTACTGCTACTACTACCACTACTACGATTACTATTACTATTACTAAAACTCTGATATGGCAAGGTAAAATAAGGTTGAGCACGGATCCTCTAAGAATGCGCATGCTATTATTTCTAATAGTGCTATGCTTGAATGTTTCAAAGTTCCTAGTTACGAGCAAATTCACCTGAATAATAAATCAGTAGATTTAAACATACTTTGCGTGCAGAAACGGTATATTTAACTGCGTCAAGTTCAAGTGTCATATCTAACAGCGCGTGAGGGACGTCGACCGGGCAAAACCATGGTGTTGGGGCGTTAAATGACGCTAAAATGACGTCTTTAAACCGGGCCGAGACCATGTTCTTACATACATGCCGTGATTTACATCGGAGAGAGGCACGAATAACTAAATTGCTAATCGATTAGAATTAGAATTAGCTATTGAAATTTGCTAATCGATTAAAATTAGAATTAGCAAAATCTTGTAGCTAATCAATTAGAATTAGCCAAACTTAGACAAACAACTAATCGATATAGTGAAATTTGCCAATCGATTAGAATTAGAATTAGCTGTCTGTCTAATCGATTATCTAATCGATTAGAATAGTTGCCCATCTCTGATTTACATTGGCCTACTGATGCATTGGCACAGCGGAATGTGAGTTCTTGGCAGCCCTCCTATCTGTAGCTGAACCTTAATCATAAACTCGATAATTTCCAAAGCGCTACACATAGGCTAAGCGCAGAGTCACCAGTTTATATTGTGCATGGTTTTGTACCGGAATACGACGGTCTGCAGCTTGATTACAAAATAAACGAATAATATATATCTATATTAAATATTTATAAGCGATGCGTGATGTCAGAAGGTTTGGCTTGTCCAGTGCTACCGTGTGAATAACAAAGTCCGGTTTGCCATGGATAGAAGACTAGAAGTGCTCTAACGGTGGGTTGTGTGTAGGTCGAGAGAAACGAGGAGCCGACGGATGGGATGAATCGGGTGATATTTCCTGCAGGAGTGGCACTTTAAGAGACCTTGATGAGCGATGGATTGAGATGGGGGATTAAGGGGAGGAAAGGAGAATTTACAGGAAGACACGCGGTGATAGTAGAACTACGACCTGGTAGTAGTATTTCTGAGAACCCGCGAAACACAGGTCGAGCCGGCGAGTGCTTAGAATCCAATATCCGTAGATAAATCGTAGCGTTCTGAATAACCAATGCACCGAACAGACGGACTGGACAGTTGACATTGACCAAGGTCAAGGACTTACAACTAACAGCTATAGATCTACCATCATTAGATTAGTACCAACGTATGCCTTAGCTACCCATGGTTTTATTGGTTTTAATATAATATAATCTGAACATTTATAAATCGCTTCTGAATAGCTCTGCGGTGAGAAGCGCTTTACAAATGTTCAGATTAGATTAGATTAGAACCGATAAAAACCATGGGTAGCTAAGGCATACGTTAGTACTAATCTAATGACTTATATAGCGCCGTTATCATAATGCAGAAGAAATTAATCGTTGGCAACTTTTAGTGAAACTGTATACAGTCAAAGTCTAAGTCCATTAGATAAGACAAGTTGATATCCAATAAGGCAGGGAAACCAGAAGTCGAAGCTGACACGGTTTTAATAGTTTGAGTTTTAAGTTTCATTCTGAATGATTTAAGAAAACTGACAGAACGCACAAAAAGTACGTACGTACGCATCCATGTATGTGCTTATGTGTGTATGCATGTATGTAGGTATGTATAAGAATGTATGTTTAACGTGAACACTTGTATACTACCCACAAAGTCGTTGTGTATTTTAGTCTAAACCAATCACAGGTGCATGCAAACAGGTGAATCCCAACAGCGTATAACCTATTCGGTAAACCATAATTAGCAAAATGGTTACATTACGTCGGCTATAGATGACCAGACTGATAAATAAAACTCATCTGTCTCGGTCTCTGTGCTCGGGTTTCGAATCCAAGTGCATCAAAGGAAGTCTACATTTTATCGCCAAGCCTTAGAAACCGTCAGAAGCACTCTTCATTGGTTTGAAGGGTTTATCCTTCAGTCGTCGCATAGCAGCACGTCTCTAATGAAGACTTTCATTGACAGAGGCGTGCAGTAATAAAAGTATTATTGTAATCGCAAATTTATAGAGCGTTATATTAGGAGAAGCCCATCAGAGGACCAGGAAACACAAAGCACGATCGATTTATAATAAAACTTATAATTTACAAACCGGTTAACCGAAACTAAAAACCGTCAAGCGCTAACGGAAAAGAGGCGAATACTGACAAAGGAGTTGCTGTCGCAGACCCCTGGCGTTTAGGATCGATTTATAATAAAACTATTTCAAGCGCTAACGGAAAAGAGGCATACTGACAAAGGAGTTGCTGTTATGCCTACTAGACAACTTATGAACTTCCAAAAGGACGGGCCCCTAGCGGCGAAGTTTATGGGTTGGACTTAGAGCTTCACTTCATAATCCCGAAATGGACTACAAAAGTAGTACAAACATGAACCGAAGGACACTGGATGGAACGTATAAATAAGTATATTCTTTATTAAACCAGCTGCCAAACAGCACTCTGGTGGAAAAACATCTATAATATAAACTAAAAACATCGTACTGGCAGTGGCAGCCACAACAAAAGCGCCCATCGTCGGTGGTGGCTTTCCATTGTCAGCTGAGCATTATTTGCTTAGGGATGAACCCCTCGTTGCTAATGAATTTTCAATCAATCAATCAATAAGGCAACGGATTGACATGTACTGACTACACGGAGGCTCAGAAGGGATCATGGATCCCTCTCAAATAGGGACACCTAAACATGTCAAATACAGATAGGAAAAGAAAGACAGCCAATAGATTCTTAGAGTGGAGTAAGCCATGGGCTCAATATCAATCAAACAAAAAGAAACATAATCACATTAACCAAAATCATTAACCAAAGAATTACAAACTGAAATAGCATTACAGACTAAAATATTTACAATCTTAACTAAAATAGGACAAAATCATCTAATTTACCAATCTTAACTAAAATAGCATTACAGACAAAATCATCTAATTTACCACAATCTTAACTAAAATAGCATTACAGACTAAATCGTCTAATTTAATCAATCAATCAATCATATTCCATCAAACATTCATTTCTGTAACCATTAGAAGAGAACAACAACAAAATGAAACAGCAAGGGACCCAGATTCGAACTCTGTGGAACAACAAAATTAATTGCATGCATAGTGGAAAATACACCATTGCAGCCATTAAGCTGCATGCGATTCTCAGAATACATGTAGCTAGCGAACCAGTTAAGTTGAGTACCTAGTACCATACAATGTTATTTAAGTTTCAATTTACTTTTCAGTTTTAGTTTCAGTTTTAGTTTTGTTTTGACTATTCAGTTTAGTTTAAGTTTTAGTTTTCAACTCTTTTCAGTTTTAGTTTTAGTTTCAGTTTTCAAAACTTTTCAGTTTTAATTCTCATCTGTAAACATTCAGCAGAAGCAATTAAATGTCATTTTTTTATTTATGACATTTTTATGATTAGCAAGAACAACAGATCTTTTTAAATTCATGCTTTCATGCTATTGAGCTGCAGTTTTAAGCACTCGCCGCTAACCGTTGCAGACATGTACTCGGCGTGTTTGCCACACAGAAAAATTAATTCAGTTTACAACTTTCAAGTTTAGTTTTAGTTTTAGTTTTGTACTTTTCAGTTTAGTTTTAGTTTCAGTTTTCGGAACTTTTCAGTTTTAGTTTTAGTTTCAGTTAACTGAAATAGAACTTTTCAGTTAATAATAAAGTTACTTTCAGTTTTAGTTAACTTAAATAACACTGGTACCATAAACATTTAGTTTCTTTAATAACACACCATGATCCACTCATCACCAATTATGACGACTAGCAGACCATCGGTTATGATGTAGCTAGAATTACTAGATACACGCACACATGCAAAAATACATAACAGCATACGTACGTACGTATACACATACATACATGCACACATACATGCGTGCATTCATAAATACATACATACATGCATAATTGCATATATACTTACATACATACATAGATACATGCACACATACACACATGCATACATACACACACATACACACACACACTCACACACATACATACTCACATACACATACATACATACATACATACATACATACATACATACATACATGCACACACACATGCATACATTGTCTGACAGCGTAGCCTACATATCGTTCAGACTAGTTAAAGATTCAAGACGTGTCTGCCATTTCCGCATCGCGTTTAATAGCATCCTACGCCTCCTACGACTTTTCACAAGAACCCACTTCCCCTTCCATCCGTGTCATCGGAACGAGAGATCCTTTTGTCTCCCTAATCCTACAACGTCACTCGTTTGTTTGCGATGTCCCACCGATGTTTGACATTGAATTAAGCGCGGCAAACAAAACAGGTGCTCTACATCTATTCCAGGAAAGAATCGCAGTACCGGAAGTCAAGCACAGAGAGAAAAAGAAATCTAAATAAGCAAACAATGGTCGCTAATTGTCTTGGATTACATAATAGCAACTGGCCTATTTATGGGCAACATGATTTTTTTATTTTATGGCTCTGATATAGAAATGAAAAGAGCATCATTTAATTAGTTTGTCTGCCTTGACAGCCAGGCGACCAATGAGGCAGCCAGTTAGCCAGTCAGCCAGCCAGCCAACCCTAAGACAGTAAGACCAATCATCTACCAGTTGTAAGGTAGACATTGAGGCAGGTCGGCAGTCAGCCAGCCAGACAGCTAATCAGTCAAACTGTTTGTCAGCAAATCAATCATGCACGCAGGTAGGTAAACAGTCAATCAGTCAGTCAGTCAGTCAGTCAGTCAGTCAGTCAGTCAGTCAGTCAGTCAGTCAGTCAGTCAGTTAGTCAGTCAACTAGTTAGTCAGCTATAGTCAGGCAAGCACCCGCACATTCTCTCTTGCAGCAACTGCGACTTGCCATTCGCTGCAATCGCTTCTTTTCTGCGGGTCAGACTAGTATTTCATCCGACTTATTCCAAATAGTTGTTGCTAAGCTTCGTAGATATCTTTAAGCACTATATTTCATAAAATGCAAAATCAAAGTGTATCGATTGAAGTAAGTTCCATAAATCACTTCATAGTCGTCTCCTTCGAACGTCGTATCTCACAGTGCGGGACTGTCTTTAACACTTCAACAATGAGAGTGTACTAAATGTGACCTCTAAACAGTGTGATTTTCGTTAACGATAACGATAACGAAAATGTTCGTTAACGAAAATAAAATGATTTCGTTAACGATAACTATAACTATAACTAAAAAATATCATTAACTATAACTATAACTATAACGAAAATAACACTAACGAAAATTCATCTTTTTATTTTCGTTAATACAAAAATAAAAAATAGGAAGTGCAATATGGACGATACGACATAAATGAGAACGAAAAATGCGAAATTTTTATTGTGAAATTTGTCAGTTACTTTGGAAACTCGTGTATTGATGAAGCTGAATGTACCCATGCTTCAAAGGTTTTCATAGCTCTGAGTAAATTGTGAAACAGCGTATTAATACGCACAATTTTGCTTATAGACTTAATTATTGTAACTAAGTAGTAACTAAAATTAACTAAAATAAAAATCCATTAACTATAACTATAACTATAACTAAAAAATAATACTAACTATAACTATAACTATAACTAAAATAAAAAATCATTAACTATAACTATAACTATAACTAAAATAAAACCTGTAAGGAAAATCACACTGCCTCTAAACCATTGCAGCTCGTCGTTAAAACGTCAAACGACACATGAAAGTAGAGCGACATTTTCAGATGTGACACTCATAGATTACTGCGCCAGGACCTTCAAGAACTGGCGACACAATCGCCTTCTGCTGCATGAACTGTTTTTATAGCGCTATCCATTTCTCAGCTACACAGAATGAAATATGTTCTACCGATCGGACAGCGAGCAAAGGCCGGTGGCCGGCCAGTGCGTGGGATTATGAATACCTCTTTGTCTGTAGGAATATATGCGTTGCATACAGAAAGCTTTTAAGGACGTTTGTTCTGTGTATTTGTCGCTAAAATCAAGAGGCTTGCACACCCACGCACATAAATGCAATCCAAATACCGACCCAACAACGCCCACGCAGATACAGCTCTTCCGCGATGTTCTTTATGAATGCGTTACATAAATAATCTATCTAGATACATGTATACTTCAAAAGAATAAGCACAGGGAAAGCCGAGACCCTAAACGTCATCACTTGCCGACCAAGTTCGAAATGATTAGGGCAGTCCCTAAATCACGAATTCACGGAGAATTTCGCCGTTTGCCGTGAATTTTGCCTTTTCCCGTAATTTTCCGTGATTTTTAGCACTTTCTTCTAAAAACACGTTAAAAATGGCGACGACGATAAAAAAAAAGGTCATCGGAAAAATTTTTTTCACGTTGCCGTGAATTTTTTTGCACGGTGCCGTGAATTTTTTGATTTTTGCAAAAGTATGCCGTGATTTTTTCACGTTTTGACCGTGATTTAGGGACTGCCCTAGAAATGATGTTAGAGGCCATTCACACGAAGCTGAAAATCATCTGCAAACTAAATTCTCTACAGTTTCATTCTTTATTTCAGGTCTATTTATGCAAATAGTGAATAATGTTAGTATTATGCTGAACATATTAGAAAATGTAGACAATAGGTGGCGCTCAGGAAGAACGGAACTCTTTCCGTTAACTATATCCCTTCTGGGCCATTCGCCACGAGATGAGTATTTGATTTTCAGCAGATACAAATACGTGTACAAGTGTATTTGGTAATGTCCTCCTTTAAAGGTTCAGAAGAACACACACGACCATGCGGACAGGGCTGCAAAAGGTTTGGTTCTTAGTTTTTTTGTTTTTTGTTTGTTTTTGTTAAACAAGCAAAACACAGAAAAACCACAAAATTTGTTTAAAAAAATAAGTTTATCAATTAAAAATGCCAAAAATGTCGTCTCTTCAACTCTCTTGGCAATTGTTGTAGGCCTATCGACTTTGTTAACTTCGTTAGCCTAGGCCTACATGACGTTCTACGTTTCTATTGTTCTGGTTAATTTCATTTATGCATCTGATTAATTTGAACGGTATTCATGCCATTTTATGAGTTTTATTATCCGAAATAGGAAACTCTTAAAAAACCAAAATACCAACAGAACCAAAAATCCAACTTTTCATTTTTTAAAAACTTGGTTTTTGCACCCCTGCATGCGGCAGACAAACTGTGCCTGAAGGACATGCTCAAGTTCCATACCTAGCTCTCTCGGAGAAGACTCGAACGCGTTCTCTAGCCTATTATTCATCAGATAGAAATGACGATTATTTATTTATCTGATAAAAATTAAGATTGTTTACCCGACAGGAATTACGATTCCATATCTGATATAAGTTGCGTTTATTTATGCGATAGATATTAAAGATTGTTTATCCGACAGAAATTACTATTACTGATCTGCTAGAAATTGCTGTTAGACTCGTGTTTCGGCTAATACCAGGAACAAGGTCGTCAGGCCGAGTTACCCAACACCTGCGTCGATGATGATACGAAAATGACCGTTGCCAGGCTTTGATCTGACTTCAGGAAGCTCTAAATTGATCACATTTGACAAATTGCTTCAATATGGCGGTGTTCAATATCAGACAAACAGCACAGACTATAGACCCATGCATATCAGCTCAGTTTTAGAAACACACGAGCGAGTTGGTGTATACGAATGTATGTAAAGATGTTGTTTCACAAAAGATGAGTTCGTGAGACTTCTTTGTGACTGAAAATAAAGAAACAGATAGACTCACAGAGAGATATATAGGCCTACAATGACAGACAGACAGACAGACAGACAGACAGACAGACAGACAAACACACACACACTGTGAGAGAAAATAGACAGAGAGGTACATAATTATAGCTTGAAAGACAGAGAGGGTGAGACAGTATGAAGAGACTGTATGAAGAAGAGAAACAAATCCAGAGGCAAACAGATAGAAAGGCAGACATACACAGAAAGACAGAGGCATACAGAAACAGACTGTCTTATACATGTAGAAATAGAGATAGAGAAACACACACACTGAGACGAAGAGACAGAGAGACCGAGACATAATATTATATGTGCATGCATTATATAATAATATATACCGTACACACATACCTACATAATATACATGTATATTATATAGCCTATATTTATTTACTTAAACTTGCATAACAGATATACAGGTAATCAGAAGCATGTAGAGCTACAAAAGAGTCTGTGTGTCTGCTTTCTGCCAACGTCGTGTCTAAATAATTCCGGATGAAACCCGATGACCTGTCGACAAACATTCAACGTACATTCTGTATGATTAGAGTTCCATGGCTATGTTACAAAGAGGGCGCCACTGTTCCAAGTACTTCATTTAGAAGGAAAGGTCATCGTCGTGTTCTACCTCCAGTTCTAGACGGAGTCCGTCCGGAATTCCGGCGAGTGTCTCAGGTTACGTGCACCTTATCGTTTCAGCCAATTGCGCGTCCTACTTCCAGATCTGCTGACGGTGCAGCTTGGTTGATAGTCGCAAGTCACGCATCCCGGTTCGAGAACAGTAAAAGTGTTAGGTAGAAATGAGAGACCTTTCCTTGTCCGATAGGTTGGGAGAATTGCGAGGTGTCGTCGGACTAATACATGTAGGTCGGGGTCAGGCACGACGAGCTTATGAGTTCTACTGAAGCTCATTTTTGCTCTTATGAATTGACGTCACCTACTGCGTACAGTGCTTCTCAAACTTCTTATGCTGCGGACCGCTAGGCCTACTTGATTGCCTTACCGCAGACTGGTGCTTTTCAACATCAACTTACATATTATATACGGCATGTTGCGTTACACTTTAGACTTTATAATATTGTCACTGTTTATAACCACTATTGGTACAATTGCATGTTTATAACAACTATTGGTACTATTGCATGTTTAAAATTGTTATGAATGAACAATGTGTTATGATTGTTTATGTTTTGTTTGAAATTATTATGTATGAACAATGTGTCTTTATAAATTTATAAATACAATACAATACAATGTGTCGTATTCTGATAGTTTGCGTTTTATATAGTATACACTATACAATTCAATATTTTATTTGAGTACGATTGAACCTGTGATGCCGATTATCAGTCCGTGACCCAGGAACCATTCACTACTGCTGCTGCTGAAGCTACAACTACTGTTATTAGTATTGTAATTAGTACTGTTAGTATTATTATGATTATTATTATAAGTCAATACGCAGAGCGCACTGTAATGCACTCGTGTGCACTCAAGTGCATTAAAGTAGGCTAGCAGAAATAAATAGACGAGGCTTCGGCAGCCATAAGCTATATCTGTCGCACGATGCGCAACAAGCAGAGGCTTCATGTTGTGGACCGGGTGTACCCAGACATTAAATGGCTTTGTTCCAGAACCAATGGCTGTTCACATCCTCAATATATCGTAATGCTTGACAGTTTTATTGCTATTGAGACGGTCCAGGACCCGAAGAAGCGGACAGAAGATCTTCCGGTGGCTGCGGTGATGCCGGTCAGTTCAAACACTTGTAGAACAGCGTAGCCAACTTGAATATGATCTGCAGGCTTTGATTCATCTGCCGTCTTAGAATTATTAGATCGGTTGAGTTGGTACTACAGTCATGAAGACGCCGCCGAATGTTCAAATATAGACCGCGAGTCCTAGCAGCATCCTCCAATGTTCAGAACAAACTTAGCGCAACTGTGCAGAGAGCGAGACAGACAGACAGACAGACAGAGACAAAGACAGAGAGACAGAGACAAAGACAGAGATATGGAGACAGAGATAGAGAGACAGAGAAAGAGACAGACAGACAGACGACAGACAGACAGAGACACAGAGACAGAAAGACAGAGACAGAGAGACAGAGAGAAAGAGACTGTGTGAGACAGACAGACAGACAGACAGACAGACAGACAGACAGACAGATGCAGGAAGGAATAAAGTACCTCGAGGAATAGGGAAAACAAAGAGCGAGCTTGGTAAAGAGAAAGGACTGAAGAGCAAGAGACAGACAGATAGACAGACAGACAGACAGAGCGTAAGCCTGCATCCGCGCCTATCGGACATCCATTTGTGGCACTGGCTCGATCGGTTTCAAGACTGCGAGCGAGCGAGCGATTAGAGTAGACGGAAGAGGAGAAGGAAGAGGATGAGGAGGAGAAGGGAAAGGAGGATGAGGAAAAGGAAGAGGAGGATGCGGCGGTTCTTCTTCAGTCCTCTCTGAACGACCATCGTCCTCTTGGATCGCAGTCCAGCAGTCGGTGATAGGTCTTCGTCGTCGATTCCTCTGCGTCTCATCCGAAGACATCGGAAGAAGCAGTCTCAGTTGTCACTGCTGCTGCTGCTGCTGCTGCTGCTGCTGCTGTAGAGGAAGAAGATGAAGAAGATGGTCCTTTCAGTCGTCTTTCTCTTTACGGCCTTCTTTTCGGCCGTCGTGCCGGCCAGAATCTGGCCATCCGGTGAGTTCCAGATCTATATAATTATTGTGTATCAAGACGTTTAAATTACAGCCATCAAATACCTGTAAAAGCGTTGCATAACTATTAGGCATTAGGGAAAATTAGGAAAGAAATTATTTCGTGCAAGAGTCTTGTAGACTTGTGGAATGGTTTGGATGACAGTAATGTTTCAGCGGACATTAACACAGCTTTCAAGAGGAAGCCAGGGTCCACGGGGCTATTAAGCATTACAGGTAAACCTGCAGTGGTTCTAACACAGAGACAGAGACAGAGAGACACATCCGTATATCTGTATCTCTATCTCTGTCTTCTGAACAAATTAAAAACCTTTTTATATTGTAATGTGTTATGTTGTGTTACGATACTTTACATTACAATGCGTTACGTAACGCTACATTACTTACATTACATTATTATATCAAATAGAACCACTGGCATCAATTCAGCGGTTTGTTTGGCATTCCGATTACAATCTTTTCGGTGTCTTACCTCCAAACTGTTTCCATACGTGCCCCATCTATCGTTTTATCTTTTATTTTCAAATGCTTCTGAAAGCGCTATAGAAAAGAGCCAACACTTGCTTCTTATTTCGCAGTCTGAATACAAACTTATACGTACTAAATTCCATCTCACCTCTTCCCACACTTGCACTCTTTGCCCTAGCTCCCACACTACCATTCCGCCCTTTCCTTTTTTCAGGTTTATGGCCCTGGGTTGTTCAGAAAAGACCAAGCTGATGAAAATTTATGGACTTCATTAGTTGGTTGGCTGTATGTGCAGTGCTGTTATAAGGCGCTATATTACGTTTATTCATACATAGGCCTACATACAGAAATACTACTTATAGCCTAATTAGAATAATTATATGTAGATACATACATACATACATAAAGACATAATTATGAATTTCATTTAATTCATTTCAGATATTTATATAGCATCAAACCCTTCAAGATTTCTACTCAGAGGCGCTCCCGACTACAGCGCGGACACTGAATGGGAGTTTCACGCCGAAACGCATGAGCAATTGCGAGTGAAGGACTTGCCCAGGGTCCCTACGCGGCGGCTATGAGGTGGATTCGAACCCGCAACCCTGCGGTTGCAAGGCACCGAATATACTCCCTTGAGGTGGATTCGAACCCGCAACCCTCCTGCTGCAAGGCACCGAACATACCTCTACACCACCGCGCCCGCGAATTGATGATAATTGATGACGGCTATAATAATAATCAAAGCATAAAACTATGGAAGATTAAGACAAGCGTTGGCCATCACTCGTTCTGCTCTAAACGAATCTAATGCTCTGATTAGTTTAGGGGATTATTAGTTCTGATCCAATGTAATCTAATATAATTGAAGCCAATGAATTCTGTTCTACTGATTATTAAACAGATATTTTTAACAATACAGTACTCGTATATTGAAAACTCAAAAGGTGACACAGACGCAACTTGTACAAATTACATGGTTCGGAGCTTCGACGGGGCCAGTATAAACTAAATCAGTTGGCGTTCTTATATAGGGTGAGAGATATGTGTTTACGGTCGTCTTTTTCAAGTGGGGTATAAAGTTATGCGTTCTTGCTCGGATGTTAAGTCCACTATTGCGGGGTGGAGGAGTAAATTTAGGAGTAAATGGTAAGGTTCTGTAATGATTGCTTGAAAAAGCCTTTCATTCGACTTCATGGACAGTTGAGCGGCTTCTTCAGCGGAGGCCTGCAGGCAGAAAAAAGGCAACAGATTAACGCGCACAATTAGCACGGCCTCAAATGTGACGTAAATGTAGGCTAATTGAGGTCTAAGCTCTGTATTCAGACCTATAAGTTATAACGCCGTTTGAATAATTCACAAGTCATCACTCGATCGTCGCTTCGAGATTAACCGTATAGTCACAAAGTATAAATCCTGTTGGGAAATCTTCTCAAAATCCGATTGGGAACAGACACCAAAGTCAACGAGATAAGTTACAGCTACGACGTGTAGCGCAAGTTGAAACAGACGACGCTTACATTAATTAGGCCTCAATTACATCTGAGGCTGTGCTAATTGTGCGCTTTAAAAATATCTGTTTAATGATCATTAGAACTGATAGGAAGCACAAATTAAACTGGCTAGTTAATTCCAAAGCTCCGGACCATCCATCAAGAATCCCCGATATCCATCACTTCCCGATGTACGTTAGGCATAACAAGAGTCGAAATATCCGTCCACCAGTTGCAATATTTGTTTCTATGAGCGATGAGCAAACACGAGCTTCTAAAGAGATGTGTTTGAATGTGTATTATCTTGGCATTTTATAGCGCCCTTTAAAATCCTCCCTAGCGTAACCCAAGTCGTATATTTCGAAGAGCAGTTTGTCTTCATAAGAACGAGGTCTGTATGTTGACATTATGCGAAATAGACAGAGAACTCACTGCAGTCAAAGAATGTGTAGGCTACGCTTGGAGGGGGGGCATCGGTTTCGGTACGGGTGCCTGCATAGATTGGAAACACTAAACAGGATGGCAAACCGACCATGAACCATTTGCTGCCTAACTGTAGTTCTGTCCAATTGTTCATTCGCTCTTTTGTTCGTTTGCTCATTCTTTCATTCATTCATTCATTCATTCTTTCATTCATTCATTCATTCAGCGATTCATTATTCGCTCGATAGTCGTGTGTTCATGGGCGAGAAAGAGCAACATTGAGCAAAACAAAGGCCTCTCTCCAAGCAGCCATCTGTTTTGGGGCTTTAACGAACTGCCTCCATTAAGATCTTTGGAGTCACAATAGGAGATAAACTTAATACCACTGAACACATTGACAGGTCATCGGGTCTTGCTCGTCCTCCCTGCATGCATTGAGAACCCAACAAACACACGGAATCCCAACACAGGCATTAGTCGAGGTAACGAAAGCCACAACGGTGGGGCGGCTGATATACGCGTCTCCGGCCTGGTGGGGGTACACAGGAGGGAGAGACAGGGAGCGTATGGAGAGGTTTGTGCTCCGGACCAAGCGCGCCGGGTTCTTTCCACAGATAGCGCCGATCACTAATGACACATTGTAGGTGATCCAGATGACATAGGCCTACTATTCTGGGCGATACTTAAAGATACACAGAATTAATGTCCTCCGAAGCCTCTATCCCGATCAATGTTACATTCAATATAATCTGCGCACAAGACTTCACCCGTTCACCCTCCCTAGACGATAGAACAACTTTATACCACGTATCCTGTATAAAACATTTGTTAGTCTTCTGGTCCATTTAATGGTCCGTGTCAGTTATGAACTATCCACTAGTCTAAGACAAGAGAACCGTTAATGGGTTGGCCTGATAACCTAACTGTAATTCATTAAGCCATGCCTCTGTAACCCTTTTAAACCAATGTTGCGTAAACGAATAACACAGATTTGCTTACTGCTATTCGAAATTTGCCGAGACTTTGAGAGATTCCGGCTGGGCGCTATTATATATAAGAATGTCTGCATTGAAATTGCACTTTGTTTAGTCGCTGTTAACAATCGTAACAAAGACCTAAGCTCCGCCAGGTCCTTGTACGCTGGCGTCGAGGAGCCTCTCCTGTCCATGCCGAGCCTCCTACGAAGGAAAGACCCATCGACGATTGAGGAAGTTGGAAGACCCATCTGGATACAGGACGAGTAAGTCAACGCCATATCCAGTGCTCAAAGTACAACGTATATCATTTCATTACTATATTTATTATTGTCTTACTGTACAGTTGCTATTTATTGATGCATTATTGATTGTGTATTCACATTTCTCATTCATTATTATTGATTGCTGATTGTAATTTACAGGGATGGGCAAATTAGGCCTACTCGAAAAAATGTAATTGAATTACAAATTACTTTGGGACATGGAATATAATTTCAAATTACTAAATACTTTGGAAAATGTAAGTGAATTGCAAATTACAAATTGCGTAATTTCAAGTAATTTTAATCACTGCCCATCGCTCGTATCGTATCGTATCTAAAAATTTGTAGAACGCCTCTCGCAGCATAGGCTATTCAGAGGGCGCTTTTAGCGCGGAAGCCCCGAGGGAAAAGAAACGCCTTGAGAGAGCGAGGATGCGTGAGAAATTCCAGATAAGCCCGTAGAGGAGGGGAGGCCAATCCAAGTGGAGGGACCTGTCACAGCAAATGCCCGGCATTGAGCCAAGGCAGACCTAACACGAGGGACAAAGAAGTCCAGACCGTCAGTAGTGCGCAAAGGGAGAGCAGATGTTGCAAAGAGAGGCTTACGCATAAAGTCCGTGAGATATTTTGGCGCAAGGCCAAGTTGAGATTTGGAGACCAGGAGGAGGATCTTATAATGGATACGTAAGGAGATGGGAGCCAGTGTAGCATTTCAGCCATATAAGTAGAAATATGGGAAAACCGAGGAAGGCGTGCTATGAGCCTAGCAGCGGCGTTTAAGACTGACTGGAAGGGTAGAGTCGCAACTTGGGGAGACCCTGAGGAGTGAGTTGCAGTAATCTACACGAGAGCAGATGAATGCATGCACAATGGTGGTAAAGACGGCGGTAGCGACTGATCGTCTGATGGCTCTCAGTCGCCTCAAATGAAAAAGCATGAGCGAGTCAAATTCGAGATGCGCTCAGTGAAGGTAAGAGAGGAGTCGAGAGTGATACCCAAATCTTGAAATCTCGAACACTGGAAGAGTAAGTAAAAGAGGGAAACTTATCAGTCAGCAGTGGAAGGTCAAGTTTAAGGACTGTTTAAGCAACTGTTGCCTGGTTCCAAACCAAATCAGTTGAGTTTTAGCCGAATTGAGACAAAGTCGGTTTGATGACATCCAAAAGTGTAAATCAAGGGCAAGTGCATCAACTGAGGAGACCAATGAGAGTTGATGAGCTGGTCAGCCATGCACGAATGCTTGAGCATCATCCGCATAGAGGTGACCAATCGCAGTGTGTTTAGCGAATAATAATATAGCGCTCCGTGGTACCTCGCAAGAGCGCTGCACCAACGGCGGTTAAGCGTCTCAGGGCGGTGTGCACAACTACATGTACTTGAAGAAGAGTAAAAATGCAGTATGTAACTAGCAACCCATTATCCTGTCAATAGTGTCATACTTACTCTCTCTGTCTCTGTCTCTCTCTGTCTCTCTCTCTGTCTCTCTCTCTCTCTCTCTCTGTCTCTGTCTCTCTCTGTCTCTCTCTCTCTCTCTGTCTCTCTCTGTCTGTCTCTGTCTGTCTCTGTCTGTCTCTGTCTGTCTCTGTCTCTCTGTCTGTCTGTCTCTGTCTCTCTGTATCTCTGTCTGTCTGTCTGTCTGTCTGTCTGTCTGTCTGTCTGTCTGTCTGTCTCTCTCTCTCCCCAAGATTCAGTAAAGTAACTTGCTGAAGATGCAGGTTCGCCTCTCGAGGTCAGAGATGAAGAAAGGCCCTCGACTGATATCATTGATAATTAATTGAACGATGCTATGTGGTCGAGATGGAAAACATCTTCTGTACATTGTACATTTACACCTACATGATTATGTGCAGGGTTAGTACCGGAACTGAACAGTCTGGACGTTGTGTTTTGTTGCAGGGACATGAGCTGTTCAAAGTTCAGCTGTCAACATAAGCCTTGTTGTGACGGACATTGCTTCCAGATCGCCGGAATGCCTATGTGTATCCTGCTCCCTGGATCCGGTAGAAAATAACGAACATCCCTCTCCTCGAAATAATTCATCCTGACCTCCATCTCCAACCCCTCTCCACTCACTCCTCCCAATCCTCTCTCAGGGCAAAATGGACAGCATTCACTGTTAATTTGGATTCTCTTAAAATTATTTAGTTAAGTCTAACTTCATTTGTATAATTGGAAAGAGAGTGGACACTGAATGAACAGAAAATTAGTCATTATCCTTCATACATTCACGAGTTGCAATCAGTTTCATAATGCTCAGTAACAATGAGCAACTTTATAAAATTTGTTCCTCCTAAGGAGGTTTTAGTAATTTAGCAGGTCAATAAAAACATAAAAATATTTTAGAAATGTCCCTACTGCTCAGGTTGTATGGCTTTAATAACTTAGCCAGTAAACAACGTATATAGCCTACCGTACACAACTACACATCCATTTTATGGAGAGAGGATATGCAACGAGGTTATAGAAGTTTTCATTCAAAATTACAATGTCGCTATATAAGGTTTCGTCTGCCTTTTAATCGACAGTCTAAACATAATGTTAAGAAATTCACACAAACTTCAGTCACGGAAGATGAGCATCTAATGACGAGATATTCTTCTAAACCAGAGGTAATGCCACCTGAACCTCACCGATTATCCTCAATCTGTAATAATGACGTCTGCCTCAGAAAGACATACAGAAAGCATGTATACAAGTCCACGTATCGTATGCACAACTGTGCATTTTAAATAGCCATTTATATAGCCCCTTCCAAGAACCTATCATAGGTAGGCCTACAGACAAATGCTTCTTGGTGTAGGTCAAATGAATATTAATTAAGTGGCTGAAAACTCGAGCAAGACGTGTAAACGCCATCAACTTATTTCATTAACGTCATCAGATAGTGGACGAGCTCCACAAAACTAATGCAGAAAGAAAACTATTTAAATTTCAGAATGCTCCATAATCCATAAATGCCAGTTCTCGTTTTCATAGGCAGTTATAATTATTGATGCATGCTGACATATGGTACGATGTGTATGTTTGAATGAATCTTGCTTATTTAGGGGTCGCCTATAAAGCAGGTCATCAAAAAACGATCTACTTTGAACCCCCCTTTCTCATTTTCCGTATTCGGCCTTACCCTCCCCCATCCCCTTCGTTGACGTCTACCCTCCAAAAGAGTAACAAGACCTGGATTAGGCTATCCTGTTGATCTAACGGGCTAACTTTGGTCAACAGGTCCATGGACAACCCCTACACGACTTGACATAACATCCTTCATCAAAACACGAAATCTGATACAGATTTCACATAAATGGATGCCAATTTATATAAGCTTCAGAAACGACTTCAGTTTTGTCCAGAAAGCACATCAGTAAGATACATGTATGACCAACTTCGAACACCTCCCTTATCCTTGTCTGCATTTTGGGTTACGCTTCCCACCCCTATGTGAACTTCTTCAGTCCAGTGGAGTACCACGATCTAAAATAGGCCACCCTTGCAGGTCTAACTTTGCTGCTTGGGGGGGGGGGTACATTGATACTGAATGGAACATCCTGCAAATCGACTCCAAATAGATCCATTGCAGTAGACTGCTGCTGTCTGACTGAAATCGGTGCTTAAAGCACAGGTTGTACTGAAATAACTGTATGTATCAAATTTCGATATAGACGCCGGCATTGGATAAAGCCTCCTTTCTTCTTGTCCACAGTCTTGTCTGCATTTGACGGACTCTTCCATCTTCTCTTTGCAAACGTCCTTAATGGGCAACTCCTCATTCAAGCACAACCATCGTATTAGAAAGTTCTTTATATGGATCCCAAACACTGCACTGGGTTTTTATGGTGTTCTTACTTACACACTTAAAAAATATTATATGCATTCAGGCATAATGTGGACATACAGTACACAATCATAATAGTTAGGTAGTACATGAGTTCTTAGTTAAGCATCTTTAAAGTTCAGATCAACTGCCTTAAGTGGAGCCAGAAGTTTGTCGTCGATTTCTTTGGCCATTGCAGGTGTAAAGTAGTTTTTCCAGTCCCCAACTTCACCTATAATTTGACAGACAGTGAAACTGATTAGAACAACTAACTGGCCAAAAACACTTAACAACAAACATTACTGATCAGATGGGCTGTGGTGTGGCTCCTTTGAAGGGCACTGTATACATGTACAAGCATTGAATGAATAGACGAACTTGCATGCATGCATCTGAACATTTATGTAGCACCTTTATAGAACTTCTCAAACGAGGCACAAACATGGCTATCTAACAGATCTAAAATAATTTGACTTGACATAAACTGAAGATGTCATAAGAAATCTCTGGAATCATTGCAAACACGGCTAACTAACTCGTCTAAACAGGCGAGAGTCCACAACATTGAAGCTGAAGGTTCCATTAAATAGAACAACATGCCAACACTGCCTCTTAATAATATAATAATAATAACAGTGACAATTTATATGGCGCCGTAACACAGCCATGCCGTTACAAGGGCGCCTCACAGTCAACTAACAGCAGGGTAGGCCTTACAGAACAAATAAGTCTTGAGTCCAGATTTGAAGGAGTCAATTGTGTTAGCCGCTCGCAGGGCATGAGGAAGACCGTTCCAGCATCTGGGGCCGGCCGCCGAGAAAGCGCGATCGCCAAAACGGGTTTTCATCCGTTTTACGCGAAGATCGCTTTTCTCGAGCGATCGGAGTCGCAACCCGGAGGCGGAAGAATGCGTCCCGATGCAGTAATCGCGCAAATACTCAGGCGCGGCCCCATGAAGTGACTTGTAGACCAACAAACAGATTTTGAACTCAATACGCAGAGAGACTGGCAGCCAGTGCAGAACATCACGGAGGAGCGGCGTGACATGATCATATTTCCTCCGGTTGCATAGCAGCTTCGCAGCAGCGTTGAGAACGAACTGCAGGCAATCCAAGAGGTACTGGGGCGCACCGACCAGTAGGCTGTTGCAGCGGTCAACCTGAGAGGTGACGAAGGCGGCAACGGCCGCTCTCGCAGCCTCGAAAGGCAAGGACCTGATGCAGCCTCTCAGGAGGCGGAGCTGACGAAAGCAGCAGCCAACGATTCGCGCCACGTGACTTCTCATGGACAGGTCTGATTCCAGCGTGACGCCGAGATCGCGGACGACAGTCACAGGTCGGATCGCAGACCCGCAGACACTCAGTTCGCCAGTGTCAAGATGAGGGCACCGTCTGCTGGTCGCACACCATAAGAAATCCGTCTTCTCGGGGTTGAGACTGAGTCTGTTAGATCGCATTCACTCTGCGACGCCGATCGCTCAACGCCCAACTCCATCCTTCGCCGCTGCTGTTCATCAGTTGACGGTCGGCCCCACGTGTAGAGCTGCGAGTCATCGGCGTAGAAATGGCGATGGTGGTGGAACTTAAATGTAGACATGGTGGTACAGGTACTCATACATCCATTCCATACGCTAGCACTTTCAAGTAAAACATAATAAAGCAGAAGCAGAGGGTACCAAGTCTATTCAATTCTGACCTTTCCTCATGAAATGTGACTCTTTCTTATCACGAATTCCCAAGTCATCCCACCAGGAGTAATTGACAATGGGATTGTTTTTCATCGTATCAAATGCTGTACGCTGAACAATCCGTTGGAGCTGGTCATCCGAAATTCTGTATCCAAGGAAATCTGCAATCCGACGTATGACACCAGAAGCATCCTGACAGCAGCAGAAATAACAAGCAACTTGGTGTTAAAATGTGCGTATGTAGATACTTAGATAACACAGAAGTTCTGTGACAGAACACCCTATAAGTACCTCAAAAGGTGCTGCTCAACTTGCCCAAATTCATCAAGAGGAATACAGTACTCTGGAAAATGTAAAAGTTCCCCTCTTGGCGTCCTTTGAGCTCTCACAAACACGTAGAGCCTAACCAACATACCTATAGGTTGACTCAATTAAGACCTTCTTGCGCCCACTCAGTTTTGGAATGCAACATGCTTCTGACATTCTCACATTCATTCATTCATTCATTTAGAGCATTTATATAGCGCCTCTTCAAGAAGCTACTCAGAAGCGCTCCCGGCCCAGCCACGACTAAAGAAAAAAACTTGAGGGACATGTAGAACTCTGCCGGATGGCTCACAAGTAAAGAGCGGAGCTTAAGCGGGAGGTCATTCCAGATGGAAGGTCCCACAACCAAAAAAGCACAGCGCTGCTTAATAGCCAAGTGAGCCATAATTATGCTAGCACTTTCACGCGGAACTAGGAACTCACCTCTCGTCGTAGAGCGAAGCGCCCGACGCGCTGCAAAGATCACGCAAGTAAGATGGAGCAAAGCCAAGAACGCCAGTGTGATTCTCCTTACAGATTTTATTTTAGTTATAGTTACAGTTATAGTTAATGGTTTTTTATTTTAGTTATAGTTGTAGTTATAGTTAGTATTATTTTTTAGTTATAGTTTTAGTTATAGTTAATGGATTTTTATTTTAGTTAATTTTAGTTACTACTTAGTTACAATAATTAGCGCTAAAAGCAAAATTGTGCATATTAACACGCTATTTCACAATTTGCTCAGGGTTTTTAAAGCCTTCGAAGCATTCAGCTTCATGAATACACGACATTCCAAAGTAACTGACAAGTTGCATAATAAAAAATCAGTAATTAAAGGTACTGGAACTTGCTGAGTAATGACGATACCGGTGTCAATGTAGAAGACAATTTCATATTTTACTAATGTTTTAACAAATACACAGAGAGCAGGAAAGCAATAAATGATTGATTATGTACAGTAAGTGCATCACTCCAGTCATAACAATCAAAAAGCTTCAGAGACATTTTGACTAAAAGATTTCTATGACTACTAACTTTACGATATTGGGCTAGTCTACTTTGGTCGCAGTCGCAATAGAAACGTTTACAAAACAGCTAATAATAAAATGCCGCACTTTATTACTGGGCTAATTCACACATGATAAATTAGGGGCGAACATAGGCTATTACTTATGGTGCATTTTTATGTTCTCGTGTAGGCCTATGTCGAATTATCCACATTGCACTTTCTATTTTTATTTTTTTGTATTAACGAAAATAAAGATGGATTTTCGTAATTGTTATTTTCGCTATACTTATAGTTATAGTTGATGATATTTTTATTTATAGTTATAGTTATCGTTAACGAAATCATTTATTTTCGTTAACGAACATTTTAGTTATCGTTATCGTTAACGAGAATCAAACTGAAGAACGCAGCGAGAAACCACAGCAGCAGTGCGGTATGAGATCCTCTGAGACATGGCAGCCAGTGCAACACATCACGTATGTATGCAGAGACAGGAGAGAACTTAGGGAGTCGTCCAATAAGACGAGCAGCCGAGTGTAGAACTCGATCTAGTCGCCCCAGAACCCCAATATATAAAATAGATATAAAAACAGATCTATAACATCAAACAACTTTAAAATGTGCCGACCTTTTGGAGATCTTCATAAGTAACAAAAAAAATATTTTCTTCCTCCTTGTGCTCCCCAAACTGTTTCACATGCTCAATCCAAGGACCATACATAACTGAAAATACATAAGACACCTTATAAAAAATTACAATTCCTGGCAAAGTTTCCATAGAAATAAAAACAGAAATCATAACAATCACCATCATCAACAAACTGTGGTTCATTCACCTCTTCCTCTGATGAAATTCTGCAGTAAATGATCAAAGCTGCCCCTGAAATGCAGAGAAGACTTCATCTTCCAGAAATGGTAGTAGGATACGCATAGCCTACGTCTTTTGGATTTCTCGCGATGTATATCACCTAAAACAGGAAACCCAATCAACTAGTTTTAAAATAGTAGAGTATGCTGTACGGTTCTTTCTAGTTGCAATGTTAATCACCAGAAACATATCATAGAAGAATTTAAATGAAAGGAATAAAGGAATATATTACATTAAATATTTCTGAATGAAGGCTATCCTTTCAGATCCAGCCTATCAAATTCTTGAACTGTACAGTAATAACCCTACATATTATAGCTCTTGATCCGGTATTTGATAAGACCTTTTGTCTTAGTGACCTGACATATAATTATTACCTTCAAATTATGACGCTTCCTTGTGTGCCAAAAAGTGTGAAGTTTATGATTAAGCTTACAGTATGGGAGATCACTACTATACAATAATGATATCAGGAAGTTACACCGCCGAGTCAGTTTTAACACTCACATCACTTAGCTGTTCACTGTAGTGTTTGTACACCTACCATTATAAGTGCTAGTAGTAGCTACTAATTGGGCCTTTATGAACTCTTCCTGATTGAAAGTCAACTGCAGCATCTGTTTTTATGCACAATTTGTTTATCCTTCATTTAAAAGAGCCGCTTGTTTCTGACTTACTTATTGCTATTACACAGGAACTTCAAAATTACAACTGCATGTAATGTCTAGCATCTATAATTAACATTTAATAACATTTAATAACATTTAATAACATTTAATAACTATGATTTTAACGACAAGTTATTAAAATTTACTGTGTTTAAAAGCTGAATAAAATGTCCTTATCTTATTCCTGGCCACATTATATTAGAATTTTAAAGTTAATCCTGAGTAACAACGTTCAACTGAATATTGTAAAGCAATCCTGTCTGAAGTAAAACACAAACCCGCATCGATACGAGGTCACAACTGAGTACCTCGAACTTGTATTTCTGCTACATAATGTTCTATATAAACTACAATATAATTATTAAAATACACAATGATGTAATTTCATTGGTAAAAAGTGTCAACAAGAAGGCCAAACTGCACTCTGAACTCTGAACACTAACTGACCTACTACACGCAACAGGCGTCTCTATTTATAGGTTCATGAGCGGACAATTGTCCCTATGCAAATGTCCTTATAGGCCTACAAATGTCCGTTTGCAAATGTCCGTTTGCAAATGTCCGTTGCCAAGACAAATGTCCGTTGCCAAGACAAATGTCCGTATGCAAATGTCCGTATGCAAATGTCCGTTTGCAAATGTCCGTTGCTAAGACAAATGTCCGTTGCTAAGACAAATGTCCGTGGCCAATCACACGCGGTGGAGGGGAAGGGGACAAATGTTCATGCGCCTTTCAAATAATGCTACAGTACGTTTAAGACCTAGAATACATTTACAGTTTTTGATAGTGGCTGGGTTGGGAGTTAATAGCTAAAGTGACTACCATGGTTATCAAGAACTTCTATTTGCACATAAACTGTAGTAATCACAATCATAGGTGGCAAAGAGGAAAACACTGCAGGAAGCACATGATAAGTGGCTGAGACGAATTCTACATGTATGATGGCGCGACCAGATGGGTAGCCTATATTTCACAACCGGCAGCAAATTAGATAAATTTCCGTCTTCTCCTTTGTACGGCTTACACAAAGAGTAAAATTATAATTTTTAATTTTTAAATACATTGTAGGGCATGAGTTAGTTAGAAAAAATTATTACTATTATATTATTTACATGATTAGTATGAGAAAAAAATTTATAAAGTCCAATTTTAACCCGAAATTTCATTGTCCTTTCTGATGGTAACAGTTGAAACGCTGAGCTGATGTTTTATATTTTTTTAGATCGTTAACTTACATATAGCCATTGCTCTATATGGTTTTTATTAACTTATTAAGGAACTACATAAATAAAACCCTCTGTCTTCAATTTTTGCTTACAACTCCGTTACGAATGGGTTTCTTCCATCTGTGGAATAAATTGAAAACTCTCGTTTTTGGAATTGATATCTTCGATAGCAGGGAACATGTCTGCACTGATTTAATCAACAAGAAATTAATATGCATGTTTGCTTCTGTTGACAATTTTCGGAAATTTATCGGGAAATGTTATAGTATAAAAAAGATTTATAACTCCGTGACTGTAATTATTGCACTTTGCGCATACATATATATATATATAGGCCTATAATTTTTTTCTTTCAAAAATAATATTGAAACTGACAGCCTGGCCACTATAAACTAACTATTTTTTGTATCTTAACTCGTTCGGTAAGCATGGAGACCTAATTATGAATATTTTACAACTCCGTTACTACAACTCCGTTACATTATTTTACTATTAAAATGAATTTATTTAATGGTACATGTAGATAATTTGTCGTCAAAACAATTTAGGTTGCTGTGTAATAATTTAATTGTATTGTATTGTATTGTATTTGAACACTTGTTATAGCGCCTCTACCAGATTGCCCATTCAGAGGCGCTCCCGACTACTGCGCGGACGCTGAATCGGAGTTTCACGCCGAAGCGCATGAGCAATTGCGGGTGAAGGACTTGCCCAGGGTCCCTACGCGGCGGCTTTGAGGTGGATTCGAACCCGCAACCCTTCAGCTGCAAGGAACCGAACATACCCCTATACCACCGCGCCCCAGTAGGCTATATTGTGTTGTGTTGTATTGTGTTGTATTGTACTCCACGTTTATATTGCGACCGAGCCACCCGCACACTTAATACTAATTAATCACTAATTATAAACAGTGGCGGTATATTGTATTGTGTATTTATTAAGTAACGGAGTCGTAAATATTTAGGAATCAAAGTTGTAGCCTATGTGTTTCACATAGTAAAAAAACTAAAATAAAAAATGTGGTCAAATCTGTCAAATTTAAGCTCTGCTCAATATTAAGTATGCTTCAGGATTGCTAGTAAAATATTTGTGTAAGAAATTTTTTTATTTTGCGTGACTTTATTTTTCTCTAATTCTATTTCTGAATTTGACGCCTGTTGTGAAATATACCCAGATACCAAACAAAACTAAACGACAGAGGGCGAGGCAAGAAGATATATAGAAAACATCATACGAGAGAAGACCGAATGTGATGGGCATGTTTTTTGCATGCATGAAGATAGAAGAGTCGAACAAGTGATGTACGTCCTGGAATTCTGGAAGGAGAAGGAGCAGAGGAAGACCACAGGAGAACTGACCGGAAACCACCAGAGACGACTTGATTTACCTGGCGATGCCGAGGGACGAGGCCGAGGAGCCGGCGGTGGACAGAGACGAGTGAAGGAGATGCGTTGCCCAATGCGCAGAGTCCCAGTGATATTTTAGTTCTTTGATTAATTTTACTTCTAGTTCTTATTCACTTCTGCTGACGCGATTTTACTTCTCCTTCTACTTCTAGTTCTTAGATTATATTACATCTACTTCTAGTTATCAAATAATTTTACTTCTAGTTCAGATTAACACATAATTTTACTTATTCGTGCACTTAGCAAGATTTTAGATACGAACAAAACCTTTAAACCGTTTGCCTCAGGCACAGAGAATATTATGAAAATGAAGGAGAGGAGGAAGAGCAGTCACTTCAGCTATAGCTCTGAGGCAGCCATGCATGGGTATGAAGCGTAAGCAACTTCATTTTCTTAGCCTCAGCATATGAGGGCGGTTAGTCAGTCCTCTCCATCGCCGTCTCATCTTCCCACCAACAGTGTACGGTCATTGTACTCATTGAAGCTGAGTTGGCCAGGAGTGCAGAACTGTGGCGAAAGTAGACTGGAGTTCATGAGATTAGCTACGAGATTCACATCATGCGCAGAGGTATACGTCAAATCCAAACAAGCAACATGCATTTTAAACATATATCTATAGCGCGGTACTGTGAAGAATTCCCTATTTCATGACCTGGATAACCGGGTTCTAATCCCTCAAGGGTTGAATACAGGCATGGGTTTCGTTAGAAAAGGAGGCCGATGGCATCCGCGTCTCACGATCAAGCAGAGACTCGATCATGGCTAGTGAGCCAAGGTTCGAGCCGAGGGAGTTCATGACCCTGCCATGCATAATTAATTATCCCATGGATCAATAGGGGAAGCTGGAATGGGGGAACATTTGATAACACTAGATTATTTAAATACAAAGAGCTAAAAATCTCAAATGTGATAGTGTAAATGTGATACAAATGAAACAGAAAATGATATTGAATGACTATCCGTGCAGTCCTAACAAGCAGGGGCGGCGATCCCGGGGGGAACGAGGGGGACATGTCCCCCCCACCTTTAACAGCGGGGGGGACGCAGTATACAGTTGTCCCCCCCAAAAAATTTTTAAAGAAATTTTGACTGCTATTGTTGTTACATAATTGCCAAGAGGAAATTTGACCAATGAGACCAGGCAGCTTACACGTCAACACGTTGCCACCAACAACTTACAAGAATTCCTGAGTTTTGTCTATTATCATGCAGTCTGTTTCTTTGTTCCCATCCTACAACCCTATAATGGGAACAAGTTCGACTTAATATCTCTGCATAGCATAAAAATATACTGTTGAGAAAGTGGACTTTGACTGCCTGCCGACTGAAGAGCCTTTGGCTGCCCTCTTTGAGCTCGTGTGCTGTGCTCGTCTGCAGCCGTCGATCAACCAGGCCACGGTCCTCTGGTATAAGAGCGAAACCGACCAGGCCCTTGGTTGCTGCAGCTACGGAGCTACAGAGGCGCCTAATATTCTACATGTATATAGATAACTTTCTAAACTACAAAAACCATTGGAATTTTTTTAAGAAAATTGCAAGGTCCTCCGTGCCACTGACTGACGGCCTTTGACAATTTTTGACAGTTGTGTGTTAGGCCTATAGGCAAGGACAAAAGTTACACCCCTTACTCATAAAACACATCTTTTTGACGGAAGTGACCATCATGTATTTTTCGGAATTTGCCGCCCTTTGAAAAATGCCGCTCTACGCAGCCGCCTATATCGCCAGTACCTAAACCCCTCACTGCAGTGTTACTCATCAGAGGCTGGCGTGCCACAAATACCAAGCGTGCCGCAGGTTGGCCACCACTGGTGTTTGCAATCTGTTAATAATTAGTCGTGTTTTATTGTTGATATTAAAGAGGAGGCACTAAAAATGCTTAATAATTTCAACTTAAATCATTGTCTCAGAACTTCGTACATTCTAATTCTGTTGTCACGGAGCGTCATGAAAAGAACTAAATCGCCTCGTATAGGCCTAAGACTCCCTAAGTGATCCGAACAAGGGACCGATGGACAGCTTCGTTAAAAAGAGGTAAATTGAGTTTGTGAATCTAGGCCTACTTAATTATCTGATTCAGTGAGAGGAATAATTAGTTGGGAACTTCTAAATCTCATTAATTATTATTATATAATAAATTTTTATATTTGCAATAGTTCTATAAAATTTGCTACGTAGGCCTATAGGAATGTTTTCTAATTGGTTTGAATTTGGTTGAAAAGCTCTCGTGCTGAAGATATAGGCTGCGATTAAATACGAAGCTGAAAATGCTGCATAAATTTTACTTATTTAGGTTAAAAAATCTAACAGTTCTCAACAGCCAAGCATTTGACCAGTGGCCACAGCCACTGGCCAGCTTGATAACCCTATTTGTGGGTTTTCTGGTAACCTGCCAGAAAGGAGAAGGCAATCCCTTGGTACTTCTCCAGTCTGCATTGATTTGTTGAAGATCTGGACTAATAGGCTACCTCTCCAATTTCTTCCCTTACTTCGACGTGTAGGACTACAAATTTTTTATGGAGTTGGTTGTGAAGTATAGGCCTACAATAGATCAGGCAAGATTAAGCTCGGTGGCGGTTTGTCACACACACATAAACATATTTTAGACAGCTTGAACTTGGTTGAGCTGGAAGAACATTTGATTTCGAGAAGCGACAATAGGAAGAACTTCTTTTGTTCTTTTGCGAAAAAGGATAAAACTCCGTAGTGTAGTAAGTCCATAGAGGTTATAGCGCATTAAGTGACATTCTTGATCAGTATGCTAAAGTGTTACCAACTAATAAAATCAGTTCACTTTTAATTTGAGTTTGCATATGATTATGCAATTGGATGAAAATATAGGGCCTATCTACATGTCGTTATAAAGTGTCTGTCACATGCTTTTATAATGCTTTTTATGTGCACAAAAAGAGGTCAAAATACATTTTTTACCCATCTCGAAAGTTTCCCCACCCCACCCCTCAGACAAGATTGCCGCCTCTGCTAACAAGGTTTTACACAACTAACTAAAGGTCACACAAAGAATATCACTAGGGGCACAAGAGGCCTACTGCCGCTTCAAACAACTCTGAGGCCTATTTTCACCTCAGGTCAAACAAAGTGTACCGTTTACTCTGAATTGTCCCTCTCTGCCCTCCAAATACCATTAGATATTAGTACAGAGAATCTTCTAGCCTAATATAATTATCTCACCTTGATCTAGACCCTGGCCAGGCGCTTCTCTTGCTTTCTCTCTCGGATGACAGTTCTACGCGCTTCTCTACACCAGAGACGACCACCCTCCTTCAAACCAGCCACAGCAAAAAGGAGTCTTCTTTGCCGGTGTCACGAAATAGAGTATCCCCATACATGAGTATCCCCCTTAGCGAAATGGAGTATTCGGTTTAATTTTCATTTTTGGCGGTTTCTAAGTGTATTCAGTCGTACTGACACGTACTGTTTGGATTTATTGTACACATAACATTTTTAAATTGCGTATCTTTAGTTTGTAAGTCGACCTGAAATCAATTTACTTGGTTTTTGGTGATTTTGACAGGATTTTCGCCGAGGCTATCGTTATGCGTATACCGATGGGGGATAGAATGGTTTATCCCCGGATACACTAAACCGGTTTATTCCATCCGGGGGATAAATTCATACATCCCCCCCGGATAGTCCTAGGACGGATACTCTATTTCGTGATACCGGCGGCCTACCTTTGCCGAGTCACGTGTGCCTGACCCTTGGCTCTCCCCACTGGCCAATCACATCATACCTCACTCCACTTGTCAACCAGCCGGTCGTCCGATGGCTGGCTCCCTCAGACGGCCAGTGCCAACCCTGAGCCCTGCATTTACCCAGCATTTGAATATTATTAGCGCTAAGACCGGTTTATGGATGGATCCGCAGTTTAACGGCACTTATGACAACATAGGCCGTTTCCGCCGACAAAGATTATTTTTGGCATATTACAGCTCATTACTAGCTATATGACCCCTGGTAAACAGATAAGATGTCCTTCTACTGTCCTGTGAGGAATTACGTACTTCCTCACAGTACTAAAACACGGTTCTTAAAAATTAGAAGTCAATTTCCGTTCTACAAATATTTATGCTTCCCTATTCCTATTCACTTCTGAAGGTCTTAATTTCACTTCTTATTCTATTCTCGTTCTTAAAATAATTTTAATTCTACTTCTACTTCTCCTGAACGAAAATCAAATAATTATAATTCTTATTCACGAAAATATCACTGCTGCAGATCTCCATGGGAAGGACTAAGTACCGTAAAACGGGGTTACTTTGGCCCATTTTAAACTTGTTTTTAATAATAAACCGATACTGTGACTGAAAATGGTTGACTTAATAATTTTATTAGATGTGCATAGGGTTAAAGAGAAGATGTAAAAGACAAATATTTTTGGGTAATAATATTTGAACACTTTTTAAAAATCTTTTTGGGTGGGCCAAAGTCACCCCATCGGGTGGGGTGACTTTGGCCCACAATGGTTTTCCAGTTATTAGACAAAGTGAACCTGTTACTGGGGTGACTTTGGCCCATAGAATATGTTTTAAAAACATCTAAACTTAAAACTAATACTTAATGACTACGGTTCCGAGCCGGTAGGCCCCTACTAGTAAAAAACTAGTAAAGGATTAGGACGTTGTGACGATATATTTGCTGAAGATTTCTTCTGCAACTAAGGTGAAGATTGTTGGTCCACCATGTTTATTGGAGTGTTTGCCATTAAGTTTATTTTTGTTAGAGTAGATCTAGGGATGTTGTAGTGCAAGGCTGCAAGTTTTTGTGATAATATCAACCTCCACATGTGACTGCTGTCAAACATTCTTCAAAAGTGTCATTACACTGAGCCAAATAACTGCTACTTCCCGGAACACGTTTATATACGACCTTGGCATGACTATAAAACGAATTGGTATGCACTGACCAGTCAGAATATCCTAAAAAGTGAAACTTTAGCAATAAATCAATCAATTTTCGTTTATTAAAAATAAGTTGACAAGTACGCAACCTACACACTGATAAACTAAGGTCATATTGGATGTTTAAAGATTAGATTAAGGCAATGTTTAGATAAAATTAAAACTATAGGCATGATATAGATATTGGACCATTAAATACATCACAAATACATTAATTAATTCTTAAATATAAATTTTCTAAACATCACCAGCAGTACCCGGTACTTTAGAATGTGGGCCAAAGTCACCCCATACTGTGGGTCAAAGTCACCCCAAAAAGTTTGCTTGCATTTTTAAATTACTTACTGATGACATAGTGGAATAAACGGTGCGCCATACACATGCCGTTATAATGTACATTGAAAAGTTATATTATCACCCACGGTATTATTAACGGTATTTCTCACAGAAAAATAAGTTTGCACATCTTAAAATTTGAACTTTTTATAGACTTATAGACATTTTGAAAAATTTCAACAATTTTACAATTAAATAAAACAAATTTTGTTTAAACAATGACTACATGATTACCGATTGTTATTCATAAAACATGTCGAAATAACGTGATAACTACGGAAGGCCAGAGCTTGACAAACTAATTTTTCAATTTGGGCCAAAGTCACCCCGCGGGCCAAAGTAACCCCGTTTTACGGTACTAGGGTACAATTACAACTTTATATGGCACCTCTTCATGAAACTCTTCTGAGATCCGCCGACCTCACCATCAAATTAGGGCCTAAGTGATCTTCAGCCACTATCAGCACAGAGACCAACAAAGCAATATCCGCTTAAGTCAAGCTATAGGCTATTGACTACTGCTCGTCAATCTACTTTGGCCTTCCATCCAATCGACTATTGTGTCTGGACCGAGTTTTGCGCTTTGCAGCGCGTCTTATTGGGCAAATCCCCAAATTTTGTCATATCTCCAGCTATATGCTGGAGACTTTACGCTGGCTCCCTACCCGGCAGCGCATTGAGTACAGGATTGCTGCCTTGGTACGACGACGTCAGCTGGGTCTAGCCCCAGCCTACCTGCGGGAGCTTTGCTGCCCCTCGGGTATTCAAGGTCGCCGCCCCCTCCGCTCTGCAGAGAAGGGGGTGCTCTTAGTCCCATTTGCACGAACTGCAACGATGCAGATTCGAGCCTTTTCCGTGGTGGGCCCAGTGGTCTGGAATGGGCTCCCCAGGAGATACGCCTGCTCCCTGGGACTCTTACTGAAGATTTCTTTACTATAGACTCAAAACTGTACTTTTTGGCCGTGCTGGAGTCGGGAGCGCCTCTGAGTAGTCCTCTGAAGGGACGCTATATAAATTTATGAATGAATGAATTTATTAATGAATATTGGAGTTTGGCACTGTGAAATTGCTCAACAGTGAAATTTGAAACCCTAAGACTAATACACTAGATGTATAAGCACCGTGGCACTGAGCTACGAGTTTAGTTGTTCTCTAGTAGCCTATTCGGTCATAGCACCGAGATATTGCTTTGTAGATTAGCATAAAGCTCAAATGAGTGCTGCAATTATCCCAGCAGCATAGACACACACACACACACACACACACACACACACACACACACACACACACACACACACACGTGTACACACACACACACACACACACGTGTGCACACACACACACAACACACACACACACACACACACACACACACACAACCAACACACACACACACGTGAGTTCTAATTCATTCAGTTATGCTGAGAATTTATATAGCGCCTCTTCAAGAGACCTACTCAGAGCGCTGTCTACGCGCTAGCCTATTATGATGGTGTGAGTGGTGTCATTACGAACGAAAATATTACATCAGTTAGCAAAACAATGCTCGGTGAGCTATAAGAGTCACCATTGCAATGGCGGGCCACACAAAACGCAGAACCAACCAACGGATTCCTATCGAAAGCTGACATAATTATGGCATGGATGTTCAGAGTCTCTGAGCCAAGTTGCGTCGATAGAGTAGAGCAGACACAGGTGACAGCGTTCGCAGACACGATAACCCTAGTACCGTAAACAAAGGTAAATAAAATCACTCCCAATATATTCCTGTCAGAAGGGATATATGTTTGCAAGTGTCAGCATATCACACATGGGTAGGTCTATATATTACTTGGCTAAGATTTGCCCACAGCGCAGAGCCGTTTCTCGTGAATCTTGTGTAATGCACCTTTTAGAGCACATACCAAAAGCCTATTTCTGAATCTGGGAATATTGCCATTTGAAAGCATTAACAAATTGCAAGTGGGGCTATTTATGTACAAATGCCACATGAATTTAATACCTGAAAGCTTTAACCGATGGTTCTGTAAAACTTCTGAAATTCATGACCATCAAACACGTTCTTCTAAAAAGTATCATCAGTGCAGTATGCCCCAGACAGCCTACTTCATTGGCCCTCTGTCTGATCCCAGTCGGCCGACGCTGGCAAACCCGGGGTATCGGGTTGGCGTAGGGACCCCCTAGTTAGTCCCCACTTCAAGTGAATCGTACGAGATTCCGTCGGCCCTCGTCTTACCCACAGTTAATCCCCCAAAAAACTGCTGGTCCGGCGACGGTCCCTCACAGAGTAGGCAAAACAAAACAGAGACTCGGCGTGGGGGATATTCCTTGGGGCGAGAGGCTGCATGCACATACGTAGATGTTGACAAATAGAAACCACATGGCACAACCGCTCATCTGGATGGGGGAGAGGGCAGCGGCCGAAGAGATGGCCAAGGTGATTTATAGCCTACAGATCGCTGAAGATGGCGGGAGACCGAACAAAGAACCCATTGGTTTTGTTTAATCATCAGTAAACGCATGAACTAGGCCTTATAGGCCTATCCATGCTGTCTCCTCAGCTTGAGCGTCCTGGAACGGACAAAACAACCTGTCTATTGCGGACTTGATTTGATATAGGCCTAGCTCAGGTGATTAAATTAACTTAAACTGGTCTCTCTGACGTGGCTCTTGTGTGGCTTTTGTGAGAAATTTCCAAAATTTACATTACATTACATATCGACAAGTAGACCTATAGGCCTACATAGGCCTACAACAGTAATTAAGAACTGCACCTCTGAGTAGCCTATATATCTTAAATGGGCGTTGTAGGAAGCTTATTATATATATATATATATATATAAAATATATATATATATATATGGCTTATGTCCCATAGACAAATATAGAGCGACGGCGGAACGTTAACATAACTGGCAATATTTATACATGTATCGTAGAGACTTACTAGTTAAACATGAATCACCGTCAGCCCTCGATGCAGGGACAGCAGAGTAGGTCAATGGGGAGGGTTACAAATTTCTCAGTTTCAAATTATATTGAAGCTTAGCTGTGATTGGTTCACATGCAAATGTGGTACGAACGGATGAGCGGAAGCGTGTTGATTTGAGCGCCCGTTTTAACAGTTTGGCTTTCCTTTGTATAGACTGCAACCAAGCACATGTTTGAAGAATTTCATCAAATAAATATTATTCCTGTGGACAGCAATGCTTATCCAATCCAAGAAATACTTCGAAAATTCTGAACGTCAAATAGTAAGATGTACACATGTTTACTTTGTTTAGTTTAGAACTGCTTCTATGCATGTGAACATTAGGATACAATAACTCTATCAGGTTAAATTTTCTGCGGCGGAATTTTCCGCCGCAGAAGTAATATTTTCGACTATTTCGCTGCGGAAGACCTTCGGCGCATGTGCAATGTTCAAAATGCATTACTTACTATCAATTGGCGTCGTGAGAGTAGGCTAGGGTCAGGTGGGGAACGGACATTATCCCTCTGGTAATAATCCCCCAGGACATTATCCCCTCGGACCTTGTCCCCCCGGACAAAATTCCCCCTCTGTGTAAAAACATCACAGGTAGAACACGAAATGAAAATCTTTCCGCCGCAATAGTTATTTCTTCAGGCATTACGTGGCAGAATCTTCCGCCGCAGAAGCACTACGCATAAAAATATTGGGTGACTACGTTCGTCGACTGACTATTAGTAAGTTTACCAGTTACTGTAGGCCCTATATCCTTTAATATCCTTGATCTATAGCATTTAGTACTGAAAATCAGTGGTATTAAAACTTAAATTGTTATTTTCAGGACTTATTGTTCTAGCAGATAATTAAATTGTCTTTCTCTGGTCACATGTAGAGCTATAGAGCTGAGGGTGAATTACCTTTTTCATATAGCCTACTGAACATAGAACTTGTATCTCTGACCTGTATCTGTTTGTTATGCTCGGACGCTTATGTGATTATGTTGTAACTTGAAAGTGACTTGTTTCAAACTGCATATCGACTATAGAATGTCTTTCTGTCTGAGTGGACTGATTATCTCCATGCTGATCATTTAAAATTAAAATGACTATGCTTCTCTGTAATTTGAGTGGGCTAAACTGTCACAAATTGTATGTAAATATGATGACCCATTAACCGGGTTCCATGTCCGCAAAATACATACATACATTACATATACATGTATATGATCATCGAACATACATGCGTACAAGCCGTACATGCATACGAACGTATACATATAATCATCCATGCAATATGAGCTTGTAATTGAGTTATGTATTTTTCTGGTTTCAGTGACAGACTTTGAACAGAGGATAATCTTCTGCAGTTCAGACAGTGATTCATGGGACAGCAGTAGGCCTACTTCGGAGACGAGCAAAGGCATCAAATGCAAAGAATTAAAGCAAAGTCGTGTCTCAAGAATGAGGTTATTGCTTGTATTTGGCCTATATATTCAGAATAATGTTGTAGGTCAAGCCAGTACTCTCTGCAGTACACAAGCCAAGCCCCAACTGATCAGTTACCAAGCCCCACAACTACTACACAAACATGTTCATTCAGAGCACTTAAATAGCGCCCCTACAAGATAACCTACTCAGAGATGCACCCAGGTCTGCTGATTTTTTATCCAGAGCACATGCAGTAGGTGCTAAATTCCAATGATTGGTTTACGAAGTTAATGACTCCTTGTACATTAGACATCATTGCGTAGAAGTTACTAATAAATTGTGACAAACATACTTACTTACATGCTATTAAAGGCACATATACATGCCTCCTTACATACATATAATTACAGACATAATGGTTGCAAGAGGAATACATTCCAGGTCGTAGATTTCTTTGCTCTTCATCAGTGTTTCGTTACCACTGTAATTCAGGTGCTTCACAGCAATTCAGTTCGAGTCTGGATTTAAGATTTTTGATATTCTTAACTATCCATGCTTGCAACTTTTTTACAGTTCTCGAGGTGTTATTCCACTTGCAACCACTACCAAACTCGGCTATAAAACGAAAACTCTCACCATGTGCTATCGTTCCTTTTTTCTTCCTCCTTCTACACAAATTAGAACAGAGTAGTACCTTTGGAAGAATAGTGTTTAAAGTAGTGTGTTTTTCATTTCGTGTTCTACCTGTGATGTAAAACTTTCGAATTGCATTAATTTTGGGCGTGCTTGTTCTTTCTGTTGCAGGTGGTTTCGATGAATTGAGGCGGACTCTTCGGGAAGCCAAACACAGAGATTCCCTATCCATGAGCTTCTGTCAGTTCTCTTCTCTTGCATATTTCAAACTACATGCAAGAGACACTGCTCTGGCTTCCAGTTGAAGATCGAATTACATCTAAGATCCTCCTCGGTCAAGCATTGATGGACGGTTCCGACCCAGAATACATAGGGAGCTCTGTGTTCCTGCATTGAGCCAGCCAGGTCGACAAACACTGCGCTCTGCAGCATGTCCTGCACTCCCATATACAGCAATTTGCTAACACTGATCCTTCTCGTACATTGGACCTTCATGGAACAATCTCCAACTTTAACTTAGAACTGTACTGCTTCAAATACAACAGAAAAACATTTTCAGCTAATCGTAAAATGCACCTTATTATAGATAGCCTTGTTACAGAATCTTTGTGAGATTCTTAATGTGTGTTCACAATAGTCTAGTTTTTAGCATGCCTGCTGAACTGTCAACCGAGAGGTTTGAGTTCAACTCCCTGTCAGGGCAGAAATTTGTTTCATGGCTTTTTGTTCCACCTGTGCCCCTAGCCATTGCAACTAGCTGTGTCATCTTCCCGCTGTCGGTGGGAAGATGAGACCGTGAGGGAGAGGAATGGCCATCCATCCTCGTATGCCAAGACTAAGAAAATTAAGTTGGTAACACTTCATATTCATACCCATAGCTAGCTCAAAAGGACTGCTGTTCTAATTTTAAAATATTGTCATTGGGTTGAGATTAGGCATGTGTAGGCATTAGCTTTAAATTTTTTTGCTACTTTATATTCCGCTGCTTTATTCAGGTATACAAGTACTTTCAAGATACATGGACATTATTGACTGGCACCTGTGTCTGCTAATTGTTGTTAGTTTGAGTTTTAATGGCTAAAATATATTTGATTTATTAAACTTGACAGACTCAAAGTTTCTTAGCTACTTAGTATACATGTTTTGAAGTTCAACTGATGACTATATATTTATATATATCTGTATTTATGTACATGTGTATAGTATAACTATAATTCAAGACTAAACAGAGTGAAATTATTGTACATGATGCAGTTATGTTTAGGCCATAGCTATACAAATGTTTTGGCAATATAAGTTTGCGTCATAGGCTAAATAATTTTTGGAGGTCCTTCATTTCCTTATATTTATATATGTACCTCTATATTAGTATATATTTGTATAGATATGTTTATGTATAAATATATACATAATTGCCCAATAGCGCATTGGATAACACACTGGCATAGAGAGCGAGAGGTACCGAGTTTGAGCCCGTAGTCGGACATACTTTGTAGGCTGCTAATAGCGCCGTGTATTGCAGGCTGTCTGTTCTGTTAGTAGTTGAGATTTATGTCTTCTGCCAATTGTGTTCTTGTGAATTGTTTCAATTGCATAACATGTAAATGTACAGCGCAGTGCGTTTGTCAGGCGCTTCAATAAAGAAAAGATTATTATTATATAATTATATAATATATATTATATAGGTACGTATACATGTATGTATGCATGTTTATTATATATGTACTATATGTATATATAAATATATATTGGATATATATATATAATTATTTATATATATATATAATGTATATGTGTGGCTATGTAATATATGCATTTATGTATATATTATATATGCATGTTTATAGATGTATAATATACATGTACATATATAAATATATGTACATTAGAGGCCTATCAGAACTCTTAGGCCCAATACTGTTCCACTGTTTGTTACTTTTTGTGATACAGCATAATGGTGTTAACTTCAATATATGATTTTCATAAACTCTGAAGTTTCTTCTTTTTCTTGCAGTAGCTACGTTTAGGGCTGTTGAATCCAATCTCAAATGTATATATAATCTTGGTGGATTATTATAATCCACCAAGATTATACACATTTGAGATTGGATAGCAAATATACCAAAAATCATCTCGCAGTCCCTTATAACCACTGGTGGCTGGATGTAGGTAAAATGGGCGGTTAAATGCAGTGCCTTACAACCACCTTCGTCGGACCTTCGTTTTACCCACAGTTGCCACTAGCGGCGATATGGCGCCGACGCAGGGTACAATGACATCTCGCCCGCACTGATCACACGGGGTCCTGCAGCTAACCGCTGCAAACTCGGCCTGTGGACCGCTCAGGGCTTTATTAGGCAGAGAAAATTTTTGCCGGGCCAGCGTCGGATCCCTCGGTTGTGCCCACGCGCGTACGCAAGCGTAGGCGAGACGATGTACAGACGAGCGTCGCCCGGTCCGCCCCCTTACGGCCGGCCACCAGAGGCTAGCTGCGGGAATCCAAAGTCGGCTCGGTAGGCGGACCCGTGGGACGTGGCTGTATGGGGCGTACTAAAATTAGGCAACATAGCATTAGAATCTATGGACCGGTACTGTGGAATTCCTTGCCAAATGAACTCACTCGCATCCCAACGCTATATCTGTTTAAACATAAGCTTAATCTAAAGACGTACGTATTGTATGGCTGAACTTAATTAGATAACCTATGGTCTTATTCGTGTCAAATTGTGTTTTATTGTAAGGAATTGTGTGCTTGGTGCACTGATCTCGTCTGCAGAAACAGACTGCGTCTTTATGTTTACTATGTTTTTTAATTGTGTTAATTGTGTTCATACAAGCTTATGACTTTCAAAGGAAATAAAAAAGACATTAACCTGTGTACTACGACCAATTGTAAACCAATTGTAAAGCATGTTTGAGTAATGCCTGCTAGTAATAGGGCGACCCTGTTAGCGGAACCTGTTGTTCCTTTGGGTCTTCCCATTGTCACTGCAGGATTGTCTTGCCTGTCTAATTGCTGATTGTGAATTGTTTGGTGAACAATAAAGTATTCATTGATTGATTGATTGATTGATTGGCCTCAATCACTGGACGCCGAACCATAATTATGCACTAATAGCGGCATATGTCTATAGAATTTCGCTAAGGGGATATAATTCTAATGGGGGATACTCTATCTCGTACGTGACACCAGCTTTAGGTATAGGCGATATAGGCGGCTGCCTGGAGCGGCACTTTTCAAGGGGCGGCAAATTCCGGCAAATATATATGATGGATCACTTCTGTCAAAAAGATTTCATTTATGAGTAAGGGGCGACATTTTTGTCATTGCCTATAGCACAAAACTGTTAAAGACTGTCAAAGGCCGACACTGCATCCAACTTCTAGTGTTACTATAACATTATATTTATGAACTGCTCTACGCATTGGGATTTGGGTATATATGCCGCCTGGGTTTACCCATCCCGGTTTCGCGACATTAATTCAAACTAGGCCTACATCTAAAATTCTATCATACTTAAACACATGGATAGTCAGGATATAGACCGTTCCATATGATCGGGGGTATGCGTCAAGCGTACGTAGGCATTTGGGGGTACAAAAGGTACACGTGTGTAAAGGGAGGGAGGGGTCAATTTTTCCGGATTTCTGCATACGTACTAAATGGATGGCCAATACCACATGTATACAGTCCACATATCGTGGACATGCACGTGCATGCAAGCTTCTGAACATTTACATAGCACCTTTCAATAACCTATCATAGGCACATAGGCTACAAATGCGTCTTTATGCAGGTTGCACTAAAATAACTGTATGTAGCAAATTTTAATATGGATTCCTGCATTTCATAAAGCCTCCTTAAATTCTTCTTGTCCACACTTGTCTTTATTTTATCTAACTCTCACTCCCTCTCTTTGCAACCTAAATGGGCAAATGCCTCATTCAAACACAACCTTCTTATACTAAAGTTCTTTATATGGATCCTAAACACTGCACTGGGTTTTTATGGTGTACTTACTTCTATATTTACATAATATTAGATGCATGAAGGCATAATGTGATGTGTATATATACAGTGAACATATAGGCCTAGTTATGTAGACACTCAAGGCCGTAGCCAGGATTTTGTTTCGGAGGGTGTTTACTTGTTCTTGAACAAGCTGACAAGCAACCAAGTCAACCGTCTCTAACGATTTGGAGGAGCCTTGTGAGCTCTCAAAGCACTGTAGAGCTGCATCATCTAAGTTCACATCAGTGCTCTTATAGTTCTTACACCGTATACGTTAGTATATGCAATATTTATATTATACATTATTTAATTTCGGGGGGTGTTTAAACACCCAAAACACCCCCCTAAATACGGCCTTGTAGACACTGTTCTTCGTTAAGAATCTTTAAAGTTCAGATCAACTGCCTTAAGTGGAGCCAGAAGTTTTTCATCGATTTCTTTGGCCATTGCAGGTGTAAAGTAGTTTTTCCAGTCCCCAACTTTACCTATAATTTGACAGACAATGAAACTGATTAGAACAACTAACTGACCAGAAACACTTACAAACAACATTACAAATCAGATGGGCTTATATACATTCAGGCATAATGTGGACAGACAGAACACATATAGGCCTAGTAGTTAGGTAGTACATGAGTTCTTAGTTAAGCATCTTTAAAGTTCAGATCAACTGCCTTAAGTGGAGCCAGAAGTTTTTTGTCGATTCCTTTGGCCATTGCAGGTGTAAAGTAGTTTTTCCAGTCCCCAACTTTACCTATAAATTTACAGACAATGATTAGAACAACTAACTGGCCAAAAACACTTAACAACCAACATTACGTGCATTTGATTTTATGTTTGTTCAGATTTGTGCATGTATGTTTTGTTTCTGCCTTCGGGCGTAATAAAGTACTGATTACAAATCAGATGGGCTTGGGTGGCTCCTTTGAGTAGATACCTTGGATGTGCACTATATGCATGCAAATGCACTGAATGAATAAACGAACTTGCATGCATGCATAAGAACATTTATGTAACACCTTTATTAACTTCTCAAACGACACAAAAACACGGCAATCTAACAGATCTCAACGATTTGACTTAACATAAACAGAAGAGGTCATAAGAAACCTCTGGAATAATTGCAAACAAGGCTATCTAACTTGTCTACACAGGCCAGATGTCCACAACATTGAAGCTGGATTTTCCATTAATTTAGTCCTTTAACTACGAGCTCCATTGGTTACTCAGTCACTTTGAGTAGCCTCTCATCGTTAAAGGGTTGAATAAAACTATATATCTGCACTGCAACTTAAATAGCAATGGTTGTGGAACTTAAATGTGGACAAGTTGGTACAGGCCAATGTTATTTTAGTTCAGAAAATCATTTTTACGTTAGTTTTTATTTAGTTCAATATTAATCATTTCAGTTTAGTTTTAATTTTATTTCTGATAATTTTAGTTTCAGTATAGTTTATTCAGAAAATCATTTAGTTGTAGTTCACAATTTCTTTCTAGTTCTCGTTTTTGCGAATGATTGCCTAATCTGCTTCGTCTCATTTTAGTTTCGTTCACGAAAATAACACGGGTATAGGCATACATCCATTCCATACGCTAGTACTTTCAAGTAAAACATAATAAAACAGAAGTGGAGGGTTTCAAATCTATTCAATCCTGACCTTTTCTCATGAAATGTGACTCTTTCTTTTTACGAAATCCCAGGTCATCCCACCAGGAGTAATTGACAAGGGGGTTGTCTTTCATTGCATCAAATGTGGTACACTGAACAATCTTTTGAAGCTGATCATCCGAAATTCTGTATCCGAGGAAATCTGCAATCCGACGTATGACACCAGATGCATCCTGCCAGCAGCAGAAATAACAAGTAATTTGGTGTTAAATTGTGATTACATAGATACTTACAGATAACACATACATGTAGCACCCTATAAGTAACTCAAGAGGAGTTACTCAACTTGCTCAAATCCATCAGAAGAACACAGTGCTCAAGTAAATGTAAAGTCCCCACCTCTGGGCTCTCACAAACACAACAGCCCAACCATCATACTTTTAGGTTAATCCGGTTTAGACCATCTGGCTCCCACTCAGCCCTCCATCTTTGGAATGGAACATGCTTCTGAGGAGTTCTGATAGATATAAAAGGCAAAACGAAACTATCGATATTAAGTGGGGAGATGGCTGAATGGTAACACGCTGGCACGCAGATCAGAAGGGCGTGGGTTTGATACCTGCTAGCCTCATAAGGTTGACTCAAATTTCAACTCGCTTGAAGCGACTGTAAAATAACAGCAGGACAGATGGGCGCCTTGCACGCTGCCATACAGTTAAATTCGACTCCTGTTAAACTTGTTACCATCTGTTACTACTTTATCATGTTATCTTACTGCATACTTGTCAGTTTGAATTAATAAACGAATATTTAAAACAAAATCAAACAACTTCAAAATTTGCTGACCTTTTGGAGATCTTCATAAGTAACAAATAAAATATTTTCTTTCCCTTTGTGCTCCCAAAACTGCTTCACATGATCACTCCAAGGACCAAACGCAACTGAAAATACACAAAACACCTTATGCAAAATTATAATTCCTGGCAAAGATTGCACAGAAAAATAACAATAGAAATCATCAACAACCACGTGTTTCATTCACCTATTCCACTGATGAAATTCTCCAGGAAATGATCAAAGTCTCCCCTGAAATTCAGAACGGACAACATCCTCGTGAAATGGTAGTAGGAAACACAAACGTCTTTTGGATTTCTTGCTATGTATATCACCTAAAACAAGAAACACAATCAGCTAGTTTTTAAATAATTATAATTATTATAGTACTTTTTACAGTTCTTTACAGCTGAAGCCAGAATACATTAAATTAAATATTTGAAAATACAGGCATGCAATCTATCAAATTCTCGAGCTCAGTAGTAAATACCCCACATAGCTCTTGATTCAGGATTACATAAAACCTTTTGTCTTAGTGATATCACATTTATTACCTCCAAATAATTATGCCTCCTTCTGTGCCAAAAAGTGTAAAGTTTATGATTAAGCTCCCAGTAGCACAGATCACTGCTATACACCAGTGATATTGGTAAGTCCTACTGCTATGTCAGCTTAAACACCAACATTACTTAGCTATTCACTGCACTGCTTGTACACCTGCCATTATGAAGCAAGCAATAAAAGCGCTAATAGTAGCTACTAGGTGGGCCTTTTTGGGCTCTTCCTGACTGAAAGTCAACTACAGCATCTGTTTTTATGCACAAATTGTTTATCCTACATTTAAAAGAGCCACTTGTTTCTAATTTACTTACTGCTGTTACACAGGAACTTCAAAATTACCACCGCATGTAGCGAAAAGCACCTATAATTAACATTTAATAACTATGACTATAACACATATTTTCGTTTATTGAACAAACGGGTGTGACACACCGCAACCCGGTACAGAAAATGACAAAGAGAAATAAATGTTTGGTGTTACAAAGTTACTACTAGGTTGGTAAGGTCCGGTGATAAGGTTTCAGCGCAGGCGATCTTAAGGTGCCAAATTAAGTAGATCTTATCGTCCATAGGTGGTAGTTGAAATTCGTGAGCTTCTCTCAAAAGTTTTAAGTTATAATGGCAATTTATTAAACATTACGGTGTTTTAATGTGGAATAACCTATTCTTATCGTATTCCATGATCTGGCCACATTATATTAGAAATTTAAAGTTAATCTTGTTGTAAGAATGTTCAATCGAGTGCCTCTAAATGGGCAATCTGGTAGGGGCGCTATAACAAGTGTTCAAATACAATACAAAATACAATATAACTGAATAATGGAAAGCAATCCAGGCTGAAATAAAATACAAACTAGCATCCATACAAGATAACAATTGAGCTCCTCAAACTTGTATTTCCGCTACATGATGTTCAATATACACTATACAACAAATTAAAAAACAGAATGATGTAATTTCATTTGGAAACATTGGAAAAGAGGATTAATTTCATTGGGAAACATTGGAAAAGAATATTTGTCAAATCAAGCAGATTATTGCTATTGCTTGCCTTGCCATGACCTTGCCGAACGCTGATAGGCAAGAGATGGTATGGCATGTGGGTTTTTATAAAGCGAGGGGATGGTCTGTTCTTCAGCGCTTTCAAACCAGGATAGACATATTCCAGGTAGGGAAACTTTTCCTCCATGTTAACGTCTGATGTATGCCCATTGCTTTCTGGTCCATTCACGATCTGCCAGATTATTTCCTGGATCCAAGTGGTTCCTGAAATAGAAGATGAAATTCATTAATTGGCCAATGCTTGGCAACATTCACACTCCAATAAGCTGACAATATGGTACAGTTTTGCGGCTGGTGGTCCATACGTGTGGAGTAGTCTACCACATGCATGTAGATGCACTTCAATTGTACCTGTTATGTACGTGTCTAGACCCGTGCTGTCCAAAATGTGGCCCGTGGGCTGATTTTAAGTGGACCGCTCGAGCTCGCCAAATTTTGAAATTTGTGTAAAAGGCAAAGTCACTGGCCTACTTGAAAGTTTATTTTTACTGATATACTCTTTGAGACTTTGGCACTGAACTATTACAAAGCCTGCCATGCATGACAAATAAGCGATCATTCGTTATAATTATTCCATAATAAAATTTAATACAGTCAATAATTTTCAATAAATTTTACTTGTCGCTTTTGGGTTTATGTCTTTGTTGGCCAACAGTGTCAAGAAGGTTGGACAGCACTGATCAAGACATTCATGATAATTGTATCTGTAATTGTAATCTGAAATTTATGAAGCACCGTTTCAAAAATAAACTCGCCAGTGGTGCTCCTGACCCGAACCAGTGAAATTACTGTCAAATAATACAGACTTCAGGCGTTTGTGAAACTGAGGGAGGGACAAACTGAGGAGCTAAAATCAGATCAAGACCAACTGCTTAAAGATCTCAACATATCTTACCAGACTTCGGAAAGCTTGCCACAAGCACATCGCCATCATTAACCTGAAAGTTTTCTACGTCCGTCAAGACCTTTCGATCTGGAATGCAGTATTCTGGCAACCAGGTTCCTTCAAGCCAGATCAGCTGGCCTGTCTTGCTAGTAAATTTATCTTTGTAAATCTTTGGCTTTTCTGTATCCAATGCCGATGATGAAGATGACGTTTTACGCTTGTAATACAAATAACCAAGATACACAGCAGACATTCCCGAGACTGTCAGCACAGCTTGTCGTAGCGTCACTGTTTGTCTGTTCTTGTGTTTCTGTTCTAATTTTTTACTGAAGCGAAATGGCAGAGATGATGAAACTCCAAATCCTCTTTTAGTGGTGAAGCATCGTGCTAGTAGAACCCTTGACCACTGAAAGTTTGCCATCTTTGTTGCCCTGGATATTTTATCTGAAGTAATAAAAACAACAAATATCAAAATTCAAGTCCTGAATCACTTTTTGATACTCATCACTTTACCTAGAACACATTTAAAGTTTCTAACAGTGGCTGGGTAAACCTGCGTTGGCCGTTAAGAACTAACAAGAATTTCTATTTGCATAAATTGCAGTAATAACAATCACACATTTATATAGCACCTCTTCATGAAAACTGTTCTGTGATGCTGCCAACCTCACAATGCAGGGTCAGAATTATAATAAAATGATCTTCAACCACTATATCTTCAACCACTATCAGTAAAGAGACCAACAAAGTAACATCTGCTCTTAGCAAGCAATGTTAGAGCTTTGCACTGTGGAATTGCTCACTAGTGAAATTTGCAACCCATAAGATAAATACACAAGATGTGTAAGCACCATGGCACTGAACTGCAAGTTTAAGCGTTCTATACTCTGCCATCGTTCTGAAGAATAGCATTGTAGATTAGCATAAACAAATTAACTACATTCACGCCCGTCATGCTATTGGCTAAAGTATGTCACGTGACTTGGTAACTTCTTGGGATTTTCAAATGGCGGACATCTTGGGGGTCGTTTAGGGTCAGGTTTGGCGTCGTGAGGGTCGGTTAGGGTGAGGGTTTGAGTCGTCATTACTCATTAGAAAACATGGTCAACAATCTTCCACCGCTTTCGGGAGTGTTTATCGGTGGGCTCCGTTCACGTCCACCAAATCATGTGACAGTCATTGACCAATTGCGTAGCGGGCGTGATTCTAGTCCTGTGTATACAGTCACGTCGGGCGTGACTGTATCCACGACCTAAACTGAAACTACTAGGCCTACTGCATTAATTCAAGCGGGAACATAATACAAAATTTTTTGGAAATATGCTTTAAAATGCACGTGTTCCAGAGTTTATGCGTTTCTAGAAAATTAAGTGTAGTATAAATAACTGTTTACAAAAAGCAACAGAGTTGCATTTAGTTTTGGACAAAACTTGGAATCGGACCTCTTTGACCTTTGACCTTGGCAGCATTGTGGATTATATATTTTGTATAGATTCCGGCACGCTAGTTTGTGGTGTAATTTCACAAGTTTGCGTAATCGACGATCGTCATTGAAAGTTGTTTGATGCACAATGTATCATTGTATAAGTTAATACAATTATAAATCAAGCGCTGAAACAACGACACGAACAGAACTGTATTTGAAGGCTGCTTTTTAGTCGTATTGGAGTGAGACGTCAGACTCCTTTTATGTAGGTCAGCTTCTTTTATGCAGGTCAGGTATACCTTTTACGTAGGTCAGTTATATGTTCTAATTTTCAACCCGGTACTGAGTCCTAATAAAGCCATCCCCTTTGTTTAGGTAAATTCTCGACCTTAACGACACCCGCCTTAACGTACAGCTATAGCTACTCTGTCCCTCTGATCCTCTGGCAACCAAACTCTTATCACCTTCTGACTACCCTTAGACGGCCCTCTGACTCGACGCAGCGCTCTTGAATAAGCTGGTGCCCTGTGCTTAGCTTTTGAGTGGCGCTTTAGAAGCTTGAAGTTTACAATAATATTTCCAGGCCTCTGAATTTTTACCTGGACCGATATCTGCCTAGCCGATGTTTGAAGTCTCTTTGAATAATTAATTAAGCAATTAAGCTTGTCCCCACCACCAATGGCTTTTAGGTGGTGCTGATCGAAGAATTATCTCTCACTCCACTATTGCGGTTTTGAATTCGAGTGATGCCAACCCCAATCCTGGGTGAAGGAGGAGGGCGCCACACGAATCATATCATATCAAGATGTATATTTTGTCTATGTAGGCCTACACCTACAGCTTTATATGTTGTTGTCAAGGACCTATATTTATACAGATTAATATATAGATTTCTTAGTCTGTTGTTAACACAATAAACGAGTATATGATGATGATCGTTCATGATCGTTATGACATAGCGTCGTTGAACATAAATCTGACATAGCGTCGTTGAACATAAACATACGCAAAAGACTTTTCAAACCGTTCTGTTTGTAAAGGCTGTTCAGGCTTTCTGATCTCGACTTAGAAGTAGAACTTAGCTTTTTTATGGACTTATTCTTTCCATACGATTTGCCGTTTAGTGACTGTGAGTTACACTCACCTTCGAATTTGGCTTGGACAACTAATTTGTTTAAACCATGGCATGATCCCTTGGGCAATAATTAAGGTCAGACGCTAAAGAAGTTACAGCGCTATATATTTGATCATCTACCTATCATCACTATATATTATCTTTGCATGTACGGTTAAGCGGAGGAAGATTCCAGTAAAGCAGGTCGTAGTTTTTGGTTTCGTTACCGAAATTGAAAATATTTGTGGTTATTCTAAATAAATTGTAATTTATCGCATTGAAAATGGCCGATGCCGAGAGATTCGACGGAATGCTTTTAAGCATGGCCCAGCAGTGTGAAGGAGGCATACAAGAGGTATATATAACTCCTTGCTTTCTCACTGTTGTATGATCCGGTGTTCCGATGCATGTTAGACAGTACGCAGTATAAGTTCTAATAATCCTTTATTCTATTAGACTACAAATGAAATTCTAGTTGACTAAAATTCAAGTCTAGATACTCACTTAAAAATGGGTGTTGTCTCTACTAATGTGAAACTGTCCCTTTAGAAGGCGATCACTGTGTCAATCGGCCACGCTGTTCCATTTTATACCCAATACCTCACTACGTTAAAAAGCGTGGTTCTTCTGCGGCGGAAAATGCCGCCACGCAACACGCGAAAACTTACTTCTGCGGCGGATTTAAAAATTTTTTTATGTAATGACGACTCTGACCCTAACCGACCGTCACAGCGCCTAACCTGACCCTAACCGACACTCACGAGGCCTACCTGACCCCCACGACGCCAATTTATAGCGTGAGCTCAGTATCTGCGGCGGATTTTGAAACGCAGTTATAACGTAAGCAAGTAAGTTACCAGTAACGAACACAATATTTAAGAAGACGCACACAGGTCACTGAGTCTTGGCCATTGAAAGACGATTGGAAAATGTTTCCTCGATGAAGTAAATGATCAGACTATGGAAATCCTTGGGATAATATCACAACAATTGTGTGTTAATGATTACCAAAAATTTGATGGAGGAACATGCGTGTTAGCTAAAGTCTTAAAATAATAGTTTTGTTATAGGCTTTTCTCAATGCAAGGTTGTTCTTGCACATGTGCTTTTCTTGCCTGTACGGTATAAATGCCCTGTTTGTATTAATTAATTGAACAAATTGCGATCATATTAATTGGCATTGATACTGAGCTGATTTTTGTTCATTGTTTTAGCTTCTTGATATTATCTTCAGTTTCTTGGCCAGGAAAACAGACTTTTATTTTGGTGGCGGTAAAGGTGCTGCAGAGAAGGTGAACACATTTGAGATATCTTGCATCAATTGATAACTGATCTGATTTTCTATTTATTTCATTCTGTTTTAAAATGAAAAATGTTCATTCATTGAGTAACCAAGTATATATATATTGCTTTATAAATTGCATGTTAAGATATGCTCAGTCTGATCTCAAGATTGTTCTTAAGATTCAGAAATGTGAACTTATTTATAAATGCATAAGTGGTCGAATCAAACATAGTATAGGGTGACTCGATAGGTCGAGAACGATTTTGAATGCAGACAAATATATGTTATGCACAATATAATATGGAAAGTTGTTTACTGGAGGATAGGTTGTTCAAGTGGGAATGTTACGCAAAAAAATTAGATCACTAGCTCACTTAATAAAAACTTTAGCGCCAATATCTGTGACGTCATCAAATTCGTGCCAAGCAAACGTAAACCAGCAGCATTATCATAGACTAGTGAATGCGCCGATTAGGCAATGGCGGCCTTAAATGAATCGCAAATTAGGGCTCAAGCTGTTACATTAATGGAAGAAAAGTACAGTTACAGTGTTATAGGAAAGAAATTCTGTCGTTCTAAATCGTGGATTAGCAAGTGGGCCAAACGCTACAAGCAGAGTCCAAACGAGGCGCTGCGGAATCGATATCACGGTGGTCGAAAGTCCGTGCTGACTGCTGCCACTCAAAAACTGAACAAACAGTCTAAATATAGGCGAGGACAGAGTTTGCGAAAATTAGAACGTCGGTTAAAAGACAAACGCCTTGCAGGAAGCAAAGAGACAATCAGGCGTTATATGCGGACGACGCTGAAATGGAGAAGTTTCAAGAGAGAATAAAAAATACAGCCCGTAAAAACAAAGTTTTTTACTACACGGTGATTCATTAAAAAACGTCCCCCTGCATATTTCACTGTAACTCCGTCAAATGTCATGCTATGTGAAAGAAATTTTAAAGGAAGACAGAGGAGTTATTTCTAAACATTAGGAAAGTTAAAGTTTATGTTCAAGATTGACCCCCTTTGGCAGCTACGCATGCGCGAAGACGAGTACGCCACTGTTTGACTGATTCATCAATGATGCGCAGCATCATGCGCTGATCCATTTCGTCCCATGCCTCCACAATTCGAGTTCGCAACTCACTGACATCACATATTCGAGATCTGTAGACCTTCTCTTGCATAACACTCCATATCTTATAGCAGTGGTGTAGTGGGGGGGGGGCGTTGGGGAACGCCGTTCCCCCACTTTTTTTCTCACACTATGCAAAATTCTTGCAAGATGGCACTTTTGCTTACTTCAATATCCAGGCGTTCCCCACTTCATTTTTTAGGACTACACTACTGTCTTATAGTCCACTGGATTTAAATCAGGGCTGTTGGGTGGCCACAAAGTAGGCGGGATGAAATCAGATGTTTCAGTTTCCAGTAACGCAACAGTGGCCCGTGCTCTGTGCGCAGGAGCGCTATTCTGCTGGAAGATGAAATACTCATCGGTGATGTCACGAATGTCTGGTAAAAGGCCCTGTTTTAGTAGAACATCTCTGTAATATTGACCCTAATTTTTATTCTTTCTTAGAAATGTTATAGCATGTTTATCTTCTTCGGTAAGCACCATTTTGTCGAGATAGTCGTGACGTCATTAGTTTCGTCATTCGCGTTACGTCATTTTGGCTTTGAATGTGAAACAATTTATGTAGCACTTGGCTAGAGCATCAATCGTCATTGTTCTGAAATTTCAATAAAATTGATGGTCATCTACATGAGTTATGCTAACTTATGTAGGGGGACGTTTTTTAATGAATCACCGTGTATATCCATCTAGTATCCTATAATGCGTCTTATGAAGCAGTTACCTCTACAAATATATAGTCCGCGTTCATTTTACAACATAGCGTCCGTTTAATGATGCAGCGCGCCCGTTTTGTTGCAGCCAATGGCAACGTTGGCCAATGGCAACGCTGCGTTTCGGAAAAGGGGATTCCCAGATTCGAAAAGTTTAGTCCCGATTCTATAAGCTAGCCTTTTTGGGGAGCTGAAATTTTGATAGAATGAAGTGTGTGCGAGGGCGAGTCTGTCTGCCAAGTTTCACGACGATTGAATGATTGTAAGTGATCGAACTAGTCATCGCAAGATTTGACTTTTTAGCCTGTGGCTCAACCAAGCAATCAAGCAACCTGCAAGTTAAACTAGATGGATAAAAAGTCCCAAAGTTAACTGATGCTTACAAAGTTCGCCGAGTAAACTTCGCGAATAAGTTTAAGGATATTGATTGATTGCGTGTTATGTTCAGTGATGAATCGCCCTTCAAACTCTACCACGTACCTAACAGTAAGAACGACGTTGTGTGGGGATCACAAGAAAGTTCTGTTCCGTCAATGATAATGCTGCTTGTTTACGTTTGCTTGGCACGAATTTGATGACGTCACGGATATTGGCGCTAAAATTTTAATAAGTGAGCTAGTGATCTAATTTTTTGCGTAACATTCTCATTTGAACAACCTATCCTCCAGTATACAACTTTCCATATTATATTGTGTATAACATATATTTGTCTGCATTCAAAATCGTTCTCGACCTATCGAGTCACCCTATATATATATCGAACTTGTATCCATGTATTGATGGTTACTGCTGGTCACTGATAGGGAAGTGACGGTCTGAGAAACCAATTAAAGTAATCATTGAATATTGAAGTATATAACAAAGCGAATAGATGCATTATGGTGCGTGCGTGGTGTATTTTTGTTTAATGTAAAATGACTTCTCTAGTGCTGTTATAATGCACACGTCATCAGTTGTTGATACTATTTAACTTAATAGTTAGAAAATATATCAAATTACCTGCCAAAACAATTAAATGCATAATGCTACATGTAGATAATAATATATGTATATATCCCTTATAGCAAGCTATGTAGTTATCATATGGCATGTTGTAATCTATGCCTGTTATATGTATGTATGTATATATGTATGTACATATATGTATGTACGGATATCTTGTATGTATGATATATATGTATGTATATATGTATGTATATATATATATGATAGCATATATATATATATATATATATATATATATATATATATGTATATATATATATATGTATATATATATATGTATATATATATGTATATATATATATGTATATATATATGTATATATGTATGTATGTATGTATGTATGTATGTATATATGTATGTATATATATATATATGTATGTATATATATATTATATATATATATATATGTATATATATGTATGTATATATATATGTATGTATATATATGTATGTATATATGTATGTGGCAATATATATATATGTATGTATACATGTATACATGTATGTATGTATGCGCGCTTTAAAGCGCGGTTGCCAGTCAAAGGGTTAACTTAATAGTTAGAAAATATATCAAATTACCTGCCAAAACAATTAAATGCATAATGCTACATGTAGATAATAACTTGCCTTCCCTTAAAGCAAGCTTGTCAGTTATCATATGGCATGTTGTAATCTTGCCTTTGATTAGCATGGATTGTGTTTTACAATTATGGAACTACGGAATCTTCAAATTAGATTATTGGTAGTCTGGAAGCCTGTTTATGCAGAAATTTGAGAGCATGACAGTTAGAAGTCAAAATTAAAATGATTTAAATGGAATATTTGACATGGGGTATGCAATCTATTGTGATTTTTCAGTTAATCCTTGATATGTTCCGTGCTTACGAGAAGAAGGCTTTGGATCGTGCCGCGAAGGAGAAGGAAGAGAAAGAAGAGGAGGAAAGGAAAAGAAAGGAGAGGCAAGCTAAGAGAGAAGCAGAAGAGAAGGAACAAGAGCAGAAGATGGACGCTGAGCCAAAGATCAAAGAATTGACTGATGAGGAAGCGGACAAGCTACAGAAGGAGATTGATGAAAAGGTGAAACATCTTTCCCCTGTGTTTGATGTAACCTAGCAACTGTTTTATTGCTGGTCTAAAACTGATTTTGCAATGTTTTTAAAGTTAGGATTTAAGATTAACAGCTTAAATAAAATTTTCAGTGTTCACACCAATGAGTATAGAATGTCAGGAATTAGTAATTATTAATTATTTATTAATGGACAATGGTACAGCCAACCCTCGGCTCAAGGACAGTTGAAGATGAGAGAGAGTTTGTGATCATTATTCAAGTCATGTGATTGTAAATAAAGCTTTCCTATTGTTGTTCTCAGATTTATATTTTGCCTATCAGTGAGACAGCTGGTAAAGTAAGAAACCTGAGTTGCTTGTGAATGATGCAAAAGAAAGAAAAAAGTCAAAGTGAACATGGTTAAAGCTGAGGGTGGTAGACCAATGTACACAAAAATTGCTCATCGTCCATAGAAAGGATGGGGCAAACTGCTGATTATTTGGGTATGACATTTTGTGAAAAATTGAACAAATTGGCAAGGTTTCCAGTACTGCACCTTAAAATGTTTTGCTTATGAAAATCACAACTTAAACTATATTTCATGCTGACAAGGCGCTATCAATGGTGTTATTATGAGGAATTTGATATTTATTTTCTTGGTGTTTGTCTTTGAAAAGAAACAAGCTAAGGAAACAGAAGTGGTCAAAGAAGATGACAAGGAAAAGAAGAAGGAGACTAAGAAGGAGACTAAAACAAAGGCATGTTTCTTGTCTTTAAATGTTGATTATACTTGTCACAGAAACTTTCCATTTTCCTTGCCCATACAGTGTGTTTATTTTCATCATTTTATAAATAATAACAAAGCATTTGCCTAATTAAAATTGATATATATAGTTAATCTAATAAATTAATAGAAATTATGGCAGTTAAAATTAGTATTTAAAATGGTGTGATAGCATAGTGGTACTAGATGGCACATTTAGAGGTTGGGTTTTTTAATTTTCTTCCAGGCCATACTGGTATTTCAAGTCTTCAGTTTAGCTAACACATACCGGAGAACTTGACTACACAATAAACATCTTGAGCATACTGTCTGTGACAGATTTGGTAGCTGTTGATATTATATACTTGCTATTTGTGCTTCAATGTTTAAATAAATTTAGCTAGAACCATTAGTGTTTACATAAATAAAAATCATTCCAATATTTGCACATCTGGTATTTAATATGTAGATCTATGTGTTTTTTGCAAGTCTATTAATAAATTGTAAACCAAATGTCTGCCTGTTAAAGTTTAATTTAGAATCTTGACTCATATATCAGAACTGGCTAACGTCAGTTTGGATAATGATCCAGAGGTCATGTGATGAGGCGTACTGTGCACATGTAATTAAGTGACTGCAATGTTTAACAAATGTACAGGAGGAGGAGGAGGAAGATGAGAAGGATAAAGACAAACTGCCTCCAAATTCAGGGAATGGCGCTGATCTTCCAAACTACAAATGGACACAGACACTATCTGAAGTTGAAGTATGTTATCATTCACTATGATCTCTTTAGAAAAATGTAACTAAAACTTTCATGGACACCAAAATGCGGTTAGCAGTTGGTTGAATAAAGGATATACTTACTTACTTATTTACTTAATTTAACAATGCCCTTTAGCTGGGTCAGCTGGCTTTCTCAGCTTTTCACTATCCAGTGAATCTGCTAATATATTTCTCAGGGTAAAATTGCTGCACAATGGTCAGTTCAGGAGAATACTGGATCTTTGATCCAATGACTGGGTTTAAGCTTGATGAGCAAACTGTTTGTAATGACACTGGAAAAGATTTTCATACAATATGTCTTGCATCTCGGATTCAGATTTGATTACCTCGAGTGTGTACTAAGTGCAATAAGTAAAGTAATTAAAAAACAAAATTATTGTCAGTGAGCTGTTGATCCAAAGGCTTCATCCAAGGGTATGATATATGGAGAGATGACATTTTTTGCCGATTACCCAATTCCGGATATTTAGGCTGCTTGTTTGCCGATTCCAGATTCAATCTGGTTAATCAGCAATATTATTTTTCTTTGGTTCTAAAGTACTAATTTAGTAATTTTTACAATTCTATGTGTCCGCCAATTTTATTTATGCTTTAACTCATAATTTTATTATTTTACACGGATTTTCAATGATAAAGATTACCACAGGAGGTCACCGAAACAGGTTACTATTTTTGTATTAATGAAAAAAGAAATTGTGTTGGGCTAAAAAGTTACTTCTTTTCATATTTGTATCAGTAGTCCAGGATGCGCCGATTCCGATTACTTGGGTCAAGGGCAAAATCCAGTGAAACCCGATTTGTCGAAAAAGATTGGGTCCATCCCTAATGTAAACCCTGCACAATATTAAATCACAATCCTAAAACATTTCTATTTCCATTGATTCTGGATGTATTTGATGCAAGGTTTTACAGGGCCAGTTTCCTTATTCATGGTTGTCACAGAGGAAAGGTCTTCCTAATTCCATTGCAGGAGAATAAAACACTCAGACCACAGATGTAAAATTCAGCTATGTGTTTATAATGTGTCCCTTGCTATTGTAGTGACTAAACCACATTGCAAAATCAGTTGGGAAAAGTCACAGGGGAGCAGGCTTTAAACCACATGTTAGTGCATTTGTTTCAAATTAATTATGTATTCTAGCTGTATCAGAATGATCACTTGCATGGTTTATTCTTTTAAGTACTGAAACTGTTTTAAGTTGAAAATCATTAGTTGCTGTTGATTGTTTTGGTAGATTCGCATTCCACTGCCTGTGGCTTGCAAAGCCAAAGACGTGATCGTCACCTTCAAAAAGAAGGTAGGTCGACTTCTCTGCTGCTCAAAGAATTAATTCAGAGTGTTCTGTCAAGTCTTCGAGAGCATTTGAATACAGGCTTCTGAGCTTACTGCTTGACAGAGCATTTTCTTTTGTTGAATTACTTGCTTATCAATCGATGGATTTCTTTCCTAGTGATTTACAAGTCCAGTAATTCATAATTCTTCATTGCTCTTTACCTTTTGTTATGCCTTCTCTTATCCTGTCATATTTGTTTTGAAGCTGAAAGCCTTTTAATTGGTGGCTATGTATATAGGTATTTGAACACTTATGTATGACTGTCAAGTACCTCTCAACAGTACTGGACCATAGGCCATGTATCTAAGGAATGACGTTCATATAAGATGATTAATAAATGTTCTGTTGCCTTACCCTACATATGATAAAGGTCATTGAAGGAGCAATACTATTAAATTCTTTCACCATTAGGTGAGTAGGTAATCAAATTCTTACATTTTTTATCAATGTTTTGTAGAGTTTGGCCGCAGGCATCAAAGGAAGCCCATTAATCATTAATGGTGAAACACCCAAGGAGGTTAAAGTCGACGAGTCAACTTGGTGTCTTGAAGATAAAAAGACCCTTCTTATCAACATGGAAAAGGTATTTGAAACAGTTTATGCTAGACATCAGCCTGAACTTCTCTAGTTTTTTAATACCTCTTATGTGTGTATGTACGTGTGTGTGTGGTCCTTGGGATTGTTTGTCAATGCAATTTGGAATTATATTTGGCAAGCTTCATTATGATCATTTCCCCTGTGACTAGCGCTAACTCTTCCTCCTCTGTGTTCCCTTATATACAATAACATCTCTCATTCAATTCTTTGGTTGTATATATAAATTTTTTTGTTTGTTTGAATGTTTCAATCTTGCCATGTACAGTGCTGTGCATTTGCTAGTGCTTCTCAATAAAGAATATACTTACTTACTTACTTTTATAATAATGGTAATGTACAATGGATGTTCATCTTGATCAGTATTTGCTCAATATTTTTTGTTGTTGATAAACTTCAACATTATTTAGGCTAGCGTATAGCGGACCTCCAATTAGTTTCTCTGGAAGCAATGCTCTACAGACTTTTAGTTACGATTACATGTACCATTTGAGAAACAACATGATTGTCAGTTGATGAAAGTTTACAGCAACAATATGATTCGATTAAAATGTAATCCAAGTTGTTTTATTGATAATCAGGTTAATAAGCTGGAGTGGTGGAGTCAGATTGTGACGACTGATCCCGAGGTCAACACGAAAAAAGTCCAGCCAGAGAACTCTAAGGTCTGCCACTGATTTGTTTTTGCTCGTCACAAAATAATGTTACTAGTATAACAGCTTTTAATTTGCATACAGCTGTAGGTAGTTATCTCAGCTTTGTGCTGGATGCAGTAAATAAGTTACACATAATAATCTTCCTTCAGATCTGCGTGTTCTTCTAGCTGGAGACTCTGCATACACCTTTTACAAGAATTTGAAAACTGTTCTTTATCGCCGTAGTTGGGCTGGGAGCGCCTCTGAGTAGGTTATCTTGGAGGGGCGCTATATAAGTCCTCTGAATGAATGAATGAATACTAGTCCATAGCGTCATGATGTCAATTACCAAGTGAATAAAGTTAATGATTGAATGCCTTCTTAACTGTCTTTTTACCTTGTTACCTTGTGCTGTCAGTTCTTGGAACTCTAGCGACCTTCATGATCAAGCCTCTCCATTTCCTTCTGTCCGCCGTCGCATCTCTCAGTTCTGCCAAATTCATTCCAGTTGTTTCATGTATCTCTTCCATCCATCATTTCCCCTGGTCGTCCTAGCGTTTTCTCCTTCCTCTCCATGTGCTAACATCATTTCCTTTTCAATCCATCTGATCGCATGACATGACCAAAAACCTCAACTTTGCTCTTAGCACTGTTTGTTGTAGTGTCTCTTCATTCTCAATTCCGATACTCATGCGCACCCAATCGTTGGTCCTTTTCTCTTTCCATGATATTCTTGCATCTTCCTCCATATCCACATAATGCATGCGTTAATTTACAACTCATTTTCTTGGTCATTGTCCATGTCTCACTGCCGTATGTTTTTGTTGGTATGATCAGAGCCTTCACCAATCTTTTTTCGTGTCTATACTCACATGTTTGTCCTTCCATATTTTTTCCAGACCATTCATTGCAGTTTTTCCTATCGCTACTCTACAGATTTATTTCCAGTTCACACTTTCCCTCTTTTTCTATTACTGATCCCAAAAACGTGATTGTTAGTTACCGTGTCTATTTCCTCTCCATCTACTAGAAAAATGTAATCCAAGTTGTTGTCATGATCTTAATCAGGTTAATGAAGCTAGAGTGGTGGAGTCAGATTTTCACGACTGATCCTTCTTATCAGTTCACGAAAAAAGTACCAGCCAATAGTGTTGTAAGGTCAGCCATCTCAGATTGTTCATTGTTCTTCCCACTATCTTTATTCCTTCCGAGCCTCATCCATTCCAGCCTGCCTCATTATCCTTTCAGCATACATATTAAATAGGAAAGGAGACAGAATGCATAACTGTCTTTAACTGTCTTTAAGGTTCTTAAAGAGTAAGGAAACGTTTGAGTTTTTTATGTATAATACTACATCACGAGTGCATGTTTACGGTTAATGCAAAATTTTTTAACTGTCTTTACTGCTTATTAATTAATTAAATCATAGGTGGCCCTTGCAGGTAACTAGTACACAACACATTTTGAGAATTGCCGTTCATTGGTTTTTCTGCAAGTGATGCTATATGCAAATTTTACCAGTTAACACAATTACTGTGTAATTGGCTATGGAGCACGTCTGATGAGTTTTCCGAAGAGATGCTATACAAATAAGCACTTGCAGTTACGATTTAGAATACTATAAATATTTTGCATGTTCTGCGCAATAGCTGTCTGACTTGGATGACGACACTCGTGGAACTGTGGAAAAGATGCTTTATGATCAGCGCCAACGAGAACTCGGCCTTCCAACTTCTGATGACCAGAAGAAGAACTCGGTTCTTAAAGAGTAAGGAAACGTTTGAGTTTTTGTATTATAAACTACATCACGAGTGCATGTTTACGGTTAATGCAAGCCATTCCTAGAATACACGATGTCAATGTAAATGTTCTCAGTGCAACCCAGTAATGTAAACCCATTCCTATTGAAAAACTAGTGATGCAAACTTTTCCTATAATGCAATCATTAATGTAAAGTTGTCAGCATACAAACCAATAATGTAAACCCTGTTCCTACTGTGCAAACTGATAAAAAACATTGGTAGGCTAGAAACTAATTATGCGATGGTTCATTCCTAGACTAGAAAGCTGGTAAAGCAAAACCAGTTTTAAGTACAGACTAGTAATAAAAAACACATCTGGGATAAAATGAGCTTCCTTGAAGGCGGGTACTGTATGGCGAATAATGAGGCCACAAAAGAATGCTTTGAAAAAGCAGTTTGCTGGGATAAAGTTCACAAACTTGAGACAGTTTCAGCAATTACTTTCATGGTTACATATCTAACACGCTACAGAAGGGGATTTCCCCAAGAGGGACTTTGTTAAATTAGTGCACAGATGCTGTGTAATAGAGAGGATAATGCTATTAAGTTTCCGATGTTGTCTTTTTTAGCTTTATGGCTGCTCATCCAGAGATGGACTTCTCAAAGGCCAAGTTCTCCGGTTAGGGTGTTTTGCTGTCAACTACTTTCTACCTTCTGCAGCAGTCCATGAAGACAATTCCTGTGCTCAGAATCAAACTAAAGGAATTAAAAGTATATTAATATCTGGAACCGTCTCAGATTTGTTTTACTGGCTGAACAATATGGAGATATATAGCTGCCTTGTTGCTTGTTCTGATTTATGCACTGTGGAGCTTAACAATAAAACATTGAATAAATGAAAGTGTAACCTGTTCCAAACTTACATACATATAATTGGTGACAGGCCTTGATTAATAGAGTTGATATATATCTGTTCTTCCTCTGCTTTATCTTTCCTTCTGTTTTGTGTGTCCTAATTTTTCTGTCACCCCAGTCTCTGATATCCTCTTCTGATCATCTCTTGTTCTGTTACAATAGGGGTTAACCCTCGCAGAACCATACATGATAGAGGTGTAGGAGTTATCCGTAATGAACATCCACCAAATTTTCCTATTTTGGCCACTCCCTTTCCCTTGTCCATATTTAAAATTATCAGTGATAGGCATCAATTAACTAATATAGTTAACAACTAGTAGGTAAATTCTTTATCAGTATTTAAAAATTTTTCAAAAATAAGTTTAAGTAGTACATGTAAATAAACTACAATAATATCTCAATTTCTAGTTACGTACGTTTTTACCTGCTCCTGAAGCAAGGAAGTTTTAGTTGCATAGTAAACAAATTTGCCTCCAGTATATCCAACTTTTGTTTCTATGCCTGTTGGACTGCATTTCAGGTTGTCAAAACTATACATAAAGAATGCTTTCATACAGTGGTTAAAGTGTTGGAGCTGAAGAATTTCAGGTTACAGAACAGTCAAAACTTTACATTATACAGCAACTCTTATGGCATGACAAAAGTAGTTGACTACTTTGGTAAAACTAGTACTACCAGTTAAACCGCTTAAAAAATGGTTAAGATGTGCTGGCCATAGTTTTAGTTAAACTACTTTTAAAGTAGTTGGTCTTGCCACAAATTACTTGAAAATCAGTTCTTAATCCCCAGACTTTTCATTATTTAACGAGGTCACCTGTTTATCCTTGTCTGGTCATACCTAAATAAAGAACTGTTCTTGGCAAACAAGCTTTTTTGGTTGCTGGACCTACTTATTGGAACTATATCCCTGTCTGTCTGCTCTGCTAAGTCGCTTGTATAATTTTTTCTCGGCTAAAAACTTGGCTCCTTCAAATTGCTTATCCATCAAAGGCTGCATCTCTGTCTTGCGGACTGATCCTCTGGATATTGACCCGATCACGGCTTGGTTTTAGTGTGCCATCGGTTGATACTTTGTGCACTATGCACGGATAGAAGTTACTAATTACAAGTACATGTAAGATCTTATGCTGCTAATACTTTTGATGATCCAACGCAGTACAGCCTGTCTTCAGTCCGACTGAAGTCGATGTTTGAGGCAATGTACTGAATTACTAAATTTAGGTGCAGACATCCTCACAGAGCACATAAGGAGTTGCTTATTTCCCAGCCTATGATGGTTCCAACTTCCAAGTACTGCTTGGTGGCAGTGCAAAACTGCACATGAGCAATTTGTCCAAGGTTATTATTTTTTGTTAAAAGAAAGAATATTCTTTAATTGACCAATTGCTGTCCGCATTGGTGTGTATATACTTCAATGGTATATACAACAGCCATTGAGCTGATCTAGACAGTCGACACTCAGATCTTCAAAATGGTACACATATAATCGTAAGTCCGATTATGTCATCATATATTTTGAAATTCTAATGAAAGTTTTAAAAAGATTCCTCATGAGCCATGTCATCATCTGTCAATGGAATTGTACGGTTACGGGCACAGATGGTAGGGGGTGGCTTTGACCGATGGGAGCAGGTCATGCAGTATACGGTTGGCCCTCATCCGCAAGCTGAAATCCGCCACAGCATATTGCTGTTCAAAGCAGGGAGTATCAGGCAGGTATAGGAATCGGATAAGCGAAGTTTGCTCAGCAGACTCGACCGGACAATCAAGAATATAGTAACTGCTGTCTCCGATTAGACCGTAATTTAGACCTACGTGTAGCATTATGATTGCCATCAGGATCCTAGTTACAGGTGGGCTAATTCAAAAGTCGAAACCCTACGTCGCCAGACTGTTTATTATGTTTAATGGTTTCACATGACCTGACTAACGTCAATTCAGGCCGCAAAATTGTAGCTGCGGCGAGAAATTCAAGTGTGGCGACACCTGTGCATGAGAAAGTAAACGTGTTTCTATAGATACCAACAAGCCTACCGACGACGCTGTGTGGCGTTATGGTTAGCTGACAAGTCGGGAAACTGGAAGCATGACATCAGATGACACCAGTTAGCAACTAACCCTAAACACTACTGAATTTGTGGGTTACTTAACTCTTAACTTACTTTAACATAATAAACCATCCCTATAATGTTTTCATTAACGGCAACACCTTGGTGTACTAACGAGACGTGATACTTCCTGACCGCAAAGGGTACCGCTCCAATCGTCACACGACATTTAACCACGACTTTCCACTCCTGTTAGCATTATCTCCTGCCTGAGGTCAAAGTTCATAGACCCACTGTTGCTATTACGGTCTAATGATGGGGCAAAGCTGTGTTTATCCGTCTTAGGTCTAGGCCTGAAATGGGCCTACTGATGTGACGAGGGCCTTACTGATTAGCCAATATAGCCAAATAGCCAATTAAAAAAGTGTAAGTATTAAGTTTAAGCGACGATAGGGCCTAAACGCGGGCACGCTTGTTACTTTCTTAGCCGTGAACCTCGATCACTTAGGTTGTGGAGACTGTTGTGGACTTGTGGTCATGGCTTCAGATGCTATAGTTTGTCTGGATGATTTTGAGAAATATGCGCGAGAGACGTTGACGAAAGTTTTGTTCGTCTTCTATTCTGGAGGAGCCGACGAAGAAGTAACACTTGGCGAAAACAGAAACGCTTTCAAACGGTTAGTAACTGGCAGACCCAACACCAAAGCCATATACTGAAGATATTGTATAATGTCGATATTACCATTCTGGGCTCCGTACATGGTCTAATCCATATGCTTATATATATACTTCATAATTCACACCAAAATGCGGTTAGCAATTGTTCAATAAAGGATATACTTACTTACTGACGTATAGTGCCATATTGCTGCTGGGGAGAGCAACTTAGGCAATTTGATTGAATTTGTGTCTATTATGGATGCAGAACAGATTCCATTGTTTCGTAGGGTCTTAAGCTGACAAGAATAGGCGTAAGAGGGGTGCCTGTTGCCCCACTATTTGGAATTTAGTACCCTACTCCCAACTTTTCTTGCCCTAAATAAATAATCCCATCACTATTCGATCGGCTAGGACTAATTGCAATTGTGCTTCTTCAGGTATTGTTGTTTCTGTCTCTTTGCATATGTAGGTATTGAGGTAGATAGACAGATAGAAGGATAGCACAAAGACACAAACAGATAAAATGAGTGATTTGATAATATTAATTAATAATAATAATGACAATTTATATGGTGCCGCAACACAGCCGTTACAAGGGCGCCTTACAGTCAACTAACAGCAGGGTAGGCCTTAGAAAACAGATAACTGTTGAGTCCAGATTTGAAGGAGTCAGATTGATGTGCTGTGTGTAAGCAGTACATCAATTCAATCTCTCATTGCACAAGGAATCCTCATCTCTTTTTACTCGGCCATGCCTCACCCTCTGCTAAAGAAACCTTCTCTTGACTCTGACAACTTATTTACTTACTGATCAATCTCAACTATGAAGTTTGTATCAAAGCTTTTTGTATGGTTAGTTATGAATTACATTCAGACTGACCTCTCTTCCAGCTCACTAATATCCCCATTTCAGTCTGCATACTACAAGTTTCATTGCAACAGTTTCATCCAGTTTCATCCTCAATTCTTGCTGTTAATGGTGACATATGGTACTGTGTGGATAATAAGTCTGAGGTGATGGCACTTGTTCTCCTTGATATTTTTACTGCTTTGATAGTGTGGGTCACTGTTTTCTCTACCTTCATCCGATGCATTGGTTTGGGTTGTTCCTAAATTGGTTTGCTACTCATCTCAACCTTTGATTCAATAAGCACATATAAATCATAATTATTTGATTTTGTATAGTGCTTTCTGGACATGTGGTGGCCTGCAGGGTTCTTTGATTGCTCCTTAATCCTTATAATTTTGTATGCCACATCTCACTTCTCTGTTAAAGCATCCAGTCACTGTTCGCAACCCCTCCCGCTTTGATGTGGTGTCCCTCAAGGCTCCGTCCTGGGTCCACTGTATACCACACCATTAAGCCATCTCATAGAATCCTCCTCAATACATGACAGTATAAATAAATAAATACGACCGTGATACGTTCAGCCAGCGCATACAAACATTGCAGATACCAAATCATTCCAAGAGTTCTTCGCAATGTGTCAAGGAGGGAAACTGGAACAACAATCCTGGGTTATCCCATTTCCTTTCCAGTCTGCATATCACCAACGGCTTTACATGGAAATGCTCATCCAGATGGTGAAGTGGGAACGGCCAGAGGTTAGTCCGAGTTGAGATGCTGTTTTGGACAATAATTAATGGTTTCTCTTGGTAATCATGATGTTGTCGTTGATATTTTTCACGCTTCAAGCTGACGAAAGACTACAACTACATAATATTTATTTTATTTCCTTAGGTAATTTACATAGCGCCACTTCTTTAATGTGAGGTAATTTCTGCGCTAGCGGAATTAATGTTGAATGTTACTAAGAACAGAAATTTTTTAAGTGAATAATCCTGCACAGAAAATAGATCAGTCACCAGTGGCGCACCCACTAGCTGCGCACACACACATGGAGCCCAACCAACGGATTCCCATCCAAGTGACGCCAGGGGTCAAAACCCGTCACATGTCGGTTTCTGACCTTTTATTCAGTCATATTCTACAATTAATCTGCTTCAAAATACTTTTTACAGAATGAAAATATCTTTTCTAACTGAAGTTATGTGCGTTTGATTCTTTCAATGGTAGGCCCTATAGACGATAGAGTGAAAAAATCGAATAAAAAGTTTCGGAATATTCATGTCATTAAAGTCCTCAGCAACCATTACTTGATTATTCTGCAATTGTTGCGTGCAATAGAGGGCTATATTCTGTATAGAATAAAACAAACCGCATAAAAATCGGATTACTACTTTGCAAGTTATGGCAAATTCACAGGCAACTGCTGAATTGAAGAATATTCTACATTGTTGACCCCTCTCGCCTATTTCAGCTCTTCTAGCTCAGTACCGTATCTAGCCTCTAGGAAGCAACAAGCGACGGGTTTTGACCTATGGCGTCACTGTTGACCGCATAATGTGTAGCGTCTCTGGACCAAACTACACCTAGGGTGCGTCGCTACACACTATCGGCGTAGATTGGTCCAGAGACGCTAAACATTATGCGGTCAACTTTGGATGGAATCCGTTGCTTTGGCTCCATGTGTGTGCGGGGCTCGGGCGCCACTACTACCACTAGTGACTGATCCATTTTCTGTGCAGGACGCCTTTCTCTATCTTGGTAACAATACAATATAGGCTAACTGTTTTTGATATTGCCTTCCTTCCAAAGTTCAGAAGAGCACGTGGCCATACGACAGCATTAATGGCCCTGAGCAACTGTAAGTGAATGTTAATGACTTGCTCAAAGTCCTTATACAGTGACTGCCCGAGTGGAACCTCAAACCCGTACTCTCCACGTTAAAGAGCCCAAGCGCTGTGTGTGCCATCTGTGTGAATGGTTTCAGGAGCTATGTCTATGAAGATCGGTTACACAAAGAGCTGCTATGGGACACGGTCCATTGACGAGGTGGCCGATGCGGCTGGTGACTGTCTGAAATTCTTCCAGCTTCATATCTTCACCCGTCGAGACCTCGTACTTCGATTGGTCCGATGGGCAGAGAGAAGGGACTTCAAGGCCATCGTGCTGACCGTCGACATGCCAGTATTTGGTAACAGAATTAACTTCAAGCGAGAACTTCAAAAAGCCGGTCGCTTCTGGAAGTAAGTTAGAGGTATATAAACTAGTTAAGTTATATTGATCAATGTGTAATCGAAATAACCAGCCTCTGAATATCATTCACTGAAAGGGTGACCCTGCAAAGCGGGACCTTGGTCCTTTTATGGGTTTCTTTCCCTATTGTTCCCTGATAACCTTCATTTTATATATTTCGCTGTATTTCAGTTGAACTGATTTCTTTGATGATGTTTGTTTGTTGGGACCTTAATTGAACTTAAACTGTTGTAGTTAAGTAGGCCTACATCGCAGGACAATGCGCCCCGACAAATGCGCCATCTCGAAGCCCCGACAAATGAGAAATGCGTAGACAAAATAAAAGACAAATGCGCCCCGTCAAAAGCGCCCCAAAATAACCGACAAATGCGCCCCCTATATTGCCCCGACAGTAGCGCCCCGTGGAATTGGACATAATTGAAGTCTTCAAATTTAACATTACATTTGTTATAATTATGTATACTTCGTGATACATGTTCAATTAAACTTACTATAATAAATACATGAAATCGCTGTTTACATGATCGCTACATACATATGCCGTCATGCTGTTTACATGCATCGCTATATACATTGTGATCGCGCATATAATTATACATACATGCATACATACATTTATGCATACATACATACATACATATTATACATACATACATACATATATACATGCATATGTGCATATATGCATACATACATACATATATACTGCATATATACATTCATCGTTGTCTCATTTTTCGTCTCATTCACCAGGCAAGGCGGGCGCATTTGTGGGCGCATTTGTATGGGTTTCTTTCCCTGTTGTCGCGGCGATAACCTTCATTTTATATATTTCGCTGTATTTCAGTTGAACTGATTTCTTTGATGATGTTTGTTTGTTGGGACCAATAGCCGACCCCAATCAACGGCCCCAAATAGTTCAGTAACACTTCGTTAATATTACGCAGACTCTGTGGAATGAAACCTCCTGAAATGAAGAACCGCTGTTTGGATAGGAAGGAATTTGCCTCGAGATAAAATGTCCGCAGCCTCGACACAACCTTCTCAACCATCTTCGATAAAATACGTACCGTTGGGTTTGGACGAGAAATATTTGGCCATGTCTTCAGCATCCTGACTTTATATTTGAGTCTATAGGCAAAACGTCACCTGCTTCTGGGAGGTTGGAGGGAACCCATCATACATAGTGGGGCTGAACGTCTAAGTTTAGTTACTGTGAGTCCGACGAGGGCAGCAGTTGACGAAACAGCTGTTGTGCTAAAATGGCGTGTAATGTTGACATCAAACCGTTCGTTAGAGGGAAGGTAGAGGTGGAGTAGCCTATCTTCAGTAGAGCGTCAGACTGAGTAGATCATTGAACGTTTAGACTAAAAGTAGTCTATAACTGTCAATGAAGTCTTAGTCGGACTGTGGTCGACTACTGTTGTCTGTTGTAGTCGAACTACTAGGATATAATAAAAGCCAAGACCACAGTCCCTGCGGACTATCATCATCCTGTTAAATTAGTTTGGTAAGACATATGAAGCTTATGGGAGGACATTATGACGCCACGTGCAAACGTTGTTTATGACATTCATATGTTCCATCCAGATATGACTTTGCTGTAGAGGAATTCCATCAAATCACACCTTTCATGGGTATAAATAAGGTTATGCCCTAATTCAGTTTAAACGAATCTGAGATATGATTGCTAGTCGGTTTTTGTAGACTTGGGACCTTGGATGGAGCAAAGCAAACCGCAAAGGACAGTTTCGATTTTGATTCGTCTGTCACATGGGACGATGTCAGGTGGTTGAAATCCGAAACCAAGCTTCCTCTCATTCTCAAAGGCATCCTCAGTGGTAGATATACCATCGTCTTCATCATAATCATCATCACCGTAATCGTCATCATCATGTTGCTCGACCTTAGGCTAAGTTTCAGGTTTCACTCGGACAAAACAAGAATCAATCACCGATGCCATCGAGGAGGAGATCGAAGACCTGCCTGATAGCTAGAGTACCTCGAAGTTCCAAAGAATGTAAAATTGCCAAACTAGGACGCAGATGCTCTGCTCCGGGTAGGCTAGTAAAAACTTACTTGAACCGTTAAAGTGGAAATGTCCTTAATAAGGAAACTTAAGGATACAATGACGATTGTATTTGTAGCGGAAGATGCGGTTTTGGCCGTGGAATGCGGAGCGGCAGGAATTCTGGTTTCCACTCACGGTGGAAGGCAACTAGACACCGTTCCAGCGTCAGTAAGTCAGATGTCGTCAGTTCTGTCGTTCCTAGTTGTGCAAAAGCCGCACTAGATAACTGTTGTCTTCCGTATGTGAAGTCATGGTGCGTGCAGTTATCTATCATTGTAGTTTTGGAGATAGTTAAGAGATTGTCACGTGTTTAGGCCCAAGTGTTTGATTTGCAGTTCTGTTTGCGTTTTAAAAATGTCAATTCTGGAGGTCGGATAATGTTTAAGTTTTCAGGTATCTCTAAATGGTTATGATGCAGTCGCTGATCGGAAGTTAGCACCATTTATATACATCAGCATATTTAAATTATCACAAATATTACAACACACCCATCGATATAGGCCTATTGTCAATGTGCCGCTGGAATTGCCTCACCGGATTGCTCACTCTGAGCAGAAATTTGAAACATCTTTCTGTCATTGGTGGAGAATTGAAGCCTGACCGCTCTGTATGCACTGGTCTATTGCACGACCCCGTGTAGCATTAACCTCATCGGAAAACCTTTGTGAAACCATTTCAACACAGCAATCACTCAAAAAGGATATTCTAAACAAAGCAATAGGCCGGTAACTGTTTGTAAAGCATAGCGACTTCGTTGACTTGAACAGAGGATCTTAATTCTTGTCAATTGATACATTATTGTTTTCATGCACCAGATGTGGCCTTTTCTTTGTGTTGTTTTCTCTGACTTCTGCGTTGTGATGATATTATGTTGCACGTTCAAATGACTACTGTTTTCTCTATCGTACTATAGATAGACGTCCTCGAAGACATCGTAAGGGTGGTCGATGGTCGCTGCGAGGTCTACATGGACGGAGGAGTTCGTCATGGAACGGACATTCTTAAGGCTTTGGCCCTCGGGGCCAGAGTCGTGTTCATAGGACGACCAGCGATCTACGCACTCTGCTATAACGTGAGATTTAATAAACAAATAGGTTGTATTGTAATACTTAAAATATGTTTAGATAATTTAGTTACTAAGATTTTTTGTGCAATATTTGTAGGCCTACATTGATTTGAAATGGTTGATTTATTCTACAGAGTCCGAGTTGACTGTTTGACGTACAGACATTTGAAGTTCAGACGCCCGCCTTAATATAAAGGTCATGACCATAGCATTTCAGGTTCGACTTTATACAGTGGTTTAGAATTAACACTGGGAAATTCAGTACTTATGATCCTACCTTAACTGGCCAGAATTGATTTCTTATTAATTTTCAAGTTCTCTTAATATTTTCTATAGTTATTTCTGTGTCTTTCTGTTTTGCAGGGGGAAGAAGGAGTTCGCCGAATGTTGCAGATTTTGAAAGACGAGTTTTCCTCTTCACTGGCGCTTTGTGGTGAGCAGCTACCTTCAGTTAATCGAATCTGCAATCATTTCCCCCTCACACTAGCCTAAGACCTCAATTGTACCTGCACCTGGACAGGCAACCCAACTGGGTCTGCATCTCGCCCGCAGGGTCTCATAGAATGGGCACGACTTGCGGCCGGGCGGCTTGCCAACGCCACATTAGTAATGTGGGGTCTATAACTGATCGTGCATTTGGGCTTCCAAGAACCCACAAAGATTGCCCGGCAAAGGCTGGATGCGCAATACTCAACGGTTAATGTGATCATAATTATCATTCTAGAGAAATTGATCTAGTATCTCATGAGAGCCTCGCAAAAGGTGGCATTTTGTCTCTGAGTGTGGTTAGATTACACCTCAGTTTATAGGTGGTTTAATGCGATATAATACGTCTGAATTTGATATTAGTATACAGTATTTCCAAAGTTCAGACAAGCACACGACCATGCGATCGAACATCGATCACGCTGAGCAATAATGATTATGGCGGGTGAAGGAATTGCTTAAGGTTCCTACACAGTAGATGCCTTGGACAAGGCTCGAACCCGTCCTCTCTGCGTTAAGGCCGTGAGCTCTAACCAATCGGCCACCGTGCCACATCATGCAAACAAAATGTGTATTTTCAATTTACAGGCTGTACATCTGTGTCGGATATCAAGAACTCCGTTGTTATCGTTAAGAAGTCCCTCCTGTGAACGTCGAAGTCAATGCTACTGCTCGGAAGTATTATAACCAGCAAAGTCTGTCGCAAGAAGCCCAGAGAATAAACATCCCATTCGTCATATGCATAATCCTAAGACCTAAACCTAACTTAGTTAACAGCAAAGCTAATCATTTTTCGAATCATGACGTCATTTTCTAATCGATTCGAATGCTGTCGTCCAAATTGGTTTGGAACAGAATTTCGAAGTTTCGCATTTCCCTAATATTTGCTCACATATTGTGACGATTGTCAAGACAGTCGTCAAAAAATTATTGTTGATTTCTGCAATTTTCTAATAAAAATTATGTCGCAAATTGTTGGCCAAATACATGGAACGATCTTAGCTCCGTGTTGAAGACAAATTTTGCAGCTTGAAGCTCAGCGGGATATGCAGATCGGCTGATATTGCCGCTTCCTTTGTCGATAACCTAGGGTTCGAATTTTTGGTGTCGTATTCGAGTTTTCTACAAGCCGAGATCCTCTACTGGCTGATGCTAGTGAATCACGACACCTGTCGACTGTTTCCAGTCTACGTCGATTTTCGTGTCATCGACGACTACATCCGGTCTATCGCCTAGTTGTGGTTGAAATTCGTTTTGATTTATACTCGGGCTATATGATTTCTTATTTGGGTAATTTCTGAAATTGGGTTTAGCGAAGTCTGAAGTCAGGGTTTGAACTAGAGTAAAAGTTCTTCAAGGCCATTTCTGGGTGCTTTTACTAACTGTTATTGTTACTAAGGAATAACAATAGCTTGTGTGTATAATTGAATCTGTTTTCATTGCATTAATTGCTATTATTTTCTGCTCCGAATAAATCCCAACGCACAGAGTTGACGTAGAGTTATCGACAAAGGAAGCGTCTTTGATTCAGAGGAAACAAACAATTCTACAAAGGCATCGATTTAAATCGTACAGAAAACATAATAATATTATTAGCTAACAGGGTTAGAGCTCTAGCGTTCATTGGCAAGAATAGAATAGAATCTTCGTTTATTCATTAACACATTGTCAGAACGCAATGCCATTACAAGAAAAACTAAAAAAATGTGTAGGCATTGGCTATTCCGTTTAAAGTTTGGTCCAGGATATTATTGGCTTTTATTTGGTGTTAAAGGGTTTTAGGTTTAATATATGCCCTTGTAAAGCAGCCTAGGAATAAAGTTTTTGGTGTCCTTAGGTGGAAGTGAGAATTGGCGAGGCATAGGACGGAGGGTATACATGTGTAGTCTCCCTGGGTCGAAGGCACAGCCGGCGTAGAACATGAGTTGCAACCACTTTTGACTTAATATTTTCATTAAGCTCGGGCGTGTAAAATTTGTTGAAGGTTCGAATGCCGCATGGTTGTACTCAGCAAGGACATTAGCTTCAAAATTAAATTGCAATGTGGGCATTGCGGTACAAATTAAATGTGAAGTTTAACTCTCCACATACACATTTTTTATTCTGAAAATAAAATTAATCGTCGATTCTCTTTATATTTATAATGAACAGTAACGCATTTGGTGTGCAGACAAGACGTAATACTTGCTGACCGCATAATACACCGCTCCACTCGTCACACGACGTTTAGGCCCTATTCACGACTTTCCGATCCTGCATGTTATAGATCTAATTGGTCCTTGTTTGAGGCCAAAGTTGGTTAAACAACTTTTGCGCTTTCGGTCGATTAATGGGCAAAGTCTAGACCCACACCAGGCCTACTGTTGTAACTGATTCAGTAGAGTTTAAGTATTAAGCTTATGCGTCAGTAAAACATGGGCACGTTGATTCTTTGTTAGCAGTAAACAGATCACAGTGTGTAGCGTACTTTTTTAGCAGTCTTTAAACGAGTCTTATCAATATGTGTGGGTCAAGATGAATGTAAATCTAGCCTAGGCTGCATGCAAGTCGTAGACGCACATTGACCATCCGGTCAAGGTGCGTCTAGTAGTGTGCTGTCTTCAGAATAAGTACAGTATCTTCACCATAGGCATATTGCTAGTGTAAGTAGGTCCTACAGTTGTCGATGCTATTGTGGTCATGGCTTCAGACGCTATGCTTTGTCTGGATGATTTTGAGAAATATGCGCGAGAGACTATGACGAAATTTCTTTTCGCCTACTATTCTGGAGGAGCCGACCAAGAAGTAACACTTGGAGAAAACAGAAACGCTTTCAAACGGTTAGTAACTGCCATGGCAGACCCAACACCAACGCCATATACTGACGATATTGTGAGAATAGGCCGATGTTCCCATATGGGCTCCATACGTAGTCTTATCCGTATAAAAATGTGATATTGCTGCTGGGGAGAGCACCATAAACGACTTGTTGAATTTCTGTCTATAACGGACGTAGAATAGACTCTATGGTTTCGTACAGGGGTGTAACGAGGTTTAGAAAAGTGGGGGGCCTAAATAGGATGTAGTGGATTTATTTGGCGCGAAGCGCCAAAAATTTTTTTAAAGGGCCCCCCAGTTTTTCACAAGGCCCCCCAAGTGGGGGGCCCTGGGGAGCCTTAGTAACAAATGGGGCAGCTTCAAAAGTCCCAAATTAATCCTCTAATTAGAGTATAAATGGGTGAAATTGGGTGAAAATAGAGTGGAGACGTGTCAGACGGGATATGAAAATACAACAGAGAAAAAGACGGAAATATCGTAGAGTTATAGGATTATCGTAGGATCATTGAGTCTATTAGAGTTTAAGTACTATTACTAATGCAGCCGACTTCTGTACGGCAAGTCTTGACTCTTAAAAATTGATGTGAAATTGTGAATTATTTGATGTACACATTTGAAACAAAAAATGGGAATATCTCAATTTGGACATATCCCTAGATTAGTGGAATGGCAAGCGACCGTAGCGACGATATAGGCATCTGAACATTCTGAAGACTTGTAGTCTACAATGTCCATTTGTAGTCTAGCTTTGGACCTTTGTTTACATGTTATTGCAATTTTGCAAACGTTGCACGTCGATGTTCGTTTCGCATAATAAATTCGTTCATGACTTTGTTGATGTCGATGTTTTCAAGTTTGTCACAGTGAACAGCTGCAATCATTGTATGATTGAGTCTTTCCTGAGTCACTGTGGACCGCATGTAGTTCTTGATTCGACGCAACTGGCTAAACGATCGTTCAGGTGTTGCAGTCGAACAGGGAAGTATGCAGACTAACTTCACAAGTTTTACAACTTGCGGTAGGAGACGTAGGAGCGCACGTTCCTTCTTCAGCAGCTTCAAAATGTCTGAAAATGATGTCATGCCATTGCGTTCCTCTGTTGACATTGGGATGTTCCGAAGCTGCGATAGCTGCCCCACAAGATCTTTGTCCAAGTCTCCAGAAGCATGCATCAAGATACTTTCAATGTCACGCAGAAGGGGTTCTTCTCCACGGCAGCTCTGAACCAACACTGTCTCCATACAGTGCATTATTTTCCATGCGGATGATTCAACTTTTTTGGAAAGATTTTAAGGACCACTTTTCCTCTCTTTTCTCAAAAAAGTGGGAGGGCCCTCTCATAAAAAGTGGGGGGTCCGTTCTCATATTAGGCCCCCCTGATAAAAAAAGTGGGGGCCAGGCCCCCCAGGCCCCCCCACTCGTTACACCCCTGGTTTCGTACGGTCCTAAGCTGACACACATCGGCGTACGAGGGGTAGGCCTACACGTACCCCCACTTTTTGGACTGGAGTACCGTGCTCCCAACTTTTCTTACCCCAAATAAATGATGCCATCACTATTCGATCGTCAAATTGCAATTGAACTTCTCCAGGTGTTGCTGTTTCTGTCTCTTTACATATGTAGGTACAGAGGCAGATAGACATACAGAAAGCTAACGCAAAGAGACAAACAGACAGATAAAATGAGTGCAGGCCTACTAATAGGCTACGTACTATAGCTACATGAAATACGTCTATTTAACAACGCCATCATTTCCATGTAGATTGAGGTAACTATCTCTAGATAAGTATGCAAGCGTATGTCCACAAGTGGAGACCGGCAGTCGGCTAAAGGAATCAGAGGTAGTCATGCAGGCTGAGGTATAGCTCCACTTGCCATCGGGCAGACTGATTGGCTGGCCGGCGAAACAGAACCAGTCACAGGACCATTTGCAAGATGTGGAAGATATGGCAGGAACCAGAACTGGCCCTTACTTTCCAGGATCCAAGTGGCTAAGCTAAGGATGTAAGTGAACATATGAGCATTCTTCCAAAGCGCATATAGTTCCCTCACACGCGCAGTCACCAACGTCCCCAGTGCCAGCACTCGAAAGGCCTACACATATCCATCAACAAAGTAGCAAACATTCCGGTTTTCAAGCATGACGTCAAGTCTTGTAGTCGGCTCCTAAACTGAAATCATGCGGATATGCACTTTGGTATTTTGGATTTTCAACGAAATACGATCCTATACAAGTCGCTCTCGCATGGTGGCCTAGATAATGGATAGGATTACTACAAACCGAAAAGGTTTCAATATTGATTAACTTGCCGTTGTGGAGATTTGCTGTTCGGTCTTAAATTATAGATCTTATAGTATATATATATATATATATGTATTATATATGTCTATAATACATATATATATATAAAACATATATATAGAGGCTACTACTTCACTGAAGCAACATCGTTGAATATTATTTGCGTGTATTATAGTCTTATTTAGCACACATTATTGATGCTACCAATGACAGACCTCTATGAAAGCAAGAAGATCAATTGTTCGTTAATTACAATCTGTTTAGAGAAAGATATGATCAAAGTTCAGCTCTGCTGAGGTAAACAGTCGACGATTAAACGAGCAGGGCATTCTCGACCGCGGTACAAGGCCACTGACTAAAGTCATTAAATCTTTTTAGTGCCTGGCTTTTCAAGGTCTTCTCAAGGGGTTAAAAAAGTCTTAGATGAAGCGTTTGAACAATGCCCAAGATCATTTATGTTTCTGTTTAGCTTTTGATATGCTTTAGGATCTATGTGTTTAGCGTCCCATTTTGGGGACCTTAGGCACTAATGGATTTTAAGAATTTAAAATATTTGGTGTATCTCCATGGGAGTCATGCTAATCTGACACTTTATTGTCGAGCCATAGAATCAACATCAGAGTATGTCCTGTAACTGGATTCCTGTTGGTCAAACCATACTTGCACAGTAAGTGTAAGATCCTTCAACCGTGCACAATCATCTAAGGACCCTATACTTTACTGGAACTTAGGCCTACCTTACACTTTGTCTTATTAGCTTACCTCTCCTTACCTTCATTTAATCTCTTGACTATAAGCTGTATAACTATAGCGTCATAGCGTTGGTGAAAACTGTGGTCTCCCGACCTGGCTTTTGTGTAGGCCTATACCACTGAAGAATAGCTGAGATTTTTATAATGTTACATAGACACACGAGTCTTATGTGCGTGATGACGAAAGCTGGCGGTAAATGCCTAATAATGCCGAAACAACAGAGGTTGCTTGGAAGATGTAAATTCAAGAGTAGGCCCTATATGTATACGGATTTATATAGCGATCTTATACGGTCTTGAGGGGGTAACATGGGGTTAAGTTTAAATTTTGTTGGAAAAGGTAGTAGGACTGCGCTGGGGATAAGTTCCTACAGGTTTTGCCAGTTGCCAACGACGGAAAATAGAGGATTCTTTCCAGAACTGACAGTTTGCCAAATAGCGCGCAGATGATCTGTTCGAGACAGGAAATAGTACTATTTCAAATGCAACCTAGCTCCATACATGAGAGAATATATAAATAAATAAATTAATTAATTAATATATATGACCTTCAGCCAGACATTCAAACTTTACAGATACCAAATCATTCCAAGAGTTCTTCGCGATGTGTCAAAGAGAGAAACTGGAACAACAATCTTGGGTTATCCCATTTCCTTTCCAGTCTGCATATCACCCACGGCTCTACATGGAAATGCTCATCCGGACGGTGAAGTGGGAACGGCCAGAGGTTAGTCCATGCTGAGACTTCGTCTTGCACAATTAGGGTTTTCTCTTGGTATAATGTCTGTAACGAATAGCCGTTGTAGGCCTAATAAGCGGTTGGGCCCTGAAAGAGCGATTAGACCCTTTGCTCCTGCAAATTGGTGTTCATGAGTGACTGTGAGCGCCTAGTTGTAGGCTATATATGTAGGCCTATAACTGACTAATTACTGTTTAAGGCAGGGGATTCACCGGAAGTATGTGGCAGGCGGGAACGACATAAGGCTGATTGGAGAGTTCTTGTTTGGATCGTGTGGGAGTAAGTAGGTTCGAGGCTTTGCTCTGCGATGTTACGTCTCGACGGAATGAGACTAACCAACGTTTGTACCGTGTAGGGCCTATATGGTGTAAATAGTGGACTGTAGGATTTTCGTTGATGTACGTCAGTGAATGTTTCTTTGTTTGTTGGAATAAAACTTTGAAAAATCTTCACAATGTCGCCGTTGATGTTTTTTACGCTTCAGACTGACGAATGACTATAACAGCATATTTATATCTTTAAGTTACTTTAATGCACCAATTCAGTTATGTGAAGTAATCTCTGCACAAGCTAAATTAATGTAATAAAGAACAAAAAAATATTGTCAGTGAATAATCATGCACAGAAATAGCTGGGTCACCAGTTGCGGGCACACACACGCGCGNAGCGTCATTGTTTATGGTCTAGTTTACTCTTTGATTGGCAAGTAGCTGTGTTACATAAACATTCGCAGATTCGTGTTGTATTGCCGCAGTCATTAAGAATTTCCTGCTCCACAGCTGGGAGATTGCGTCATATAATTGGAATTCATAAGCGTTACTACGTGAAACTTTTTATATCCAGTGCTGAATTCACTGTTCCTTTGGCTTTGGATGTATCAGCTGATTCTTCTCCTGTTCCGTATTCACCTGGCATTGAGTTGGTTGATATTCAGTCTTTATCTAGTTAATGTTTTGGTTGAACTAATGGATTTTGAGTTACATTGCATTTTATTGTAGTTTGCTTGCTTTTGCTTATTTGACATTCTTATGAGTTGGACTTGGTATTGGTTAGCATATGTATGTCGTGGTGTTTGTTTATTACTGTATCTGCATCGTTATAGTTACGCTAAGTTGTCATTTTATGATGTTTATGATATATATCAATAATAATTTTAGCGTTTGATTCACTTTTATAGTACTGTAATGTAGTATGTAGGTGTGTAGTATCAGCCTAGGTGTGTGTGTGCAGTGACAGCGGTTGGCAAGCAGAGTTGGTAGCCTGAGTGGTGTGTGCAGGCAAGGGGTTATCTTGCCGGGGTATAAAACCAGTGTTTTGCGGAGCTGAGTTAGCGGTCGGTTAAATATACGAGTGTGGCTGTTGCTCACCTAGCATTGTGTAATCTGTAGCTTAGTGTATTATGATTAATAAAGGTAAACGTTCTATGCACAGTGTTGAGTTGTATTAGGTAGCGTTAAGTCTAGAACATCCGACAATAGAGACGCTACACATAGATACATACATACCAGTGCACATACACCTACATACACTACACACATACATACATACATACACATACATACACACATGTTATACATACATACATACATACATACATGCATACATACATACATACATACATACATACTTACATAAATTGAACGCGAATAGGAAGAGCCAGCGATGAGAAGTTGCATAGTAATAATAGGTATTGTTAAAGTGACAATTTGTCAAATCTTCCATTCAGTGTCACTGCATCTGCCATCATCTGGAACGCATTAAACGTGATACACATTGTTGACCTATAACTGCACCTGTAGCGATAATCCCATTGCAAGATTCTTGCGAACTTCGTCATCAGTTCTTACAAATCGGTCGTGACAACGTATTTGCTTCATGACTTAACAGATCACTCGACCAAACGCTGTAGGCATTAACCACATAGGCGACCACCTACTGTTAGCTTTCATTAACTCTATGCTATTGACAGGTCATAAAAGTAAGTGGGCATAATTCCTTCCCCTCTGACATAATTGGCCAACTGCGTTCCTGAAGACGTCTATATAGGCCTATCCAAGGTATACGTACATGTAAAGTAACCATATGAATAGTAAGATATAATAGTAGAAATCTTATTGAAATAGAAAATGTAACAGAACAATATACACTATTACACTGTACCCGACTTATTCGTCAGTTTTACCAAGGATTTTGTACGTTTAAAGGGCATTTTCTTCGCAAGTCGCCTTGGTCCATGTGACTGGAAACGCGTAGCTAGACTGAGCATAAAACAAACGAAGAGGTGCTGTATCAGGTGGAAGAGGTAGGATCTCTTATGGTCACGGAAAGACAGAGGAAGTGGATAGGTCACATACTGATGGGATATCCTGCTGAGGACTATCATGGAGGGAAGAATGGAGTGGAAGGAGAACGAGAGGAAGACTTAGACGGATGCTGCTGGACTGGATGGTGTTGGCTGAAGGTATGGTAAGCTTAAGGTGGAAGCCCAGTATCAAGAGGAGTGGCGCCATGGGACGTTTAAACCTGCCCAACGGCAAAGAAACTGAAGCACATATACATATTCATTAATATATATATATACAAATAATTTATGACTTAAGGAATTGATTCAGTTGCATTCGCATCCGACCGACCTAAACACGACATAAATTATGCCACAAACATCATCGCCTGAATGCCCGTCACGTAGCAGCCGGTTTCATGATTGTGTGGGTCTATTGGCGATCATTCGTGCAGTGATTATTTGGGAACCAACTTAGGAACACATATATCAAGTTTTCTGCTACTATGCGAGCACAATAATACGACCTGTTCATAAATTATGCATTTGCAACAACACATCTGTAAATTCATGAAGGCCATAATCATAATATGTCTCTGTCACCTGAGTGATTCAAATGCCATTTTCCGCATTTAATCACATTTGCATGTATGGACCAGCTGGTTTCGACCAACTGCTCTCTCTCAGACCTGATACTGCATATCGAGCCCATATAAAAATTATATGGGCTTGTGGGCTTGGGCTAGCCCATATCAACCCCATCTGGGCACGAGGTGAGGAGCCCATTATCAGATCAAAATTGTATATTAGAGACAAGTGGGCTCATGGGCTTGGGCTGCCCACATCGAACCCATCTAGGATTGAGGTCAGAAGCCCATTAACCGACATTTCCAATGTTCGACTTTAGGGTGGGCGATAAGTGGGCTCGTGGGCTTGGGCTGCCCACATCGAGCCCACATGGGCTTGATGTCTGAAGCCCATTAACCAACATTTGCGACATCCGACTTTTGAATGGGCGATAAGCGGGCTCGTGGGCTTGGGCTGCCCACATCGAGCCCACTTGGGCTTGATGTCTGAAGCCCATTAACCAACATTTGCGACATCCGACTTTTGAATGGGCGATCAGCGGGCTCGTGGGCTTGGGCTGCCCACATCGAGCCCATTTGGGCTTGATGTCTGAAGCCCATTAACCAACATTTGCGACATCCGACTTTTGAATGGGCGGTAAGTGGGCTCGTGGGCTTGGGCTACCCACATCAAGCCCACTTGGGCTTGATGTCTGAAGCCCATTAAGCAACATTTGCGACATCCGACTTTTGAATGGGCGATAAGCGGGCTCGTGGGCTTGGGCTGAACACATCAAGCCCACTTGGGCTTGATGTCCCAAGCCCATTAACCATTTTTTTGGCATCCGACTTTAGAGCTGTATCGATTAAACTGGCATACACGTAATCGGGCCTATTCTTAGAACAATCGGTAAAATCGGGCATCGGCAGAAATAATCGGTTAATCGGTGCCGAAGTCAAAATTGTGTTATAATTTAATAATTTTACGTGAATTATTGCATATTCCAAGTTTTTCATCGAATGTCATCTATCGTTTTACGTCCCTTAATTATTTACGCATTAAAACATATCGTTATCAACTTCCCAACTTAATTGAAGCGTCCACCCTTATAGTTGTGAAGATAGACTACTGGTTTTTGTTTTGTAACCGAACCTTTTGACTAAACAAATAATGAAATATTCGGTCTCATAACCAACATTTGCGACATCCGACTTTTCAATGGGCGATAAGTGGGCTCGTGGGCTTGGGCTACCCACATCGAGCCCACTTGGGCCTGATTATAGGCTGGACACATTCCACCCACTTGGGTTTGATACCATAAGCCCTTTACCAGACATTTGCGACGTTCGATATTTGGATGGGTGATAAGTGGGCTCGTGATGTTGGGCTGCCCATCTTCGGCCCATATGGGTCTGATGACAGAAGCCCATTACCAGACATTTGCGACATCCGATATTTGGATGGGCGATAAGTGGGCTCGTGATATTGGGCTGCCCACATTCGGCCCATATGGGTCTGATGACAGTAGCCCAGTACCAGACATTTGCGACATCCGATATTTGGATGGGCGACATCCGATATTTGGATGGGCGATAAGTGGGCTCGTGATATTGGTCTGCCCACATTCGGCCCATATGGGTCTGATGACAGTAGCCCATTACCAGACATTTGCGACGTCCGATATTTAGATGGGCGATAAGTGGGCTCGTGATATTGGGCTGCCCACATTCGGCCCACATCGGTCAGATGACAGTAGCCCAGTACCAGACATTTGCGACATCCGATATTTCGATGGGCGATAAGTGGGCTCGTGATATTGGGCTGCCCACATTGTGCCCACGTCGGTCAGATGACAGTAGCCCATTACCAGACATTTGCGACGTCCGATATTTAGATGGGCGATAAGTGGGCTCGTGATATTGGGCTGCCCACATTCGGCCCACATCGGTCAGATGACAGTAGCCCATTACCAGACATTTGCGACATCCGATATTTGGATGGGCGATAAGTGGGCTCGTGATATTGGTCTGCCCACATTCGGCCCATATGGGTCTGATGACAGTAGCCCATTACCAGACATTTGCGACATCCGATTTGGATGGGCGATAAGTGGGCTCGTGATATTGGGCTGCCCACATTCGGCCCATATGGGTCTGATGACAGTAGCCCATTACCAGACATTTGCGACATCCGATATTTGGATGGGCGATAAGTGGGCTCGTGATATTGGGCTGCCCACATTCGGCCCATATGGGTCTGATGACAGTAGCCCAGTACCAGACATTTGCGACATCCGATATTTGGATGGGCGATAAGTGGGCTCGTGATATTGGGCTGCCCACATTCGGCCCATATGGGTCTGATGACAGTAGCCCATTACCAGACATTTGCGACATCCGATATTTGGATGGGCGATAAGTGGGCTCGTGATATTGGGCTGCCCACATTCGGCCCATATGGGTCTGATGACAGTAGCCCATTACCAGACATTTGCGACGTCCGATATTTGGATGGGCGATAAGTGGGCTCGTGATGTTGGGCAGCTTGGGCTGCCCACATTGGGCCCACGTCGGTCTGATGACAGTAGCCCATTACCAGACATTTGCGACGTCCGATATTTAGATGGGCGATAAGTGGGCTCGTGATATTGGGCTGCCCACATTCGGCCCATATGGGTCTGATGACAGTAGCCCATTACCAGACATTTGCGACATCCGATATTTGGATGGGCGATAAGTGGGCTCGTGATATTGGGCTGCCCACATTGGGCCCATATGGGTCTGATGACAGTAGCCCATTACCAGACATTTGCGACATCCGATATTTGGATGGGCGATAAGTGGGCTCGTGATATTGGGCTGCCCACATGGGTCTGATGACAGTAGCCCATTACCAGACATTTGCGACATCCGATATTTGGATGGGCGATAAGTGGGCTCGTGATATTGGGCTGCCCACATTCGGCCCATATGGGTCTGATGACAGTAGCCCATTACCAGACATTTGCGACATCCGATATTTGGATGGGCGATAAGTGGGCTCGTGATATTGGGCTGCCCACATTGGGCCCGTATGGGTCTGATGACAGTAGCCCATTACCAGACATTTGCGACATCCGATATTTGGATGGGCGATAAGTGGGCTCGTGATATTGGGCTGCCCACATTCGGCCCATATGGGTCTGATGACAGTAGCCCATTACCAGACATTTGCGACATCCGATATTTGGATGGGCGATAAGTGGGCTCGTGATATTGGGCTGCCCACATTCGGCCCATATGGGTCTGATGACAGTAGCCCATTACCAGACATTTGCGACATCCGATATTTGGATGGGCGATAAGTGGGCTCGTGATATTGGGCTGCCCACATTCGGCCCATATGGGTCTGATGACAGTAGCCCAGTACCAGACATTTGCGACATCCGATATTTGGATGGGCGATAAGTGGGCTCGTGATATTGGGCTGCCCACATTCGGCCCATATCTGTCTGATGACAGTAGCCCATTACCAGACATTTGCGACGTCCGATATTTGGATGGGCGATAAGTGGGCTCGTGATGTTGGGCAGCTTGGGCTGCCCACATTGGGCCCACGTCGGTCAGATGACAGTAGCCCATTACCAGACATTTGCGACGTCCGATATTTAGATGGGCGATAAGTGGGCTCGTGATATTGGTCTGCCCACATTCGGCCCATATGGGTCTGATGACAGTAGCCCAGTACCAGACATTTGCGACATCCGATATTTGGATGGGCGATAAGTGGGCTCGTGATATTGGGCTGCCCACATTCGGCCCATATGGGTCTGATGACAGTAGCCCATTACCAGACATTTGCGACATCCGATATTTGGATGGGCGATAAGTGGGCTCGTGATATTGGGCTGCCCACCTTGGGCCCGTATGGGTCTGATTACAGTAGCCCATTACCAGACATTTGCGACATCCGATATTTGGATGGGCGATAAGTGGGCTCGTGATATTGGGCTGCCCACATTCGGCCCATATCTGTCTGATGACAGTAGCCCATTACCAGACATTTGCGACATCCGATATTTGGATGGGCGATAAGTGGGCTCGTGATGTTGGGCAGCTTGGGCTGCCCACATTGGCCCACATCGATCTGATGACAGAAGCCCATTACCAGACATTTGCGACGTCCGACATTTAAAAGTCGGCCATTTGAGTGTCTGTAAAAGAGCCTCCGACATCAATTCCACAGAGGCTCGGCGTGGTCAACTTACGTGTTGGGCATTAGATAATCAGATAATGCGTTAAAGTTTGATAAATATATTTCTCAACGATGCGCAACTAAGTATCATAGTTATATAATTATGGAGATTATATGCATGCTGTAGGCCTATTCGCTAAAAGGTGGAAAGCGAAATAACAGAATATTGAGTGATTGTATTAGAAATGCTACGATCAAGTTAGCCTGCTTGAAGGTTAACCCTGTCTGTTGTGACTTTAATGAACACTGTCGCCCAGACTCTGATAGCCTCTATTATGACTTCATTGAAAATAATCTGGCTTCTTTGACTTATAATTTCTTAAACTCTGTGATGAATATTTGTGTATAGAATTACAAATTTTAATGATAAACGTGCGATTATGTCAAAGCCATGTTGCTAATAACATCGCGGCACCATAATTTATCAGTGGAATCGCCCTGTGCAACTTACTCAGTTACTTGAATAGTCACGCTGTTTCCGGTGGAAAGATGGCGGATATTGGTGGTCGATACGCACATGGTAAATTAATCTATATTCATCTCATGTAACTATAGAAAAATAACACTGGACGATTGCATTTTGACCGTGTTTTGCTAATCGTGGTGCTTCTGCTGCGAAAGATTCCGTCTCGCAACCCTTGCAGAAATTACTAATACGGCGGAAGCTTGTTTGTCATGTGTTCTAATGACAACCCTGACCCTAATCGAGCGTCGCGACGTCATTTAATATGAAGTAACGAATTATTGACTATGCAAGGTTTGTCCTCAGCATAATGCAGTCATTTCAAGAATGTTTCGAGCAGTGCACATGCGATTTTGTATGCGCATGCGCGATCGAAGGTTTGCGCCGCGGTAGTATGTCTAGTGCGGCGGAATCTTCCGCCGGGGCAGATTTATCCATTAGCGAGAGTCAGTGTGAGGCCGACTTTGATTGTGCAACCTTCAGCAATTGTGCATTGTCCAGTGTCCACTGACCTCTGTTATTCACACTACAGTGCGTGTAATTAAAAATCTTGGCAAGCTTATAGAATCGGGGACCCAAATTTTCCGATATACCGCGTTTCGTCTTATACGCAGCATATTAAGGCATGTTGCCATTTACCGCATGCAGCATATTTTTAGGGATGTTGCCATTGGCTGCAAGAAAACGGACGCGCTCAGAGATTGGTTGACCTAAAACAAAGGCGGGTTATGACGTAAAATTAACGAGGGCTATGGCCTAAAATGAACGCGGACTATAAATATGCAGAGGTAACTGTTTCATAAGACGCATTATGTCGTAGCGTTTATCTGTCTTCTAATGACAACACTGACCCTAACCGACCCTCACGACGTAGCTTTATTTCACGTTAAGACTGACGATACTAACCCTAACCCTGACCCTAACCGACCCTCACGACGTAAAGTATTACTTTACCTAAAGTTTCAGAATCCATGTCGGTTAGGTTAAGGCTATGTGTCGTTGTTACACGTCGTGAGGGTCGTTTAGGGTCAGGATCAGGGTTATGTTAGCTATGTTTTTGTTTGAAACTCAAGAAATGGCTTAATGGAACAGTCTCCCATCTAAAATCCGCCGATGTTCATGTGCCACACAATTTAAATAAAAATTAAAAATTCATCTATTGTCATTACACTATGCCTATGGCTAAGAACACAGCACAAAGGTTGGTCGCGGTAATGTATACTCCATGTTCCATTTAAATCGGCCAAAATCAGAGCGCAGCGCGGCCGTTTTTCTTGCGTCCAATGGCAATATGCCTAAATATGTCGTGTATAAGACGAATCCCTGTGTAAAGTTCCGTAAATATACGCAATATATTTTGGGTCCCCGATTCTATAAGCTTGCCAAAATCTTGGCCCTAGAGATCACATCACCCTCTCTCTACGACAACTACACTGGTTACCCATCCAGGCTCGGATATCCTTCAAAATCTGTCTCTTGGTGTTCAAAGTAATGTCAGGTTCTGCTCCACCTTATTTATCATAGATCTTTAGTATTTATACTAAAGTAGTTCTGCTCTTGAATCATGGCGGGATTACAGTCAGCCTCAAAAGGAGACTTTGTTGTCAGAAGAACAAATCTACAGTTTGGAAATAGAATGTTCAAGGTCGATAGTCCGAAGATTCTGTAGTACGACATTAATCCGTCATAAAATCGCTGCATGAATTCAACTTCTACTTACACTTTTCATCATTCCAACTTTCATTTAAACAGGGATTATTTTCATCAATCCAACTTCTATTTAAGCAAGAATTCTGTTAATTAATCCAACTTCTACTCAAGCAAGAATTATTTTCACCCGTCAAGCTACTACGAATCTTCGGACTATCGAACCTTCGGACTATCGACCTGTTACCGCTGGTCTAGCTGAATGGAACTCTTTACCAGTATCGATCCGAAGAGCCTCTTAAATAAATACTTTAAAAACTAAACTTAAAACTCAGATATATTCTATAAGTACTACGAATAGTTACTACATTGTAATGTGTCCTATGAGGAAGAATCTGTTTTATTAAGGCACATTATAAATCCAAGTTACATTGTATTGTTCAAAATGCGTTACTTCCTATCAGTTGGCGGCATGAGGGTCGGTTATGGTTATAGGCGTCGTGGGGGTCGGTTAGGGTCAGAGGCTAGTGTCGTCATTTAATAAAATGCTAAAAACGTTTGGCTGCAGAAGTAATTTCTTCATGCGTTGCGTGCCAGAATCTTCCACTGCAGAAGCACCACACTGAGTAATTATATAAAGGCTAACTCTTCAAGCTATCCCTAAACTGAAACCACTACTAGGCCTACTATCCTATGCTCTTTCTACTCTTGCGCCATGAAATGACCACCATCGTGATGATGGTGGTCGATTACCACCGTAGCAACATTATGTCTCCTCGACTTGATGTCCCAGGATTCTGACCTTGAACGGACAAAACAACCTGACTTGAAGACTTGTTGCAATGTATAGCGCCAGTGAATGAGCTGGTCTCCTGATGCGCCTTTTGTTTGATGCTGAGAAATTTAGAAGATTTACATTTACATTTAACTCCTTGTAGTCCACTTATAAGCCACCTTAGTTGGATTAGATTACTCAACAGTTATAGCGAGCAAGTGTGTGAAAATAGCATTTTGTTGTGTTTGGGCCCTTTTGTGCTCACATTAGCCAATACTTGGAAGTAGCTTGAACTTGGAAAAGCGTTGTAGTGATTTCCTAGATGGGTAAATCATTATGGAAATCCAAAAGCCTTAATTAGACCATCTGTGTGACACTTTTTGTGAGAAAATGCAAGAAAACAGAGTTCCTCCATGTCTTGGGCCCCATTTCCCAATAGTTTTGTGGTGATTGTATAAATAGATTACTCCTGATAGGAAACACAAAGGCCTTATTTTGAATAGTTCATAGAGCCATATGCATCCAAATTTGAATGTTTAACCGCTGTGCTTAAATCGTTGCATAGGCTTCCTGTTCAGCAAAGAATTAGTTTCAAATTGGGCTTATAGGTTATTGATTTTAAGAACTTTAGCCATGGTTCTTTCTAAACAATATGCCCAATTTGAGATGGATCATCCACTGAATAGGGAGACAATCCAAAGATGGAAGTAAATGAGGAATAATCGGCACAGAGGTTAAATGCACTTTGTATCATCTAACGATGCAGTGTATACATTTATATTGTGTTCATTTAATTTGCAGTAATTGCTTCATACATGATGAAATGTACTGTAATGTTTGATAAAAGGGTCAGCTACTATAAAATTGCTACTTCCTGGATTGTTCTTAGCCACTGTTGCAGAGATATAGCTGCACTTAAAAGGGTCAGCTACTATAAAATTGCTACTTCCTGGATTGTTCTTAGCCACTGTTGCAGAGATTTAGCTGCACTTTTTTACAACATTTTGTGTGTGTCTTAGATTTGTTTTCTAATGTCTTATGATTCAAATGGGTCAATGACGAGCTGTCTAAGACAGACGACATATCGGACTTCAGCACCAACTTTGAGAAGTAGCAAAAAAGGCATGTTACATTTCTGTCTTACTTCATTTTACTTGTTTAGAGTGTATATGTATGTGTAATATAATTCTTCACCTTTACATGTTACACCTTATTTGATCAGGACCTTCTTGAGTTGCTCTTTATAAATGTTTGATTACAATAAAGCTTAAAATTGTTGGTAACTCTGCATCAGACAATTCCTTCGTCTAATGCTGTACCTCCTGTTATGGACTACTTTCAGCCAATGATTCTTGCAGAGGTTTTCAAACTTATCTTTTCTCACATAGCAAAAGTTGTCTCTATGCCATTCCTTTGTCTCTTAGATTAGTGCTTCCCAAAGTGGTGTTCCTCCGACCAGTGCCGGTCCACGAGGCCTCAGTTGCCGGTCCTCAAAGCGAGTCTAATTGTCTTGGAATCAAGAAATGACTATTATATTTGTAAAAGTCATAACAAATAACACTTATTGGTTAACATTTAAAGGGCAATAGAGTCATGGAATTGGCTAAACATGCTTTTGAATCAATTTTAATATATTTTGAGGAATTTAGGTGATCGAAAACGAAAATGAGAATTAGCCTAAGTAATAAATTTGGCACCGGTCCTCCTGCAGCGGGAAAATTCCTGCCGGTCGGTGACACTGTAAGTTAATTATGCCGGTCCATGACATTGAAAAGTTTGGGAAGCACTGTCTTAGATCACCTTCTATCTATGGGGCTATTAGTGGCCTTGCTTAATGTCAGTGCAGCCTTTGATACTGTCTTCTCTACTTCTTTCATTCTCTCTGGTAATCAGGCCTGTCTGCACTGTACGTCATATGATGTTTGTTGCTGCAGTGCAGGTCATGAGCCAGATCATGAATGCTCTGGTGACTTGGATGTCGTCATAATGCTTGCGGCTTAACCCATCCAAGACTGAATGCAACTGGCTTGGTACACGGCAATAGCTCACTGAGATCGACCTGGATGTTCGTGCCAAGTGCTGAGTTCCCTAATTCCACATTCTCGACTACGGTTTGAGTCCTCTGTGTCATGCTGGATCAAGAACGCGCCTTTGGCCGGCACTACCAGCTCTGTCTTGACTGCTATTACCAGCTGCGTCAGCTAAGCGTTGTTTCTCGTTCCCTCACCACAGTGCTACTACTACCCTAATCCACTCTTGTCATTCCCTGAAATGACTACTACGGCTCACTCTACATTGGTCTCCAGAGTGGGGCGGTTGGGGTGCTCGAGCGGTTTTTGTGGTCCATGGTGTATGGGGCCTCTGCTCTCCTCTCTCTCTCATGATGCTGCAGTCATTCTTGTTCATGCCTTTGTTACCAGCAGAATGGATCACTGTAGCTCGATACTTGCTGGTCTCCCATCTGGCTTAATAAACCGTCTTGACCGGGTCCTCCACTCAGCTGCCCGACTTATTGGTTGTATTCCAAAATACGCTTCAGTCTCTGCTTACATGCGCGATGTTTTGCACTGGCTTCCTGCCTCGCAGCGCATCTCTTACAGGATAGCAGCCTTAGTTTGGCGGTGCCTTGCTGGTTGTGCACCATCATACCTTTCTGACCTCTGTCGTCCTGTGTCTGACCTATCCCCCCCGTTGGGCTCTGCGCTCCTTGGCCAAGGGAGAGCTTCTTGTCCCCCGGGCCCGTTTATGTCTCAAGCAGCGCCGAACCTTGTCGATTGTTGGGCCATCAACCTGGAATGGGCTCGCACTTGAGCTGCGCTTGATGCCTTGCAGCAATATGCCTGCTTTCTGCCGCCTTCTCAAGTCTTCTCTATTTAGCCGTGGCTGGGCTGGGAGCACCTCTGAGTAGGTTCCTTGAAGGGGTGCTATATAAATTATCGGAATGAATGAATGAATGAACTGGAGAGAAACAAGCCTGTCGAGGGTTTTCTCATATTGTTATTATTATTGTATGAGGCGTTATTTCAGCAGAGCCTAGAGAGTGGTGGCCATGTCCTGGAGAGACATATGGCGTTCCCCCATTGATCAGCCACCAAAAGCCGCTGAAAAAAGTATGATGTCTTTAGTGGATCGTGTTTCTTCTTTGGTCTTTAACTCCATAGTCCATTCCTTTATTTGCAGTCACATACACTATTGTTATTTCCTCTTTGTTGGCTTACCTAAATTGCACCTCTCCCCTCAGCAATTGGTTCTAACTACAGCTGCCAGTCTTATTGCCCGTCTCCCACGATTCTTCCACATCTCCACATTCATGTTTGAACATCTACTTTGACTCCCTCTTAATGCCATCATCAACTACAGATTGTTATCCTTGTTTACTGAACTTATCTGGGTATTGCCCCTAAATATCTCTGCGATTCCATACACTGCCCACATCAGCCACTTCCCTTTGCCCAATCCGCTCTTCTGACGGTCTTGAAATTTTTGTTTCTTGTGTGAGAACGGTCATGGCTCAGTCCCGCACCTTTGTCTGCACTGGCCCTTCTCTAAGGTATCAATTTCCCCCTTGGTTTGCACCACCATACATGTACTTTCTCGTGTTCTTGCTACATCTTTTCACTGCGTCTAAACTTGCCATTATCTCTGGGGCTTTGCATCGGGAGCAGCTCTAAATGGTGTGCACCGTGAGAGGCACTTTATAAATCTTTGAATACTATATATATATATATATATATATATATATATATATATATATATATATATATATATATACACATGTATATGCTTAAGGTGACTCTTCAGTTTGTAGTAAAAAGCCTGTGGGGTGATAAGTACAGGCGCTTGAGGCAGAGAATAGTGATTGAGCAGCAGTATTGATTGAAAACGGAGAATTTGCAGAACTCGGGGTGAAGATCGTTCCGGAGTTGAGGTGCAGTATAGAATATGGATTGGTTGAACTTGAGGCATGTAGTGACTGGGTCACAGGAGAGATTGAGATAGGAGAATGATTGGGTAGGGAGGGGTATCTGGATAGTGAAAAGTGGTCAAAAATACTTGGGCTGGGATAGGACTTTGAAGTGGATGCACTCAGGGATTTTCAATCAAGATTATATAAATTTTTGTAAAATTTTTCAAAAACTGACTATTTGAAAGTTTGCTCTTTATTGACTAACTAATTTTTATATTCTTGGCTATATAAAGTTGTTGATTTGAATGTTAATTTATAAAGTGAAAAGTTTTTGTAAGTTTACGCTAGGTTTGACAATTTAAAAGCATTTAAATTCAATCCCTAACAGGTACAAGTATATCAAGTCTGTTCTGCCTTGAAAAAGTATGCTCTCGCATGTCACCCTCTGTAATGGCTGCATTCATTCCTCTCTCAGTGCACCCAGACAGTAATATTTGGTGCCACACAGTTTGACTGGTTCATTGTCACACTTGTTTTCCCTGAAGGTTCCGTGTTAGGCCCTCTTCTGTATATTCTCTATACCAGGGGTTCTTAAACTTTTTAGAAGCAGGGACCGGCTGTGCATTTATGATGTTGTTGGCGGACCACCAGTTAGAAATGCAAAATTTTATCTGACAATCGAATCCAAGATAAAGGGAAATTAGAGGAATGAGTCCATATTTTATCTTAATATTTTATTGAAATTATTCTAAGAGCGAAATAATGCGAAATAGTGACTAAATCAATAAACTGCTTTTACAAATATATGTAATTACACATGTTCTTGTTATTCATTGTTAAATATAACAATAAATATCAGAATGTATTTATTATAGTTAAAGGAAGCGTTCAAGTTTTTATAAATAATAACTAGTAATTTTATTACACGAGAAGGCTTACTCCTATCTAAAAGTAGCAAGCCTAATTACTGAAAGTTTAATTAAATTAAACTTGACTAAACTTACAGCAAATGGAGATCCTTCCCGTACATTATCATCGTTTTCTTGTGTGCTGTCACTGTCCGTGTCTGAGTTGCGGCGCTTTGCTGTTGTTTCATTACTTTTAAAGAAACTGTCCAAAGAGACTTGATGTGCTTTGCTCATTGTTTCTCTTATTTTTTAAATTTAAAACTAAGATTTCTAGAACTTTATTTCGTGTTTAAATTTGTCTTATTGCAAATAAACAAAAATATTCATACGCTAGCGTTTTCTTAATTATCGCTCAATTCCATCAACAAAGAACAAATATCTGGCGTACGAATGGTTGTGTTCAGTTGGTGACAGTTTCAATCGCTAGGTGATCGAAGTCCATATGCCTAGCGATCACGGTGTGGCGATAATGGGAACTTTAGATCTAGAATCTAGATTGATTTATTGCAAATAACGTTAAATAATAATTTCATTCTATAAATTTTTTAACTTAAAAAATATATCTATAATTATCTGTATTTTCCAGGAATAAGTTGATCAAATTTTTTATTTTTAGGGATTGTTTCGCGGACCGGCGACTTGAGCTCCGCGGACCGGCGCCGGTCCGCGGACCACCACTTTAAGAACCATGCTCTATACCATTGACTTGACCCTAATTCTTTCTTCTCTTGTGCAACTCATCAATATGATGATCACATCCAGACTTGTCTCCATGTCCCTTTTATGCACAGGGTAGCGGCAGCTCGTGAACGACTAAATTCTGAGGCGTTTTTGATTGCTAATAACTCAGGAAGTATGTTAGATACTGCTATCAAATTTTCACCACATTATTAGTCCTATGAGTAGATTCTAACCATGGTAAAACTTTGCAGTTTGACCCATTACCCATGAACCCAGCCCAACTTGAAAATGGCATTTTTTGTATTTCGACAGTATAAATATTGATATTTGAGCAACCACTGGTTCACTGATATTAAATATAAAGTCCTATATTTCAATCGGCAGATGACCTACTTTTGACTTTGTGCAGTTTTCAAGATGGTCTCACACATTCATTTAGTGACCAAAATACCTCAGAATTCGCCAGATCATTCATTATAAGGCCCACAACAAACCCAAAAACTCCTGGGACTCCTGGTGAAAATTTGATAGCAGTATCTAACATACTTCCTGAGTTATTAGCAATCAAAAACGCCTCAGAATTTAGTCGTTCACGAGGTGTCGTTCACGAGCTGCCGCTACCCCCCCCCTCGTATAAAAGTGGTCATATCTCAAATACCACGCAACATTATGAGGAAATATTTTTGCACAACTTCCTAAGATATGTTGGTGCACACACTGGCCAAATTTTATCAAATTCTGAGATGGTGTGCCGGGGTTGTTTCCGAATTTTGGTTGATTTGACGTGGAATGACCCAGTGGTCAATTTTGAAATGGCAACCTTTAACTCTTCTTCAGTGGCAGATATCAGACTACTCACTTGAACAGCCTCAAACGTGGCTGCTACTTCTTTGATGGCTCTTGATCTGATCTGGATTTCAGAATGAATGTGATCAGTGCACTCGAGCATCACCTTCTTATTTTCTTCTTGCATGCTTTTAGCATGTCCAGACGGAAGTGACGAAATCACGGGATTTGAAGCGTTATTGTAATTGGGTAATAATGGCGTCACTGGCCAGTGCACATTGGAAGGTTATAAAAGTAAATTAGCAGACTTTAAGCCTTAGGTAAATTGATGCGATTACATATATGCTGGGCCTTAAAAATGTTTTTGTTATATGTAATTATTAATTTAAAATTAATAAATTTCTGTTGAAACTCTGCACACAAATATTTTAATCATACATTTTTTCACTTTAGTGTCGCCCCTCTGAAGGTGTCACCCGGTGCGGCCCGCACCTTCCTAACCTCCCTCTAGTGACGCCACTGGTTGTTGTCCTAAGATACCACGCACACTCAGTTTAAAGTGCTATCTGCAACAAAACTATTTGTTGACTTATTAAGGTGTGCTGACTGTGATTTGGCGGTATTGAGGGTTACACATTGGTGGAAACATTGAGAAGGTGTTTACAACACTGCATGGCTAATAACTTGCACTACAATTACTACCCTACTGTATTACTCTGCAGAGCAACCAAATGGCAAATTGAAACTGTTCAGCATGATCAGTTGTATGGATATCGTGTTTAACTGTTTATGTTTCAAACTCATTTTAGAATTAATGACAGTTTAGCTCTAAAATTTATATAAAGTGTTTTTATCAAATGTTATAACAATGATTATAGTTATATAAATCTTTATTCTGTACTGTTTTGTAAGGTGCATATGAATATTTCTATGTCAGGTAATATAGCTGAACAATAACTGGTGCATAGCTTTGTGTGCAGATGTCCAAATTGAAGTTTTTAAAGTTTGTGAAAGCTTTGATTTAGTCATTTGTTCTTACAAGTGTGCAATATATATTTGATGCAGTTCAATAATTGGTTTCAGGTTAATTAGTGGTCCTCTACAGTAGTTTGGTACTACATGCCAGCTTCAGATGCACTTTTTATAGCAACTTTTGACTGAAATTGTACTTTAGTTTGAGGTCATCTATAGAAATTACCTACTTTGCACCCCTACCTTCCCTTTATGCACATTGGATACAACCCTTCTGCTTTTCGAGGTATAAAAACGTATATTTGTGGAACCTGTTGATATAGTACGGCTAACTGATAGAGGGTGGGGTTCTTTGATAATGCTGAATCCAACAGAAATTTTGTTAGATCCAATGAAGACTTACTGCTGAATTTTATGGCACAGTCTACACAAAACCGCTCATATTTAGATGCAGATGTCCGCATAGGGCACAAACCCTTCCCTTTTTTGAATTTTTCTCCTATTAGGTGAACCCTTTGCAGTTTATCTTTCAATCCTTTGTATCATAAAGCTAGTATGAGTATGCTAGGTGCAAGTTACTAGTAATTATTTATGGATGTTTTGTTTGGAATATGTGATACACCTTTGTTAATTATCTGTAATGATGTAAATTAATTAACTGTAATGATGATATTTTCTGTTCAAGGTTCAGTCAAAAGAAGCATGAAATCTACCAAGTGCTCGACTTGTATACAAATTCGTTTCGGAAGGCAGGGGAACTGCAGCAAAGCCGAGAAGAGCAGTGTGTTTCTGCTGCAGTTGACATTGACAGCGATGAAGGCTAACTTGATCATATGACCCAAATTTTCACTCTAGTGACATTGGATGTCTTTTGATCTTGTCTTTGATATAATTTTAATTGCACAAATGCTATTATTTAAATTAGGGTCTGTCAGAAGGATTGGTTTAAGATTTGCAATAGAAAGGTTAAAGAAACTGACCGAAGAGTTGCTTAAATCCTATGCTTCATTTGACATTTTAAACTCGTGATCTTGGAATTGACAATGCATTTCTAATATTCGTGATTTAAAGTATGAATTCCTTATTAGCTGTTTAAGAAACTTTACAAAGCTATCGGCTTTGTCATTACCAAGAATTGAGTCTTTCCAAATGCTTTGTTTGAATGATTAATTTTATATCAATAGCCCGCTGACATGGCCAAATTGACATTGAGCCCATCTGGGCTTCCAACGTGGGGCCCATATTGGCAACCCATTTGGGCTGCCCAGGTGGGGCCCACAATAAGCCCATGTAGGCTAATTCATGGGCTGCCCGCTTGGGGCTGACATGTAGCCCATGGCCAATTTGACATCGAGCCCATCTGGGCTCCCAACGTGGGGCCCATATTGGCAGCCCATAATGGGCTGCCCAAATGGGGCCCACAATAAGCCCATGTAGGCTCATTTGTGGGCTGCCCATTTGGGGCTGACATGGAGCCCGCGGCCAAATGGACATCGAGCCCATCTGGGCTACCAACGTGGGGCCCATATTGGCAGCCCATAATGGGCTGCCCAAGTGGGGCCCACAATAAGCCCATGTAGGCTCATTCGTGGGCTGCCCATTTGGGGCTGACATGGAGCCCGCGGCCAAATGGACATTGAGCCCATCTGGGCTGCCCATGTGGGGCCCATAATGGGCTGCCCAAGTGGGGCCCACACTAAGCCCATGTAGGCTGATTTGTGGGCTGCCCATTTGGGGCGGACATGGAGCCCGCGGCCAAATGGACACAGAGCCCATCTGGGCTGCCTACATGGGGCCCATATTGGCAACCCATAATGGGCTGCCCAAGTGGGGCTCACACTAAGCCCATGTAGGCTCATTCGTGGGCTGCCCATTTGGGGCGAACATGGAGCCCGCGGCCAAATGGACATTGAGCCCATCTGGGCTGCCCACTTGGCGCCCATCTGGGCTGCCCACATGGGGCCCATATTGGCAACCCATAATGGGCTGCCCAAGTGGGGCCCACAATAAGCCCATGTAGGCTCATTCGTGGGCTGCCCATTTGGGGCGGACATGGAGCCCGTGGCCAAATGGACATCGAGCCCATCTGGGTTGCCCATATGGGCCCCACGAAGTTGCCCATATGGGGCCCAGATGGGTGGGACTTGGGCATGCTGGCTGGGATGCTCAGACGTTCTACCTGTTTCGACAAGTAAGAGTCTTGAGCTTTGAAAAGATAAACAAATTGCAGACTGGTATCATTATGTTCAACTATATTCATAAAGCCTTACCGTTGAACTTTACAAAATCGCAATACAAGGGCCAAGGAAACTCCCCCGGTCAGAATTAACACTATAGGGCCTAATTAGAGGAAGCACTCGGTCAAGCACAAGGGTCCTATGACTTGGAATAATCTGCTTTGGGATATGCGTAGCTTGAAGACCTTAGTTTCCTGTCAACGTTACCGAAGAATGACCAACTGAAATGAATGTGGGCAGTGTTTCCGTTAGCGTCCAAAAAGAGGACGTAGGCCTACTTACGTCCTGACCTAGAATTTTGGACGTAGCTCATTTCCAACCGCAATCACACCGTGCGTATGGCATAACAGAAATCACAAACTTTATTAGGCCTATCAATATTATAAGTTCAAGACAGCATCTTCCGATAGATTTTTCTTGAAATAAACGAATAAGTGATGATGAGCTATAATAATAGGCCAACGTAGGCCTACGTCCTAAAGAAATGCACACAGCTTCAACCGGCAGACGAATACACATAATAACTACGAAATAATATCTCACTGGTCTTAGTGCTTGACGCGACGGTTGACAACATTTAATGGACGATTGGACGTTTGTAAATTACCATTGGAATTTTACTTACGCCTAGCCCGAAAAATTTGGACGTTTTGGACATTTGTTACGGACGTAAAAACGGCCATTTTGGCGTTAACGGAAACACTGAATGTGGGTTCTACTAAGAATTATTACCTCTCGATTACGTGTACCTCTCAAATGCCTGCTCTAAATTTTCCTACCCCACTGATTATTCAAGTAATTCTCCTCTCTTTAGGGCCTACTGCTTGTTGCTTAATGATTGAGTATGGTGTTGTTGATTAAGAATAACGTGCCACTCTTGTCGCAGCTTTCCTGACTTGCAGATTAGAAACATGTATCATGGTGTCGGACTCCTTGCATCACTATATTTCGTTTAATTGTAGCTCTGGATTGTCAGCCCTGGGATTTTTCATGTTTAACAGATTCTTTGTCACTGCATCGGGTTTCCTGCCTAGCGGGACTCTGGTCCCTTTTCTATATCCCAATTGTTTTCATTCTCCAAGTATTCAAATAATCTGTACCAAACGTTTTAGTAATTATTGCTTGTCAGAAATGCTGTACCCGTGGACTCTAATTGAAATGTGAAACAATAAGGAACGATTTGATTTGATTTTAAGTCTTTCGTATCTGTATCTATGTCTGTCTGTGTCTTTGCCCGTCATGTTGATCTGTCTATCGTTAGTAGTGGACAATATACCGTTTATACAGTTTATACAATATACCGTTTATAAATGTACAGTCCAAAGGTCACCGTATCCATATACAGTTTTTTCTGGAACAGTCCAGAGGTCACAATACCCATAATACAGTTTCTGGAACAGTCTAAAGGTCACAGTACCCATAATACAGTTTCTGGAACAGTCTAAAGGTCACAGTACCCATAATACAGTTTCTGGAACAGTCCAAAGGTCACAGTACCCATAATACAGTTTCTGGAACAGTCTAAAGGTCACAGTACCCATAATACAGTTTCTGGAACAGTCCAAAGGTCACCGCACCCATATACAGTTTCTATAACAGTCCAAAGGTCACAGTACCCATAATACAGTTTCTATAACAGTCCAAAGGTCACAGTACCCATAATACAGTTTCTGGAACAGTCCAAAGGTCACAGTACCCATAATACAGTTTCTGGAACAGTCCAAAGGTCACAGTACCCATAATACAGTTTATGGAACAGTCCAAAGGTCACCGCACCCATAATACAGTTTCTATAACAGTCCAAAGGTCACAGTACCCATAATACAGTTTCTGGAACAGTCCAAAGGTCACCGCACCCATATACAGTTTCTATAACAGTCCAAAGGTCACAGTACCCATAATACAGTTTCTATAACAGTCCAAAGGTCACAGTACCCATAATACAGTTTCTGGAATAGTCCAAAGGTCACAGTACCCATAATACAGTTTCTGGAACAGTCCAAAGGTCACCGCACCCATATACAGTTTCTATAACAGTCCAAAGGTCACAGTACCCATAATACATTTTCTGGAACAGTCCAAAGGTCACAGTACCCATAATACAGTTTCTGGAACAGTCCAAAGGTCACCGCACCCATATACAGTTTCTATAACAGTCCAAAGGTCACAGTACCCATAATACAGCTTCTATAACATTCCAAAGGTCACAGTACCCATAATACAGTTTCTGGAACAGTCCAAAGGTCACAGTACCCATAATACAGTTTCTGGAACAGTCCAAAGGTCACAGTACCCATAATACAGTTTATGGAACAGTCCAAAGGTCACCGCACCCATAATACAGTTTCTATAACAGTCCAAAGGTCACAGTACCCATAATACAGTTTCTGGAACAGTCCAAAGGTCACCGCACCCATATACAGTTTCTATAACAGTCCAAAGGTCACAGTACCCATAATAGAGTTTCTGGAACAGTCCAAAGGTCACCGCACCCATACACAGTTTCTATAACAGTCCAAAGGTCACAGTACCCATAATACAGTTTCTATAACAGTCCAAAGGTCACAGTACCCATAATACAGTTTCTATAACAGTCCAAAGGTCACAGTACCCATAATACAGTTTCTATAACAGTCCAAAGGTCACAGTACCCATAATACAGTTTCTGGAACAGTCCAAAGGTCACAGTACCCATAATACAGTTTCTGGAACAGTCCAAAGGTCACCGCACCCATATACAGTTTCTATAACAGTCCAAACGTCACAGTACCCATAATACATTTTCTGGAACAGTCCAAAGGTCACAGTACCCATAATACAGTTTCTGGAACAGTCCAAAGGTCACAGTACCCATAATACAGTTTCTGGAACAGTCCAAAGGTCACCGCACCCATATACAGTTTCTATAACAGTCCAAAGGTCACAGTACCCATAATACATTTTCTGGAACAGTCCAAAGGTCACAGTACCCATAATACAGTTTCTGGAACAGTCCAAAGGTCACAGTACCCATAATACAGTGTCTGGAACAGTCCAATGGTCACAGTACCCATAATACAGTTTCTGGAACAGTCTAAAAGTCACAGTACCCATAATACAGTTTCTGGAACAGTCCAAAGGTCACCGCACCCATATACAGTTTCTATAACAGTCCAAAGGTCACAGTACCCATAATACATTTTCTGGAACAGTCCAAAGGTCACAGTACCCATAATACAGTTTCTGGAACAGTCCAAAGGTCACAGTACCCATAATACAGTTTCTGGAACAGTCCAAAGGTCACAGTACCCATAATACAGTTTCTGGAACAGTCCAAAGGTCACCGCACCCATATAATAATAATAATAATAATAATAATAATAATAATAATAATAGTAATAATAATAATAATAATAATAATAATAATAATAATAATAATAATAATAATAATCTTTTCTTTATTAAGCGCCTGACAAACTCACTGCGCTGTACATTTACATGTTATGCAATTGAAATCTTAACTACTAACAGAACATACAGCCTGCAATACAACGGCGCTAATAGCAACCTACAAAGCATATCCGCCCAACGGGGGCTCGAACTCGGTACCTCTCGCTCTCCGTGCCAGATGTTATCCAATGCGCTTTCGCCCCCCATATACAGATTCTGGAAAAGTCCAAAGGTTAACCAACCACGTGTTGTAAACTAGGACGGTCAAAGTGAAAGGTGTGGACGGACGGACAGACAGACGGAGAACAGAGTCAGACAGACCTCTGCCACTGCAACTTACTACCCTGGTAATAGTATGAGCCCACTTTCAACCGACTGTATGTATGAGCCCAAGGTCACAACAATCACGTGACAGGGTCAAAGTGAGTGGGCCGGCATGTTAAGTCACTGATAAATATACAAAGCCCAGACAATAGAAAGTTATCTGTCTGTCCGTCCGTCCACGCCTCTCACTGACTCGTCCTAATAATATTTTCGTTTATTCAAACAATCCGGTTGACAGACCGCATTCGGTTGTGTACAAGTGTACAATTATGCAATTGAAACGATTCACAAGAACACAAATGACGGAAGACATAAATCTTAATTACTAACAGAACAGACAGCCTGCAATACACAGGCTCCTAGTTTACAACACGTGGTTGGTTGTCCTTAAATTTGGACTGTTCCAGAAGCTGTATATGGGCGCTGTAACCTTTGGACTGTTTCAGAAACGGTATGTTGTCCACTATAATTATTATCGTGTCTTCTGCGCTAAGCTATGTTTCTCTTGTTGTCATGCCGTCTCTGTGCCTGCTGCATTGTTTTTTCTTGTTAGTGCTTATTAGTCGTTTTCTCTCATAGGTTGGATATGGAAAAGAGTCGAAGGGAGAGGGCGGAAAAGAAAGAGGACAACTTGCAGGCAGAGAACGCAAGACTCAGAGAAGAAGTTAGTATTAGACTCCACTAGTAAGATACAGCTCGTGTAAGGTACATGTGAAATCTTCGTATTATCTCAGCGCCACTCAAAATCAAGCCCACAAGGTACTCTTGGTTACCAAATTTGTCAGTGAAAAGTACTGTTGATCGTAATCGTAATCGTAATCTCCAAACTTCTAAAGCGCCACTCGAAAGCCAAGCGCAGGGCACCAGCTTATTCACGAGCGCTGCGTCTAGTCAGAAGGGTTGTCCAAAAGAGTAGTCCGAGGAGGTCCGAGTCCGGTTTCCGATTATCCCACATTGACATCTCTGATTAGACTCGCCTAATAAGCTATGTGTTTTGCTCAACAATTTTCCATCGAAGCCTTGAGGAAGAAATTGAAGACTTTATTAGGACTTTATTAGGCGTGCCTGTCTGTTCACGTCCTCGGACTATTACTACTACCACCACTACTAGCCTACTATAATAGCAATAATAATAGTATTAGAAGTTGTAGTAATTTGAGTGGAACTGTGTTGTTTATCTTCAGTTGCGCCAGGCCCGACGACGTGACTTCCAGACAAACAGAATGGCGGTTGAAGAGGAGGACTTTGAAGAAGAAGAGGACCTTCTCTATGAAGATCCGATGGTTGTCATCGATCAGAAACTGGCAGCTGGTAAGGCAGGAATGATGGCACAGATAAACACCGCCCGCATGGACCTCGGCTTCGACCAGCATACGTAAGTCTCAGTCATATTATGATTAGAACTTAGAAACTGACACTGTAGCCAACTGGTTAGAGCATTGCCTTGCAACGCTAGGAGTGCAGGTCCGAACCTTCTCTGATACGCTCACTGTGTACTCTGTAGACTTTGAGCAAGTTCCTCACTCACAATCGCTCAGCACCATCGATTGATGCTTCGTGCCTTCGTCATTAGACAGTAGCGCTTAACAAATGCATGATGATGATGATGATGATGATGATGATGATGATGATGATGATGATGATGATGATGATGATGATGATGATGATGATGATGATGATGATGATGATGATGATGATGATAACGGGAACGAAGACCACTAACTCTAGATTGATGGCACGCCCTATAGCATAGTTTCTAAGAGCCTGAGGTATTAATCGTGCCTCAGGGAAAAAATAACAATAATAATAACAATGATGATGATGATGATAATAACAATAGTAATAATAGTGCAGGCCAGCTTATGGCCCAATAATATATGGATCTCTGAGAACTAATGATGATTAAACTACATCATAGGTTGATGTTTTGTGCATTGTTAGCCAGCGCTGTAGAATTGTAGATGTTATTAATTAGAATTGGCTATAGCAACAGCATACATAGCCTAATTAAAACTGTCGACTAATGTCTATGTTGCATCTTTACCACCGACACGTGTTTTGTGTGTCAATTATAGGAAGCCCACCCAGTAACATTCGAGTCTCAGGAACGGGGATTAGGCCTATCGTTTCGAAAAGATCGCAACATCTAATAAACACTTTTGGACAATAATAAGCGTACGTTTTTTAAGCATTACAGTGGTCAGGGTGAACTGGTGTTTGCAGTTGTGGTATTCGGATGCATATCAAGCAAAGGGTCTGAGAAGGGTATGGGGAGCCAAGTGCCTGTGGATATGGGATCTTTGTTGGAGTGTCGGCGTTTCTGATGCTCACCATTTTCCTTATTACGGATGCAGTCTTTGACAACATCAGCAACGTCATGCACCGAAAATACATAGTCATTGCTGACATCTTGAATTCAAGTGTTTGGTCGTTCCTGTACTTTGTTGGCTTCTGTTACTTAGCGGATGGTTGGAGGAGACATTACAAAGACACGTTTTGGGGAAAGAGTGAAATTGAAGCTGCAATTGCCTTCTCATTTTTTCTTTTGGAGTCTTTGCAGCGCTCACAATTCTGGATGTTTTGCGATACCGCCAGGGTGTCACTGAAGATCTAAGTACTCGACCTGATTTTGGGTATTTATCTGACCGGACACGGTGGAAATCAGTCACCGTAATGGATCCATCCTTTACTTGTGCACGATGCAACTAGTCTGTCTTCTGCTTTCATCTGTGAACATGACACGGTTCTTCCAGACGAGATGTTTCTAGTTGTAATTTCTAAATGAGAAGTAGGCCTATTAACTGATATTTTTTACATTACAGTGGCTGTCTATATTTGTATGGTTCTAGGGGAGGGTGCTAGTTATTAGTTGATAAACAGGGTTTTAACTGATTAAATGCTTTGCTAGGCATACTGTTTAAAAGCTTTGCTAGTTGTACTGTTTAAAAGCTTTGCTAGTATTAACTGTACACATAGAACGAGTATGCACATATTAAATATTAAGATTTTTTACAAATTTACGAATATTAATAAACTGGCCAACGAATATTAAATTGTTTGTTTTTTAATTCTTCAAAATCCGGATATAGTAGTAAAAAATTCAGTGCCAAAAACTAGGTATTAGAGCTAGAACAAGAGCAGTTACATGTTTCAGTTACTCATCTTATATCAGTAACTTCACTTAGTTTATTGTTTGAAGTCTGGCAAGTATTTTAGCTTGTTGTGTCAAATGTCATGTTCAAATTGGTATCGTTACAAGGCCATTTTAATTGTCATGAGCTTCACTGTTAGTTCTGCAATGAATTCTCTACGTAACTGGTCCGTAGCCTTGAAGTAACTTAGCACTCCCAGCAACTTTAACTCACCCACAATTACAGTCAAGTCGTCGTTTTTCTAACCACAAAATGACAACAAACAACTTATTTATTGCAAAAATACTGTACAGAATGGAAATTCACCCCAAACTTTTCCAGAACAAAACAACTACTATTTCTACAAAGTCACTATAACGAAGAACAACCGTATCGCATTAAAATCAATATGAAAATTAACGTTAATTAACAAGATGATTACTTATTAACATACACAACTTTAACAGTCAAGCCTCTCCTTAACACAGAAAACTAAGACAGACCGCTTCACAAGCTCTACTTTAAAATGAAATTCTACACATTGTGCCTTATTTCTATGTTTTTAATTTAAAATAAACTTCTTTTATAACTCATCAAATGTGTTGTGTCATACTAAAAAAATTCCTTGGGGCAAAACTTTCGCAGGACGAAATGTGGGGACCGAATTGCCGAGGGCTAATCGTCCATGCCTGGTCTCTGCGTGTGGGTATGTTAATATTAATGTTACTTTATACCTTTCAACCAGCCTTTATCTGTGTGCAAAAACTTAAGACATTGTCAAGCATCGCTCAATAATATGGTCACCGAAAATGAACGAGATTTTGTAGCAAACAATGAACAAAACAATAAACAACAATTAATAATACCAACTGCTGGTCTAGAATGGTTGCAAACAAGGTTAAATCAACATCCTACGAGAAGCATCGTCGGCCGATCCAGAGTTTAATGGAAATTAGCTCATTTAATGAAACACCAGAAGAGAAGCTTAGTAAATGGTTAGAAAACAAAGTGGAAATGATTCAAACGAATAGACAAACGTCACAACAAAATTCTGAAGAGCTCAAGGGGATTTCTTACAGTCTTTTTAACTATCCAAATTGTTTGGCCATTTTCCATGTATCATAGGTTTAAACGACATATTAACACTAGGTAGTTTCGCGGTTTTATTATGTTTTTAATCATATGTCAGTTTTTATTTTAAAAGCAATTTATCATGACTTTTCCTGTTCGTTTACTAATTTAAGAGTTTTTTCTAATATTTGACTAAGCTCCTGTTTTTCCTATCCTAATAATTTCCCAAATTTCATGACTTTCATAATTTTCCAGTTTTTTCACAACCAATTCAATAATTTCCAAGTATTTTCATGACATTTTCAATAATCTACTAGTTTCCCTACCACTTTTTAAAATCTACAAGTTTGTTCATGACCGTTTCATAATCCTGCAGGTTTTCCACCCTTTTTATCACAAAGTTTACCAGCAATCCCGACCAGTTTGGGGCCAGCCCAATGTCCCTTTCCCTTCTAACCACATAACACTTTAACGATAAGCTGAAATCGTTTCCCAGTCACTTTTAGTACAAGTTCATCATTAAAGCATTAAACAAGACACTGGTTCCCCGGATCGACCTCTGACACAATAACACCGAACGACATAATTATCTAGCGTGCAGTTAGCAGTCAGTTTTGCCGAATATCACCAGAAGTACACCAGAAACCGACGTTCCCCAGCTACAAACCAACTAAGGCATGAGATATGAGACGAGCAGTAGTGCAAAGACATTAACTCGAGTGAGTCCAAGGCTACGAACTGTCTCCCCAGCGCAATTTTGTGTCGTTCAATCAAATCTTCTCGATTGTTTCCTCGAATTCTGGTTTGCTGTCTGTGGTCTCGGCGAGGTCTGCGGGAACCGGTTTGGAAACGGGCAGACTGACGGACATCCTGTTAAGAACATCAACAGCATTCAGGTACTCTCACAACTGCACTATTATTATTATATTATAATTATTATTATTATAATTAATTTTATTATTATTACAATTATTCTTATTTTTTTATGCCCTGAGGTACTTCATTCCCCCAGGGACTTAGAAATTATAAAAGCAATGTGTCTGGAACGGCTACTTCTCATCCATGTCGGGCGTGGGTTTGATAAAAGTGCCACTAAATGCTACGGCGTTTAAGCGTTGTACTGTGACCGAGATCCTTTGAAAAATGTAGCTGGTCTCTCTCGGTTTACCCGTAGTTAGCGTGAGGTGGCGACCAAGGTCAGAAATAAAATATTCTTATTGTTATAATTATTATTATTATAATTAATTTTATTATTATTATAATTATTTTTATTATTATTATAATTATTATTATTATTACTGAAGTGTCATTTATAACATGCCTAAACAAGAAGAATCTTGCGCAAAAAGCGCATAACAGGAAAGTCTAATCATAATAAATCTTGAACAAACAAGTCTTACGGTTATTTTTGAAGAGCAATAATGTTGAAGATTTGCGAATAAAGTGGGTACAATGTAGGAAGAGTGCATTGAAGTTCAGGTAAGTAGGTATGTATGTATGCAAGTGCATATGTATCTATGTATGTATGTATCTATGCATGTATGGCGCTGAGCAATTGTGAAGGGAAGAGCCTTGAACCCGTACACTCCGTGTTATAACCCAAGCACTCTAACCAATGGGGCTGCCATGTCCTTCTCTCAACCATTTGTTATCTGCTCCTATCCCAGTGCCATACATTTATAAGATGTCTGGGGAGTAGGCTAATAAGAGACAGAGCCACTCAATTTGGTTATTAACAGATAGTGTCATATATTCTAAAACGCAAGCCTTTGCCTTCATTGGCCCTTCACTATGGAACCAGCTTCCTCTTTTGACACGTTCCTGTTTATTAACTGGTGGGCCAAGTGCCTCTTTTCGTTGTCTGAAGACCACTTTCTTTTCTCTGGGTCTTTCGCACTGGGAACGCCTCTGATTGGTGTGCACTGCGAGAGGCGCTATATAAATTGATAGATACAATACAATACAATATTCTATCAAATGAGACATACCACGAATAAAAAGCCCAAGAATCTCTAATGTCTGTTCTATCAAAAATTATTGGAAATTATTTCCTGTGTGACTGAGATCATCCACATTCCCCTACAAGAAAACCTCTGACCGTGTATGCAAAATGCCCAAAAGCAGGACGGCGTACGTTCACACCGAAGGTTTGTTAGTCGCTGTTTAACGACACTGTTACAACATAGACGATTAGCGTCGCCCTCCTCCTTTCTCCAGGCTTGGGACTTGCAAAATCACAGCCTTTACATAGCGCCTTCTGCAAAGAACGTGTCGCAAGGGTGGTTTAGAAAAACTGACCACTTACCGACAGAGCCAGTGTTGAAAGACGGCAGCCAAGAACAGGAATGTTACGCAGCATTCGAAGATGACCTTCATGGACAGATTCTGAAACATACAGTACATATAAAAGAAGAAGAGCAGTCCCTTAAGATAGCCCTAAGGCAGCCATGGGTATGAAGTGTTAGCGACTTCATTTTCTTAGCCTCGGCAAACGAGGGAGGGTGGGCCTCACCGTCTCATCTTCCCACTGACAGTGTACGGTCAGTGTACTCATTATAGCTGAGTTGGCTTGGGTGCAGGTGGAGCAGATATCTTGAAACAAATTTCCAAAGTGGGAATTTCAACCTCTGACCTCTCGACTGACAGTCCAGTATACTATCATCAAACATAAAAAACACTACAGAAATGAGCTACCTAAAATGTATCGCATGAAGTGAAAGCTAAGAGACTAAGTAACAATAAAGCATGAGGTCACTTTCACCCACAGCAAAAAATATAACATTATAACATTATGCAGTTACTTGCCACTAGCAGTTACCCTCCACTAGCAGTTACTCTCCACTAGCATTTACCCTCCACTAGCAGTTGCCCTTCCCTAGCAGTTACCCTCCACTAGCAGTTACCCTCCACTAGCAGTTACCCTCCACTAGCAGTTACTCTCCACTAGCATTTACCCTCCACTAGCAGTTGCCCTTCACTAGCAGTTACCCTCCACTAGCAGTTACCCTCCACTAGCAGTTACCCTCCACTAGCAGTTACTCTCCACTAGCATTCTCCACTAGCAGTTACTCTCCACTAGCAGTTACCCTCCACTAGCAGTTACTCTCCACTAGCAGTTACCCTCCACTAGCAGTTACTCTCCACTAGCAGTTACTCTCCACTAGCAGTTACTCTTCACTAGCAGTTACTCTCCACTAGCAGTTACTCTCTACTAGCAGTTACTCTCCACTAGCAGTTACTCTCCACTAGCAGTTACCCTCCACTAGCAGTTACTCTCCACTAGCAGTTACTCTCCACTAGCAGTTACTCTCAACTAGCAGTTACCCTCCACTAGCAGTTACTCTCAACTATCAGTTACCCTCCACTAGCAGTTACTCTCCACTAGCAGTTACTCTCCACTAGCAGTTACTCTCAACTAGCAGTTACCCTCCACTAGCAGACGTTAATTAAAGACATTGCAAGTCCATTGTGGAGATGAAACCCCAAGTCCTCCGAAGAGAGGTTCCATCCAAAGGGAAGAACGCAGCGGCTCAGGAGAAGTGTCTCAGGAGAAGTGTCTCTGGAATGAGTTTCTTACCTGGAGGAGGATGACGACAACGATGAGGTTGAGAGGAACTCGGAAGAAGTTCATGATTGTTGCTCTCGCTGGAAAGACAACAACCAGACATATAGGACTGCTAATCTTCTTAAGTAATGCAAAGCATTGTAATGCAAATGCCCATTTACAAAGAGCCTTATATTGCCCTACCCTATTCTACACTACCACACCCTATGCTACTGTACTTTGTTCCTTGTTACCTCACCTTCTGTTACCGTACCTCATGTTACCATACCTTCTGCTACCTTACCTTCTCTTACCATACCGTCTGTTACCATATCCTCTATTATCTTACCTGCTGTTACCATACCGTCTGTTACCATATCCTCTATTATCTTACCTGCTGTTACCATACCTTCTGTTACCATAACTCTTGCTACCATACCTTCTCTTACCATACCTTCTATTACCTGATCCTCTATTACATTACCTTGTTACCTTACTATATGTTCTGTTGCCATTCATACTGTTACCTTACCCTATGTTACCTTGCCTTCTATCACCTTCCTTACTTTCTGTTACCTTCTTACATAACATCATTTTACATTACCTTATGTAGCATTTACTTTCCTTTACCTTGTCTTACATTAAGTTCCATTACAACAGGACTTCGAGGCACTTACTGGCTTCCGGGACGTAACGGTCCCTCATTGTACTCATCGAAGGCCAGAAGATTCCAACGCAGATCTCGAAGACCAGGAATCCACTGAAGATGACCAACTGGTTCTGAAATAACAGACAACTGGTTCTGAAACAATAGACAACTGGTTCTGAAACAACAGACAACTGGTTCTGAAACAACAGACAACTGGTTCTGAAACAACAGACAACTGGTTCTGGAATAACCGACAACTGGTTCTGGAATAACCGACAACTGGTTCTGGAATAACAGACAACTGGTTCTGGAATAACCGACAACTGGTTCTGGAATAACATACAACTGGTTCTGGAATAACATACAACTGGTTCTGAAACAACATACTACTGGTTCTGGAATAACATACAACTGGTTCTGGAATAACACACAACTGGTTCTGAAATAACAGACAACTGGTTCTGAAAAAACAGACAACTGGTTCTGAAATAACAGACTAGTTCTGAAATAACAGACAACTGGTTCTGGAACAACAGATAACTGATTCCGAAATAACATATAACTGGTTCTGAAATAACAGACAACTGGTTCTGAAACAACAGACAACTGGTTCTGGAACAACAGATAACTGATTCTGCACACAACTGGTTCAAGAATAACAGACAACTTGTTATGGAACAACATAAAACTGATTCTGGAACAACAGATAACTGATTCTGAACTTCGGAAGGAGGGCAATATCAAATACAGTTCTATTGTATTGTACTGTATGCAAACAAACACATGTATGGAAATGTACAAAGTCCTATAGATGATGGCATGTACTTACGCCGGGAAAGAGAATGGGCATCATCAGCGCCAGAGCCGACACGAATAAGACCGGTCTACAAGCAGAGAAAGACATCCACAAACTAAGCAATCAGTTTCACCAAACGACAGAACTCATCTACGTACTTCACGGTAGATGTAATATAATATTATATATTCTTCTTTTAATATTGGTCCGGTTGCAACAAGCACACAGAGGCAAAAACAAAACAAAAAACATAATTGACAGAGTTACAAGTATCACCAATGTTAAAGCCTTAATTTAACAGCGTAACTTCAGTATTTTATTTTGCAAAGGTATTCAAATGTGCAAGAAGTTATGATTTTCACAGTTGCAAAAATCTTAAAGAAAGAATTATTATGTTAATCATAATAATTAATGTCGTCAATGTTTACAAGAAAATTACAAATCATAGTGATATAAGAACAGTAAGTTAGCTTGTGGCTAATATGGATTTGAAGGTAATAAACTTGTACACTACAGGACACAAAGGGAGACCCAAAAGGGTGGAAATCCTGTTAACCAGGCCCCCCCAATTACCTGTTGGTATAATTTATGATGGTTATGCACAAAGTGAAACCTTAAGCAATATACAGTAATAACAATGAGAAGGTGCTCTATAAAGTAATGCAATGAATGAGTGAATTAATTAATTAATTCACTAATTCATTCATTCCAAGAAGCCTACTCAGAGGCACTCCTAGTCCAACCACGGTGATACAAACAAGTCTTAAGGAGCCTGTAGAACGTAGATGAATTATCCCTATAGGTAATAGGCGTATCTCCATTGGGAGACCATTCCAGATAAATGGAACCACAACTGAGAAAGCATGACAGGTTGAGGTTCTTCTAGCACAAGGGACCAAAAATACCAATTAATTAATTAATGACAAAGTAATCAGTGCACAATAATAAAATTGTGATTCGACGCATCAACAAAATGGCGTACAGTCGGGCTATTGAGTAACAAACAGTGCCTAGAACCAAATAAAATGAATAGTGCCGATTAATCGGATCCGGAATCGGCGAAAAAGCAGGCCAACTAATCGGAAAAAAATGCCAATTGGTCACACTCTAGGAATGATAGATAAAGACAGGCGCAGACACAGAGATACTTACAGATACTGAGAGATATGTATGTATGTATGTATGTATGTATGTATGAGCACTTGATATAGCGCCCCTTCAAGATTTCTACTCAGAGGCGCTCCCGACTACAGCGCGGACACTGAATTGGAGTTTCACGCCGAAGTGCATGAGCAATTGCGAGTGAAGGACTTGCCCAGGGTCCCTACGTGGCGGCTTGAGGTGGATTCGAACCCGCAACCCTCTGGCTGCAAGGCACCAAACATACCCCTACACCACCGCACACCACCTCTGATTAGGTCGTACCGTGAGAGGCACTTTAGAAATCCGTAAATAACAATACGAAAAAAATGCAATACCTCATGAAGAACTCGACTGAGAACTTCTGCCTCAGCAGATCAAAAAGCGACGATCCGATCATGACAGCAACCATGAATCCGGCAAAGATGTATCCATGTGGGATGGATTTTCGGGTAGCGTCATCTTTGGAGGATGACTCAGCTGGGGTGAGAGCAGGGGTCCATTCGAGAACAAACGTATACATCGAACCCTCGAAGAGAGACTGGATCAGCCCAAGGCACAGGATCTTACGGTCTAAAAACAATCGAAAACCATTTGAACCACGCTCTAATCAAATCACATTGATCCAGTGCTTTTTTTCAGCCGGAACGGTCCGGAACGGCGTTCCGGGACCTTTTTTCAGCTATTAAAAAATAATTTAATTAATTTAAATTTTTTATAACAAAATATTTAAAATTATTTAGATACTCTAATTTAATTTCAGTGCTTACAGTCTTTACTTATATGGATATAATGAAATAGAAATATCAGCATAAAAAATATGCCCCTATAATTGTTCTGAATTTGTTGAGTTCCGGAACCTTTTTCTCTAGAAAAAAAGCACCGCATTGATCTAATCTACTACGTGATTAATATTATCTAATAAGAAACAAAATCCATTTGACACATGTATGCTCACATAATCTAATCTCATTCTCTAACCGAATTTCTCTGTGACGCCATAAGCCAACTCTCTGTTTACTTAAATAATTTTAATTTTCATTCTAGTTTGTATCTGTGAGCTTGGGTGCGGTGTGTCATCCTCGAGTTTGAATTTATAATAAAACGAATATATATAACCCAGCGCTTCCCAAACTTTTCAGTGTCACGGACCGGCAGAAATTTTATAACTGCAGGATGACTGGTACCCAATTTATTAATGATTTATCTTTTTTGATCACCTAAATTCCACAAATATATGTATTAAAATTGATTTTTTTTTAAATGCATGTTTAGCCAATTCTATGACTCTATTGCCCTTCAAATGCTGCCCTTATAAGTCTCTCGTTATGACTTTTTAAATGTAATAGCCGTTATATTTTAGATCTGATTCTGAGACAGTTTGACCACCACTTTGCAGACCACCACTTTGGGAAGCACTGGTCTAATCTATTCTGATTAATATAATCTAATAATAGTTGAATGAAATACCTCTCTGCCCTGGTGGAGATTTGAACCCTCAAGGCCTCAACATTTGGGTTAACAGTCCAGCATGCTAACAACTAGACTAACTAGCCTCGAGAAACTTCAAGAACAAATTTAAATACCTGCCAACTTATGAGAAATGACTTAAAGACCTAGACCTGTTGAGAAATGACTTCAGATGCTTACCAGCTTACGATAAATGACTTAAGGGCCTAGAATATAATGAGAAATTACTTTAAATACCTACCAACTTATGATAAATTACTTCAAATACTCACCAGCTTTGGATAAATGACTTAAAGACCTATAATCTATTGACAAATGACTTAAACACCTACCAACTTATGAGAAATTAAAGACCTAGAATCTATTGAGAAATGACTTAAACACCTACCAACTTCTGAGAAATGACTTAAACACCTAGAATCTATTGCTAAATCACCTAACCAACCAACTTATGAGAAATGGCTTAAACACCTGATTTGATGGCCGAGAAAGCTTCGCCGAATGAGTGGAACGCAGTTGCCGAGGCGTCACCATAGTTCTCGACCCAGGTCATCGCTATGACGACGGACATGATGGCAAGGAATGTAAGCGAGGCATCAAACGGAGCCCTGTGCAAAAAACGTTCCTGGTTAGACAATAACTTCTGCAAGGGGCAAATTCTGCTTTTGATATAACTGTAACATGATCTACGTATTGTTTTTAACCTAGTATACTCGTTTATTTTGCAAAAACAGGTTGGCACACCGCAACCTAGGACATAAAGACATAGTACAATTTTAAGAAAAATGGAGAGAGTAAACAATGTTGGTTAATTGTTTGCTTTGGGGACTCGGTTGAGATATTTGTAAAGGACCCTAGAGACAAAGTTCCTATCGTCTTTGCACGGAAGATCGAAATTGTGCATTCGTGCTCTAAGGCCGGGTCGTCGACTATTCTGTGCCGGGAAAAGACCTCGAAGGACGTTTGAATCGTTCCAAACTACCGCCTGGAGCAGCCAAACCGACTCGTGTAGCAACTGATGCAGCGCCTGCTGACAGGTAACCCATGCGCTGAGCTCTGGTGAGCAGAGAGATGGTTGAATGGTAACACGCTGGCACAAAGATCCGAAAAACGCTAGCCCCATAAGGTTGACTCAGCCTTTCACTTCCTAGATGGTGACTGTAAAATTAGCAGTAGGACAGATGGGCATCTGCCATACAGTTAAATTCGACTCCTGTTCAACTTGTTATCTTCTGTTACTACTGTAAGCATAACTTCTGCCATTGGATCAATTTAAGAAAACCAAGACAGATGTACAAAAGATGGACAACAAAAGCATTGCCAAAAACAGCCTCACCAAGAACAGTGGGTAGCAACTTGTATGTAAGTATCTGGACACATGTAAAGCACCTCTTATGAACCTCACCTTGGTAATTGTAATCGTAATTTGTAATTGTAATAAATGGTAATTGTAATTAATTGTAACTGTAAATTGTAATTTGTAATTACAATTTGTAATTGTAATTGTAATTTGTAAATGCAATTTGTAATTCGTAATTGTACGTTAGGACAATTTTATATATAGCATCATCGGTAGAAAGCTACTTCTTGGATGCTTTACAAAATTATCTACTGTCAGCGCAAATGCCAATGCTTGGAGCTACATAGCAAATACATTTTTCAATGTTTTTCTTAAAGGGAAAGGTTTTTGGTTTCCTGAGCAGGAAAACTGTTCCAGGGATGCTGAACTGACTCTGAACAACCTTATACCTAAGGGACGTGTAAAGTCGCGTAAAGTCGCGTATACATCCAGAGCGTCTGAACTGAACCAATTTAGGACATAACACATAACACCAATAGGGTCAACTTAACTTGGGCATCATGAAAATGGCACTATGGAAATCATTATATGTGACCCAATGAATCAAAATGAGTCGGATGTCGGCAATTTACATTCCTAGGAAAACAGCAAAATATGATCAGATGTCACTTTTTCTTAATTTCATATTTTACTGAAAATGGGTGAATTTTTTTTTTACATTTCTGAAGTCTCACATTTGATGAAATTCATTGTTATAATGTGTATTTTCAGAATTTTTCAGAGAATTACTTCTATTTTTGTGATTATATATTAAAATAAATTTAAAAATTTTAAAAACACATAATCATTTGTAACTTTGTCAAGAAATAAGGTAGAACCAAACTGTTGGTGTCATTTTAAAGCAAAACATGTGGTCTTTAAGAATATGTAAAATACTCATATTCTTAAATTTCCGACATGGGACTCATTTTGATCCCTTGGGTCACATATGAGGTTAGATTATACAGAGAGCTGTACCCATATCTGGATATCTACACAGCCCTTTTAGGGAATCCGTCAAACATCCACAGCTGTTGAACAGCCGTTCAAATGGGGTAATGGCGAAAGAGACTTACACGTATCCGAAGAAGTCGGCGGCTTTCTGGGCGATGAGACCTGATCCAATGGCAATGAGAGAGTTGCCAACGACTGCATGTGAGAAGATGTTACCAAGGAGACTCGTCTCGAAGCCTCTCTGAAAGATAAAAACAGACGCGGTTCACCTTCAAAATCACCCAGAAACATGGAACATGTAAGTATGCAGCACCAATTTCCAGACGGAAAGGTTTAGTTGTAACATAATTTAACCTGAAAAGAAGAGCAGTCCCGTAATCTAGCCCAGAGGCAGCCATGGTAGCGACTTCATTTTCTCAGCCTCAGCATAAGAAGACGGGTGGCCAGTCCTCTATCTCCTCGTCCCATGGGAGGGGTTTAGGGTAAAGGTAACACTCTGGCACGAAGATCAGCACGGATGCAGGATCGCTTCCCGCTACCCTCCCAAAGGTCGCCTCAGCCTTTCATTCACCAGGCGGCATTGGAAAAATGAGCAGGACGTGATGGGCGCCTTGCATGGCTGCCAAACAGTTAAATTGGACTCCTGCAATAACTTGTGATCATCCGTTCATCCATGACTTGTAATCATTCTGTGGTGTGTCAGTTTGAAAAAATAAAAACCAAGATTGTTACTTGCCACCGAGAGTGTACGGTCACGTCAGTCAGTGTACTCATTATAGCCGAGTTGGCTAGGGGTGCAGGTAGAGCATAAATCTCTAACCTATTTTCAGCTCTGGTGGGGATTTGAACCCCGACCTCTAAAAATGCTAACCATTACACTATCGAGCACTTCATTTTCTCAGCATCTGCTGACTGGCTAAATCTTTCTGTTCCTAGGACTAGGACTGCCTTGGCTCAATGCCGGGCATTTGCTGTGGTTGGTCCTTCTACTTGGAATGACCTTCCTCCCTCATTAAGGGCTAAACTAATGACTAGTTTTTCCTCTTTGGTCTCTCGTTCTTTAAAGACGTTTCTTTTCCCCCGGGGTTTTCGTGCTGAGAGCGCTTCTGAATAGTTATTCTGAGAGAGGCGCTATATAAATCTTTAGATACAATACAATAAAATACAATACTCTATCTAATAAAACGAGACCTTGTGATGTTCATGAATGAGCCACGACTCGAATGCACTGTACAGGATAGATGTTGCAATTCCGCCCAGAAGACGACCGATCATCAGGATCCAAAAGTGGTTGAAGTGCTGAAAAAACAAACGGAGTATATCTAAAAAAAGCACTACATAAATATTAGGGTGGGCAACGATTAAAAATTTTAATCGAAATTAATCGTACGATTAAAATTTTTAACGCCGCGATTAATTTTTAACGCATGTCACAATAAATAACAAGTACAACAACCCTACCAACTCTGAATAGTTGCGTTGAATATGTGCTATATAAATGCTTGCAGTCAATAAACAAAAAGCAAACATGCTTTTACTCCTTGTTTTTAATTTTTAGTTTTTTGTTTAAAGTTTAAGTTTAAACTTCAGAGCGGTTTTATCAAAAATTGTTTTAACGCATTTCTAGAAATAATTGGGCGCAGTGACAATCGCGTTAACTGCGTTTAAAAATGTAATCGCGTTAATTAATTAACGCATTAATCGCGTTAATAACGCATTAAATGCCCAGCCCTAATAAATAATAATTATTATGTATTTATTAAGTGCCACTGTCTAATGACCAAGCATCAATCGATGGTGATGAGCAATTTGCTGAAGGTCCTTATATAGTAATCACCTCAGACGAGCAGGAGGCTCAAACCCGTACTCTCAGTGGGTTCCGCGACAACTCGTCGAACGACATTTCGTCTAACGACACTTCGTCTACGACAATTCGTCTAACGACATTTCGTCTACCAGTGTATCTGTAACCATTACGGCTAATCAACAGAGGCCGCTTTCTCATAGTTTCGCTAAAACGTGCTATATATTCTCAGGAATCCAGCTTCTAATTAGTGACAAGATTATTTTCATCAATACGGCTTCTATTGAATGGAAACCTATTTTTACCCATGCATCCAGGTTGATTTCCAGCTTCTATTTACGGGAAAAATTATTTCGATCAATCCAGCTTCTATTTCAACACAGGAATGTTGTCATCAATCCCACTTCTATTTCGTGAAACAGTTTTTTTCACCAATCCAGCTTCCATTTTAAAGTGACAACATCAAATAACTTAGTAGACGAAATGGATTCGACGAAATGTCGCTCGACGAAGTGTCGTAGACGAAATGTCGTTCGACGAGTTGTCGTGACACCCTCTCAGTGAGTGCTCTAGCCCAGTGCTTCCCAAACTTTTCAGTGTCACGGACCGGCAAAATTAACTTTTCAGTGTCACGGACCAGTAGGAATTTTCTACTGCAGAAAGACCGGGGCCCAATTTATTAAAGCTTGTCGATCACCTAAAATAGATTCGTCAAAACTGTATCAAAATTGATTTAAATGCATACTTAGCCAATTCTATGACTCTATTGCCCTTTACCTGCTAGCCTAAAAGGTGTTTTTATGACTTAAAAAATTATAATAGCCATTTCTTGATTCCAAGACAATTTGATCAGTTTCTTGACTCTCTCTGCGGACTGGCAACTGAGGGCTCGCGGACCGGTCCCGGTCCGCGGGCCACCACTTTGGGAAGCACTGCTCTAGCCAATCACTTGCCACTTGAAACTTACAGCACTCTGAAAGTAGCTTGCAACTGAGATCAATTCTCTGGTAATCTTAATAATTGAAAATCCGTGTAAAATAATAAAATTATGAGTCGACGCAGCAACAAAAGTGGCTGACAGTCGATCTTTTTATTAAGCCCAAAAAAATGGTAAAAATTACAAAATTAATACTTTAGAAAAAATAAAAATAAATATTGATTAATCGGATCAAAGACGAACGGAATTTTATTTCACGGGCACTTTATAAGGGCATATTCTGAAATTTTCATAAGTATCTGCTTCTCCCATAGTCCTCAGGAGGAAAGAGACCAGATTTCTACTTGTTAATGACATTAGCAATTTACCACCTGTAACAGGTTGTGTCTGTGACAGCCTGGACATTAGCAATTTACCACCTGTAACAGGTTGTGTCTGTGACAGCCTGGACATTAGCAATTTACCACCTGTAACAGGTTGTGTCTGTGACAGCCTGGACATTAGCAATTTACCACCTGTAACAGGTTGTGTCTGTGACAGCCTGGACATTAGCAATTTACCACCTGTAACAGGTTGTGTCTGTGACAGCCTGGACATTAGCAATTTACCACCTGTAACAGGTTGTGTCTGCGACAGCTTGGTTTCGTGATTAAACGAATATCGATTGATAGATTGAAATCCAGAATCAGCAAAAAAACCAGAAAAAATGTCTGGAATCGGAAATCGGCAAAACATTGCCATTCGGTCAAACCCTAGTTGCAACTGACCTTGGTGACGCAGGCCAAGCCGTAGAGGATGCCGTAGATGATACAGTTGGTCTTTCTTCCACTGAAACAAAATTCATCACACCCAGATACAAACAGTCTGACCAATCTAACCTAATAGCCTACCCTAAAATAACCTACTCTAATCTAATCTAGCCTAATCTAACCTACTCTGATCAAACATACTCTAATCCAACCTACTCTGATTGAACCTACTCTAATCTAATCTAACCTACTCTAAACCAACCTAACCTACTTTAATCCAATCTAACCTAGTCTAATCTAACCTACTCAAATTTAACCTACTTCAATCTAATCTAGTCCGATCCTTTAAGAGATACAAATAATCCGACTGAAAAGTGGTCATAAAAAAGAGGCATTAATATTAACATTTTAAAATTTTCTGCATACAAAAGAAGAGCTGGACATCAGCTGAACTGCAACCAATGCATCAAGCGGAAGCAGCTTCATTTTCTCAGCCTCTGCGTATGAGGATTTCGCTTGCTGCCCGACTTTCCCATCCTCTAAATCAGTCCATGCACTGATTTCACATAGCCAAAGAATGTTAAGGGGCATTAGTCACTAGACATCTAAAACTAGACAAAGAAGTGAAGCCCCAGAGGTAGCCATGGGTATGAAGTATTTGCGACTTCATTTTCTTATCCTAGGCATACGAAGGCTGGTGGCCAGTCCACTCCCTCGCCATCTCATCTTCCCACCGACAGTGTACTCATTATAGCTGAGTTGGCTAGGGTCGCAGGTGGAAACAGAAATCTCAAAACAAATTTCTGCCCTGGCGGAAATTTGAATCCCCGACCTCTCAATTTACAGTCCAGCACGCTAACCACTAGAGACCAGACTTACTATTTATCGGCCACTGATCCGACGACCGTTCCGAACAGCATGCTCGATCCAAACCCAGCAACAAACAAGACCTCGATGTCATGGGTCGTCATGCCGTAGCTTTCGTAAAGAGCGTAAACGTACGGTCCTTGCAACCAGTCACCGGCTGTAAATACCAAACACAAATCAAGTTATAATAATAATAATAAATAATAATAATACTCTTCTTTATTAATTCAAACTGACAAGTGCACAGTAAGATTACCTTATGTAGTAGTAACAGATCTATGATAACAAGTTTACAAGAGTCAAATTTATGGAAACCTACAAACCCACATGTATCCTTCTGATCTTCGTGCCAGCGTGTTACGATTCAACCATCTCTCTGTGGGTCAATTTAGTTTAAAAGTACCCAGTGACAACACATCACAACCAAACACACTTCTTTAATGCCTTGGTACCGCAGAATTTACAGTTTATTCATACGTTATTTACAGTGAATATCTCTAAATTCATTTTTCATATCATGGCATAAACCTTTCAGACTTTTGTAAAGGTGCAAAATAATTGCTCACATTGTGCTGCATTTCGTTACAACGAAGATGGCAACAGTGAGTTTCTATCCAGGGTTGTCACAACTCACAAGGTCAATAAAACAAAAATCCATGACTTTCCATGACTTTTAAGACTTATTTTAGACGAACAAGGACCTACTTTCTAAGTGTTTTATCGATGTAATATTTATCAAAATTTACAAATATGATAAGACATTATGTTTTAATGATTTTTCCATTTTTTCAATTGTTGACTATTTCCTTGAGCTAGCTATTTTGAAATTCCAGGACTTTTCTTGGAAACACCCTTTTTCCAGGTTTCCAGGCCTTACATTTTTCAAAGTAAAATTCCACGACATTCCGGGTTTTCCAGGACCCGTGGGAACTCTGTCTATTTGTGACCCTGTAAAATCGGCACGCAGCCAAAAAAAAACACATCCAGCAGACTTAATTTCTCACCCATTGCCAGCAGATATACGATCATGTAGCTCCTTTTAAAGCTGTGGAAGCTGGCATCAGTGCTGGTGGGAAGGGCCGATCGACTGTAGATGAAGATCCCAAGGCACGTAACGCTAAGGATCAATAACCCAGCGGTGAAGATATCCATTTTCTCCGTAAAAGCTCTTCCAGGGAAAAAGATCGGAACGACCAAAAGAAGCAGTTCTTCTCGATCGATCTACGGGTTTGCGGGGATTCGCCTGTCAGGGAGAAATAAATAAATTGAAGGGAATTATTGAGGGGTCTGCGTTCCAGACTCCAAGCAAATAAACTGTACACAAGCAACGTTGCACAAAATGGCCGACTTAAGGCGTGGCTACACTGAGGGAGGCGTCCCTCTCGACGATGCGTTTGAACGTGTAAAATAATGTAAATGTAAAATAATGTAAATGTAAAATAATGTAAATGTAAATGTAAAATAATGTAAACGTAAAATAATGTAAGTGTAAAATAATGTAAATGTAAAATTATGTAAGTGTAAAATAATGTAAATGTAAAATAATGTAAATGTAAATGTAAAATAATGTAAATGTAAAATAATGTAAGTGTAAAATAATGTAAATGTAAAATAATGTAAAATGTAAATGTAAAATAATGTACGTAAGTGTAAAATAATGTAAGTATAAAATAATGTAAATGTAAAGTAATGTAAATTTAAAATAATGTAAATGTAAAAATAATGTAGTAGCAGATTTCGTTTATTAAGATACTAAGTTGACACACCGCAACTTGTTTACATTAAATTAAAAACTATAAGTTTATGCCTAAAGTCAGATTAAGAGTTAAATGTAAAATGATGTAAATGTATAATAATGTAAATGTAAAATGATGTAAATGTAAAATGATGTAAGTGTAAAATAATGTTAATGTAAAATGATCGATGTAAGTGTAAAATGATGTAATAAGTATAAAATGATGTAAGTGTAAAATAATGTAAATGTAAATGCAAAATAATGCAAATGTAAAATAATGTAAATGTAAAATAGTGTAAGTGTAAAATAATGTAAGTGTAAAATAATGTAACTAACTGTAAAATAATGTAAGTGTAAAATAATGTAAATGTAAAATAATATAAGTGTAACAGAATATGTAAGTGTAAAAAATGGCCGACTTAATTAAGGCGTGGCCACACTGAGGGAGGCGTCCCTCTACACGATGCGTTTGAACGTGTAAAATAATGTAAAATGTAAAAATAATGTAAAATAATGTAGGCCTAAATGTAAAATAATGTAGTAGGCCCTAGTAGATTTCGTTTATTAAGATACTAAGTTGACACGTGCAACAACTGTGGCTCGATCGTTTACTCTATGCTGCCCCGGCCTGGTGGGGGTTTGCGGGACAACTGGATAGATGCCGACTTCAATCAGTAATAAGTAAGCTAATCCGCCTCCGGTATCTTCCTGAAGACTACCCAAAATTTGAGCGACTTTGCCTTGAAGCTGACACCCGTCTTTTCTCTGCGGTCCTGATGAACCAGGGCCACGTACTGCATAGTTTACTTCCACCAAAAAATCCCCAACAATATACCCTGCGACCGCGATCGCACGACCATTGTGTACCTCTTGCAGATAATTTACAGCGAAAGACGTTTATTGTTAGAATGTTGTACTCGTGTTAACATTAACTGTTGATTGTTGTTAAGATGTATGTACACCAGAGTGCGGATATGCAATTGGTTTTATTAAAGAATATACTTACTTACTTTACTTACTTACACCGGAACTTGTTTACATTTGGGGGTCCGGTGGCGCGTTGGATAACATCTGGCGAAGAGTGCGAGAGGTACCGAGTTCGAGCCCCGTTAGGGCGGATTTGCTTTGTAGGCTGCTATTAGCGCCGTTGTATTACAAGCTGTCTGTTCTGTTAGTAGTTAACTAGTTAAGATTGTTCAATTGCATAACATGTAAATGTACAGCGCAGTGCGTTTGTCAGGCGCTAAATTAAAGAAAAAAAAAAGAAAAAAAATGAAATAAAAAACTATAAGTAAATTTATGCCTAAAGTCAGATTAAGAGTTAAAATAATCTAAGACGAATACGTCTTAGGTTAAAATATGTAAAATGATGTAAATGTAAAATAATGTAAATGTAAAATGATGTAAATGCAAAATAATGTAAATGTAAAATAATGTAAATGTTAAATAAAATACGTAAGTGTAGAATAATGTAAATGTAAAATAATGTAAATGTAAAATAATATGTAAATGTAAAATGATGTAAGTGTACTAATGTTAAATAACGTAGGCCTAAGTGTAAAATAATGTAAGTGTAAAATAAATGTAAAATAATGTAAATGTTAAATAATGTAAATGTAAAAATAATGTAAATGAAAAATAATGTAAATGTAAACTGATGTAAGTGTAATAATAGTAATATGTTAAATAATGTAGGCCTAAGTGTAAAATAATGTAAGTGTAATTTTTTCGCGTGTTTCAATAGCGACCACATATAAATATTATGGCCTCAATGACCCTGCTCGTTTTAAAGAACACGCTTACTTTACTTACTTACTGAGTAAATGGGAACAAGAACCACAGCAACATGAGTGCGTCCAACAAAAGGTTGGTTACCAAAGTTTTCATTAAATTTATGAGAAATTATAAATTGCCTTTCATCTTGGAATTAAGCACTCGTACTTTATATCGTTACCAATATATTGACTAAGTTGCGAATATAGGATAACTTAATTGGCTTAAATAACTGTAAAATGACGGATACCATGAAACCCGGCAACGAACACAAGCTAAAATGTTCAACTGAAATCAGCTTAAAATTACTTAATTACTTCGGGTAATGGCGTGTTTAATTATTCGCCATTGTATGGGTTTCAGCGTTGGTCGAATGCAAGTCGGATTGACGAAAAGAATTTTTACTGAATAAAGTTTTTACTGAATAAAATAAGTAAGTAAGTAAGTAGCCTTTATTTGCATCTGACAAGCGCACATGTATGCATTACATTGTATGCAACGATTACATACATTTTAAAATAAACTATAACAGTACTGTCGAATTGATGAAAATAATTTAATAATTTTTGCATAAATAGGAGCTGGTTTGCTGAATAATAATTCTTAATTAAATAGCAGTTCTTTTGATGATAAATAATTCCTGCTTAAAAAGAAGCTGAATTGATGAATAGAAGCTGGATTGATGAAACGAATTCTTCCCTAAATAGAAGCTGGATTGATGAAAAGGACTCTTGCCAAACTTGCCAATGTAGAAGTTGGATTATGCAACAACGGGGAATATATCAATTCGCTTAAATACATTATTACCGAACTAGGTACTTCAAAATGTTGCATGCAGTGAGCTGGAGTTTTTGCGTTGAATATTTTACAGAGGCGAGTTTTCCGGCGACGGGGGTCGAATGAAAGGTCGCAAGAAGAAGGAGCTTTCGGAAGAACAAAAGCAGCAGATACGCGAAGCGTTTGAGTTGTTTGATACAGATAAAGATCGTGCAATAGATTATCATGAACTCAAGGTTGTTTTAGTTTCTATTCTGATTTGGATTTCTTAGAAATTTCTTTTATGTGTCCATTGCATTTTATTAATTTTTTACTGGGATCATCATCACATTGAGTCTAAACAATATCATGGGTGTATTTAGGGGTGGTTTTACGGGTTCAAACCCCTCTGAAATAAAAAACTAAAAATGTAGAAAAATACGACCATGTCCAATGATAACCCCGAAAACTAAAAAAAGCCAAAAACTTGTGCAAACATTTAGTATCAGGTTGCATAAGTTTGCTGGCATTTTACGGTATCTGTTGGCATGCTGCACGTAAGGTACCATGTTTTCTAATCATGACCCTAACCGACCCTCACGATGCCTAACCTTGCCCTAACCGACTCTCACGACGTCTAATGTTACTCTAACTGACACTGACGATGCGAGTAAAAGTGCGCACCCGATTCTAAATGTTTACCCGAAATTGTTTCCCTGCTAAACATGACGATATTATGTACTAAAAAATTAGTGTCTTTGGTGCCAATTTTTTATGCACGATGCTGCATAAAATCAACCCAAAGAATTAAGTGAATTTTAAGAAGGGCCTGTGTTTTTATTCCACTTTATTTTCATTTATTTGATTTTTTTGACATATTTTGTTTGAGTTGTTGACTAGAATTTTGTTCAACTCAAGTGTACTTGTAGCTTTATTTCTGTTATAGTCCCATTTGAGTTTTTTACTTGTAATGTTTAAAACTCAGGTTGCGATGAGAGCTCTGGGATTTGACGTCAAGAAAGCCGAAGTTCTAAAACTGATGGCAGACTATGATAGGCAGTCAACAGGAAAAATCAGTTTTGCCGATTTCAACGATGTCAGTAAGTTACAGAGCATATCCATTGTTCATGTCTTTTGCTAGATTTTCATTTGTACCTTTTCAAGTGATAGTATGAAAAACTAATTATCTTTATAATGCAAGTTTTGATGGAATTTAGTTCAATGCTGTAAAACCCTGGGTCTCACAGTAAACAAATAAAAATAATAATCTCCTTATTATGCATGCAATAATAATTATTATTATGCTCTGGTGTCTGTTTTGATTGCCAGACCTTGATGAGATTTGGCCACTTGAGATGTGCTTTTTGTCATTCGGAAGTTGCTGTGGGAACTCCAGGAGCAGAATTGAAATGAATATGTCTCTTCAAAGGGTGCACAATAGTCTTGAGGAACCGGTTGTGTCTACCTCAGGTTTAAAAAATAATAGTTGTTACTGATAGTTATAATAACATAAGTGAAGAATTACAACCCAAATCAAAGAAATCTGTCTGTGTCTGTCTGTCCTTCCCTCCGTCTGTCGTGAGGTTAGTGTATTCATGTCCACGATGCAATACCAAGTCTTCTGCAGTGGGCCTTCGTCCATGCCCTATGGACGCTAACATTTAGGCGTGTCCGAATTTCAAGTTGTCCCAGATCAACCACGTGGTCTTCTCCACTGCCTTGGGTCTTATGGATCGTGGTCCACTGGTGGCTCTCATCTTCTGGAGTGCAAGCAGCATGCCAGCAGACGTGCAGACTCCACCTTCCAATTTTCAACCTAAGGTCACTCCATACAATACGCGACCCAGACCACATGATATCAACCTACCTAGAATTGATGCCTTTGCTAAAAGAAGTTTTATTATGAGAATGTTATATGACTTTGCATAAATGTTTGTATTATTTATTTTTTCTGTAAGCTACTGTGCGTTTGCTGGTAGTCAAATAAAGAATATTCTTACTTACTTACTTACTTACTTAGACGACACACACCTTAACAGCTACCCTGCCCCACTGATCCGCTGGCAACCAGACTCGGACTACCCTTCACCCTTTTGGACAGCTCCTCTGACTCGACGCAGTGCTCATGATTAAGCGGGTCCCTGTGCTTGGCTTTCGAGTGGCACTTTAGAAGTTTGGAGTGTGCGATTACAATGCTGTCATAGTTGTGCCATAGTCCTTTTTTTGTAATTCTAGTTTGGGTTGTTTGTTTACCAGTGACCCAGAGGATCTTAGAGCGAGATCCAAAGGAAGAGATGCTGAAAGCTTTCCGATTATTTGATGACGATGATACGGGGAAGATCAGCCTTCGAAATCTACGCAGAGCCGCAAAGTAAACAGAGCTTCGCCAGCTTTTGGCTTCTTCAATGTTTTTGTTTTCCACTAGTTTCACTTAATTTCCTGCACTTATGTGAATGACCTTCCCCTCACTAAGGGCTAAACCAATGACTGGTTTTTCCTCATCGGTCTCTCGCTCTTTAAAGGGGTTTTCTACTAGTTTCACTTAATTTCCTGCACTTATGTGAATGACCTTCCCATCACTAAGGGCTAAACTAATGACTGGTTTTTCCTCATCGGTCTCTCGCTCTTTAGAGGGGTTTCTTTTTCCCCGGGTTTCTGTGCTTGCAAATAACGCTGAACTGGGAATTTTGTCACCAACTACCTCTCACAGAGAAATAGAACCTAGTCAACGAAGTCCTATTCAGTGTTTTGTGACAATTTCCGAAATGTGGTAATTACCAACTTTATCACTAGTTATTTTATGATAACCATCATCAGTTTCTGACACCAGCCATTTGGCGTCGTTGGGCACGAATAAATGATCTCCATTGTCCTCGGTCATTTGTCAAGTCCACTGCTCCCCTTAGTGTTTGTCCAAGTGATGTTATGTCCTCATTTATGTTGTCTATCCAGCATAGTCTTGGTCTGCCTTTGTTTCTTTTTCATTCGAATATTGAGTGTAGTGTATTGTGTGGGAATATTGAAACTGAATTATCTCAATATGTTTTAATAAAGTTTTAATGACCGTTGTAGAGAACTCGGAGAAAATCTGACGGACGATGAACTTCGAGCGATGATCAGCGAATTCGATGGAGATGGAGACGGAGAGAGTACGTGATATTGAAAATTAATCCAAAATAATAATTCATCAGAAGTTCATTCATTCATTCTGAGAATATATAGCGCCTCTTGAGTATAGTGTATTGTGTGGGAATTTTGGAATTAAATTATGTAAATTATTGAATTATCTAAATTGTATCTAAATTATAAGAAGTAATGCAGTTAGAATTAATAGTTGTAACTTAGTGATTAGGATTGCTGTTTGCAAAAATTATGGAGTTGTTTGAAATTGTGGGACATGGTGGCTGATAGGTTAGAGCACTTGTCTTGTAACACGGAGAGTACGGTTTGAAATCTCTCCGGAGACACGTAGTATAAGTTGTATTGTACATGTTCTGAGCTTATGAACTTTGTAAAGAGGTATGATCTAAGTTCAGTTGTATTGTATCATATAGTTATGCATGCTCTGAGCTTATTAACTTTGTAACGGGTATTATCTAAGTTCAGTTGTATTGTATAGTTATACATGTTCTGAGCTTATGAACTTTGTAAAGAGGTATGATCTAAGTTCAGTTGTATTGTATCATATAGTTATGCATGCTCTGAGCTTATTAACTTTGTAAGGGGTATTATCTAAGTTCAGTTGTATTGTATAGTTATACATGTTCTGAGCTTATTAACTTTGTAAGGGGTATTATCTAAGTTCAATTGTATTGTATAGTTATACATGTTCTGAGCTTATTAACTTTGTAACGGGTATTATCTAAGTTCAGTTGTATTGTATAGTTATACATGTTCTGAGCTTATTAACTTTGTAAGGGGTATTATCTAAGTTCAGTTGTATTGTATAGTTATGCATGCTCTGAGCTTATTAACTTTGTAACGGGTATTATCTAAGTTCAGTTGTTTTGTATAGTTATACATGTTCTGAGCTTATTAACTTTGTAAGGGGTATTATCTAAGTTCAGTTGTATTGTATAGTTATACATGTTCTGAGCTTATTAACTTTGTAAGGGGTATTATCTAAGTTCAGTTGTTTTGTATAGTTATACATGTTCTGAGCTTATTAACTTTGTAAGGGGTATTATCTAAGTTCAGTTGTATTGTATAGCTATACATGTTCTGAGCTTATTAACTTTGTAAGGGGTATTATCTAAGTTCAGTTGTTTTGTATAGTTATACATGTTCTGAGCTTATTAACTTTGTAAGGGGTATTATCTAAGTTCAGTTGTATTGTATAGTTATACATGTTCTGAGCTTATTAACTTTGTAAGGGGTATTATCTAAGTTCAATTGTATTGTATAGTTATACATGTTCTGAGCTTATTAACTTTGTAAGGGGTATTATCTAAGTTCAATTGTATTGTATAGTTATACATGTTCTGAGCTTATTAACTTTGTAAGGGGTATTATCTAAGTTCAGTTGTATTGTATAGTTATACATGTTCTGAGCTTATTTTTGTAAGGGGGTATTATCTAAGTTCAGTTGTATTGTATTATTGCTTCAAGCTGGGGGCCTCTGCATCCTTTCGCTGCTTACAGACAGCCTTATTTTCTCTGGGCATATCGCACTGGAAACGCCTCTGAATGGTGTATCAGGTATCACTGTGAGTGGCGCCATATAAATTTACAGATACAATACAATACGATATAGTTACACTGTATTATTGTTATTCTGTGTTCCAGTTAACGTGGATGAATTCATCGCCATCATGACGGGCGACACATAAACTCCACAAGAAACCACTGTAGCAGAAGTTACAGGAAATGATGAACAGTGCTGAATGAACAATCTGTGTGTCCTTTTAAAGCCTCCTGAGTTTCTTTTCGATGGGCTATGTAAACGTTTTACACATGATCAGTGACTATGGGACTAACTGCTTCAACTGAAGGCATTCCAGTTTGAATGCTGTTAATACGTGTTTATGCGGTCTTTAGATTCTGTAGCTTCGAATGAAGAACTCATTATAACTTTCTCACTTTGACAAGAGTGTTTGTATGGTTTCGGACGTCCTTAGTCCATAAAACATTTGACCTACTTTGAACCACTCCATCTGCATTTGTGATATGGTAGGTGGATGGTAAAAACCAAGGAAGAGGTGGATGGACAATGTGGGCGAATGGTTGGAATTATCAACGGAAGGGTTGCTGCGAGAAACGGAGGACAGGAGAGGATGGAGAAGAATCGTCTACAATGCGACCAACCCTCGTATCGAGGACGGTTGAAGAGAGAGAGATGGTACATTACTCACTTTGTAATGCAGAGTAGAGGTTCGAGCCTTCCCCAAGACTTGCTGTGTAGGGACTTGAGCAAGTCCTTCACTCACAATTGTCAAGTGCCATCTATTGACGCCTGCTTATTAAATAGTTCCGTTTATATGCATAATAATAGTATTTTGTGGTCAATGATTCATCAGAAACGGTTTATAATTAAACATTGTTTTATTTGCATAGCTATATATAAGCCTACAGTAATAATATTACAGGTTGTGGCCCTACTTCAGGCAGCATGCCTTCGATGGCAAAACAGCTCAGATGGATGCAATGTTCCAGTTCCCGCTTTACGTTGAAAATATCGATCACTCAAGTAAATATCCTAAAAAGTTCCTAGCTCAAGTTATTCTGGAAAACTCCACATGCTCACAAATAAGTGTAACGGAATTTTCCACTATACAACCATAACCTAAGGCCAAAACAAAATAATGTTGTGTTTCCGGTAACCCGACCGAGTCACTTTTTTAGGCCCGACTGGGAAAATTTTGTGAAAAAATTTTTGGGGAAAAAAATTATTTAAAAAAAATTTTTTTAATTAAAAAAATGTTTTTTATTGACACATGAATTTAAACTTTGCGACATTGATAACATTGTTATAAAAAATTTTTTTGGCCTCAGCAAGGTGAAATATGATGTCGATATATTCGTTTATTATTATACAACGATGCAGCATTGCATAAAAATATTTTACAAAATAAAAATTTTTTCCTACCTACCTACCCAGATTTTAAAACCACTGTTACCGGAAACACACCTATATTTTTTTGCCTAACGAATGGAATAGTAGAAATGAGTATACATGCATGGCTGTGCAATGCCTACACCTGATGGACCCTCACTTCAAATTGCCGGATACTTCCATTAGTTCCATAGCGAGGGCGTGGGATCAATTGCGAGGGGCACTACACAATAATTCTACACGACATGGTAAACTAAATTTCTACTCTTAACACCCTTCGCCACAACACTTAAGCAGGACGCTGTGTCAAAACATTAAAAATTATTACCTAAACCGATATTAGCTAATAAGAACACAACGAACATAAACAACTATTTACAAACACCACGGTTGGCGTAGACCATACTGCAGGCAACTCCGTTAATAAACGTTCATTTTGTACAAAATACAATCAAATTCTTAAAATATCAACAACAGGCTAGCATAAAATTTGCCGCAAGCACTCTGCTAACACAGAAATGTTTATGTATTTTCTCTAGAAAGAAAACATTTATTTGTATTTATGAAATGTTTATGTATTTTCTCTAGAAAGAAAACAATTCTAGAAAATCATCTAGGCCTAAGAGTTTATCCAGCAGCCTAACTGGCACACATATTTCACACAGATCTCACTAGTCCAAAAACAGCTACATAAAACACGTTAAGCAGCATGCAGAATACAACTAGGAGTCACAGAACCCCAGTTCGACTCCGTTATTTTGTCATTTGACTAGAAATAAACTGATAAATAATTAAATTATCGTTTTGGGGAAAGGATTACACATCAGATTTACTTAAATCATTTAAAAGTATGGCGGGTCATTTCATGACATAACCTAATAGTTAACCAGGTCGCGCATGCGCAGATCAACTATGGCATTTATGAAAGTCAACGCCTAGGCAGTTTTAGACTGTCTGCCACAAAAGTTATATTTCACTTACGTTTCATTAATGCCATCGTGTTACCGATAAGCACCCACTCACAAAACGCACCCTGATGCCTCGCTCAATCACCCAACCATCCATGTATTTATCCATCTATTCATGCAACCACCAACCTAACCACAAATTCATTCGCCCATTCATCTATGCTTTCATCTATATGCATCCATGCATGAAAGCACCCATTCATCCATCCATTTAAGCAGCCATCTATCCATGCACACACGTATGCATCTATTAGGTTACAGGGAAAATAAATTGAATTGAATTTATGCACCCATCCATTTATGCATCCATCTATGGATCCAAGCACCCATCCATCCAATCGGAGCATAAGGCGCCGCTATCAGCCTACAACAAAGCACAGGGCGCTATCACACGCTTTGGAGATCTTTGGCCGAAGCCGCAAACAACAACGATTGAATAAATTGCGCTGGGACTCCAACTGAGTCCGTAGTTACTGTCAAAGATCGGGTCACTATGCCTCGAATCCATACTGGGGAACAACCATACCAGTGCCAGACATGTCAAAAACGGTTTAGCCGATCTTGTAATCTTAAACTTCACACAAAAATTCATACCGGAGAGAAACCATACCACTGCCAATTATGTGAGTTTAAAACTAGTGATAAAAGTCACTTGAAGAGGCACACGAGAACGCATACTGGAGAGAAATCTCACCTTTGTCACATATGTCAGACAACGTTCTCATGTGCTTCAAATCTCAGAAGTCATGAAAAATCCCACTCCGTGTCTGGCTCAAGTTTGTAAATACAAGTTCCAGAGTATAGAGTCCGCAAAATTATGTTGAAATCCTTTCTTGAGAAAAGCCATATATATTTCAGTTAGACCAGAGAACATTCGCACGCGATAATTTCAGGTACGATATAATCAGGAAACATTTAAAATGCACTTCGTCAGAAATACATGAATGAACCCTAGATGGATATGAACCATCCTGTGTTAGCTTTATAAAAAACATTTTCGCGATCTTCGATTCTTCAGAGAAACAAAAGTCTCGACCAGAAATTATCTGAAATATTTGACATTATTGACGTTTACCAAAAACAATTTGTGAACAAAGAATAAAAATGAAAGTGTGGGGCTACTCAATCTATGATGATACGCATTAGTGAATTCATGCATATCAGTTTTGTATTGAAAGTAAAAACTTTAGTACAGTAGGCCTACAACAGAATATTCCTGTTGGATTTGACATATTCAAGGACCCTTCTTTTGTATTGTATTTTTGGAACATTTCTTGTTAAATTAGTTAGGATTATTTCGCTTAGGCCTATGCCTAGTTACACTAGTGGCCAATTGAATGGAAACTTCCATGTTTGACGGTTTTTAGTTCTATGGCTGACTGTATATATACCCAGCTGGACAGGGGGTAGGACTCTATCACCAAGGCCTGGGTTGCCAAGCCCAGGGAGTGCCAAGCCTAGGGGGTGCCAAGCCTATGGGGTGCCAAGCCTAGGGGGTGCCAAGCCTACGGGTTGCCAAGCCTAGGGGGTGCCAAGCCTATGGGGGTGCCAAGCCTACGGGTTGCCAAGCCTAGGGGATGCCAAGCCTACGGTCGCCAAGCCTAGGGGTGCCAAGCCTACGGTCGCCAAGCCTAGAGGTTGCCAAGCCTAGGGGGTGCCAAGCCTACGGTCGCCAAGCCTAGGGGGTGCCAAGCCTACGGGTTGCCAAGCCTAGGGGTGCCAAGCCTACGGTCGCCAAGCCTACGGTCGCCAAGCCTAGAGGTTGCCAAGCCTAGGGGGTGCCAAGCCTAGGGGGTGCCAAGCCTACGGGTTGCCAAGCCTACGGTCGCCAAGCCTAGGGGTGCCAAGCCTACGGGTTGCCAAGCCTAGGGGTGCCAAGCCTACGGGTTGCCAAGCCTAGGGTGCCAAGCCTACGGTCGCCAAGCCTACGGTCGCCAAGCCTAGAGGTTGCCAAGCCTAGGGGGTGCCAAGCCTAGGGGTGCCAAGCCTACGGGTTGCCAAGCCTACGGTCGCCAAGCCTAGGGGGTGCCAAGCCTACGGGTTGCCAAGCCTAGGGGTGCCAAGCCTATGGGGTGCCAAGCCTACGGGTTGCCAAGCCTAGGGGATGCCAAGCCTACGGTCGCCAAGCCTAGGGGTGCCAAGCCTACGGTCGCCAAGCCTAGGGGTGCCAAGGGGTGCCAAGCCTAGGGGGTGCCAAGCCTACGGGTTGCCAAGCCTACGGTCGCCAAGCCTAGGGGTGCCAAGCCTACGTGTTGCCAAGCCTAGGGGGTGCCAAGCCTACGGGTTGCCAAGCCTAGGGGTGCCAAGCCTACGGTCGCCAAGCCTACGGTCGCCAAGCCTAGAGGTTGCCAAGCCTAGGGGGTGCCAAGCCTAGGGGGTGCCAAGCCTACGGGTTGCCAAGCCTACGGTCGCCAAGCCTAGGGGGTGCCAAGCCTACGGGTTGCCAAGCCTAGGGGGTGCCAAGCCTATGGGGGTGCCAAGCCTACGGGTTGCCAAGCCTAGGGGATGCCAAGCCTACGGTCGCCAAGCCTAGGGGTGCCAAGCCTACGGTCGCCAAGCCTAGGGGTGCCAAGCCTACGTGTTGCCAAGCCTAGGGGGTGCCAAGCCTACGGGTTGCCAAGCCTACGGTCGCCAAGCCTAGGGGTGCCAAGCCTACGTGTTGCCAAGCCTAGGGGTGCCAAGCCTACGGGTTGCCAAGCCTAGGGTGCCAAGCCTACGGTCGCCAAGCCTACGGTCGCCAAGCCTAGAGGTTGCCAAGCCTAGGGGTGCCAAGCCTAGGGGGTGCCAAGCCTACGGGTTGCCAAGCCTACGGTCGCCAAGCCTAGGGGTGCCAAGCCTACGGGTTGCCAAGCCTAGGGGTGCCAAGCCTATGGGGGTGCCAAGCCTACGGGTTGCCAAGCCTAGGGGATGCCAAGCAAGGGGGTGCCAACGGTCGCCAAGCCTAGGGGTGCCAAGCCTACGGTTGCCAAGCCTAGGGGGTGCCAAGCCTACGGGTTGCCAAGCCTAGGGGGTGCCAAGCCTATGGGGGTGCCAAGCCTACGGGTTGCCAAGCCTAGGGGATGCCAAGCCTACGGTCGCCAAGCCTAGGGGTGCCAAGCCTACGGTCGCCAAGCCTAGGGGGTGCCAAGCCTACGGGTTGCCAAGCCTAGGGGGTGCCAAGCCTACGGGTCGCCAAGCCTAGGGTGCCAAGCCTACGGGTTGCCAAGCCTAGGGGTGCCAAGCCTATGGGGTTGCCAAGCCTACGGGTTGCCAAGCCTAGGGGATGCCAAGCCTACGGTCGCCAAGCCTAGGGGTGCCAAGCCTACGGTCGCCAAGCCTAGAGGTTGCCAAGCCTAGGGGGTGCCAAGCCTACGGTTGCCAAGCCTAGGGGGTGCCAAGCCTACGGGTTGCCAAGCCTAGGGTGCCAAGCCTACGGTCGCCAAGCCTACGGTCGCCAAGCCTAGAGGTTGCCAAGCCTAGGGGGTGCCAAGCCTAGAGGTTGCCAAGCCTAGGGGGTGCCAAGCCTAGGGGGTGCCAAGCCTACGGGTTGCCAAGCCTACGGTCGCCAAGCCTAGGGGGTGCCAAGCCTACGGGTTGCCAAGCCTAGGGAGTGCCAAGCCTATGGGGTGCCAAGCCTACGGGTTGCCAAGCCTACGGTCGCCAAGCCTAGGGGGTGCCAAGCCTACGGGTTGCCAAGCCTAGGGGGTGCCAAGCCTATGGGGGTGCCAAGCCTACGGGTTGCCAAGCCTAGGGGATGCCAAGCCTACGGTCGCCAAGCCTAGGGGTGCCAAGCCTACGTTCGCCAAGCCTACTTTAGTTTTATAATGAAGTACAAGCTCAATTTGCTCAGTTAAGATAATTTTACCACAGGAAAAGTCTTATCTTGTAGAAGTTTCCAATGAATTGGCCACAACTGTAGGTACTTTAACTGTATCGAACTGTTTTTATTATTGCACTGATGGCATATTTCACATGATCGTGTTGTTTTCACTCAATCCAAGTTTTGCGTACTCTCACGCTTTTGCTTTTTCGTTACTGCAATCAAGAAGTAATTGCAAATATATTATCAGTGCTGATGATAGGCCTAACGATGCGGTTAAGGTTGAAATGTCTTTGCAAATAAAGTTTGTTTGATGTTTGTTTGACATTGTTAACCAGTTACAACTCTTAGAAATGTAGCATCCATGAACAGCTGAGAGCGGAAGATAGATCCGCACTTTATTGCCCAGAACAAAAATTATTGAGAGGTCGAAATATTAAATATGTCATCCGTGTAGGCCTATTAATCAACTGCTGTATTAATTTATTCTATTGGGGTTTAAAGTTTATTTCGTTTCGCATTCGTAAGCGCCCGATAACAGTTAAAACACCGTGAACAATAAACTGTACTTAGTTTGGAATGATGGAACAACCAGTAACAACTCCAGTCCCTTTTTGGCTAGGGAAAAATTATCCAACCAATCCCATATGCCGAGGCTAAGAAAAATGAAGTCGCTAACGCTTCAAACTCATGGGTATCTCATGATGGCGTAAGCCTTAAACCTAGGGCTACCAAGCTTTTTTTGTAACACTGGCTGCAAAGGGGTGGTGGTTACCACCCCCTGGATTTCGTGTTTGGTTTTACATATCATAACTTGTAACATAGCAATGGATTCAGCATTCATTTCTGCACAGAATGGTATATTTAGTTGTACATTATGTGAATGCACCTCGAAATTACATCACTTTTAACAACGGCACCCATTAATTAACAATATTGTATTATTATTGCGTACATTTTGTACTTTTTGGATAAACAAATATAAGATTATGTGTGTTTTGAAACTAATCTATGTATAAAAGATACACACAATCATCCCTACACATGTTTTTATAGTATAAATGTACATCCATACATATATGAGGAGGTGGGCTGATCGTCTACCACCGAACGCCGACGAGGGAGGTGAGGAGCCAGGACGGTATACGGCCAGGAGCGTAGTTGGACCACGCTTAGATGACAGGGAGACCGCGAGAGCCTCAAAGGTCGATGGGGTCCTGGCCAGCTCAATTGTCTTCGCACTCAACTGGCTTCGGTGGTAGACGATCAGCTCACCTCCTCGTATAGCCACACCAGTGTCATCTACCCTCGGACGATCGAGGAACTGGAAGCCAGACGGAGCAGCACGAAGGACAGCAACATCAGTGGAAGAGAGATGCCAAGACTCGACGACGACCTCGTCGGCGTTCTTTGATGAGCTCCTGGCTCTATTAGAACAATTTGCGCTTCACAACACACAGCTGGTTCTCATCGGGGACCTCAACCTACATCTGGAGGACTCATCACTCTCGGAATCCATGGAATTTGCTGCGGTTTTGGAACAGTTCGGGCTGAAGCAACATGTCACAGAACCCACACACTTGCTGGGTGGCTGGCTCGACGTCATCGTCACCAGAGATGACTGCCGGGTGTCAGATGTGATTGTCTTTCCTCCTGTTCTCTCCGACCACGGTCTCGTCGCTGCCTCAATCCCCTTCATCTATGAGCCTCTTCTTCTCGCTGTTCGTCAGATCCGTAACTGGAAAAGTCTTGACCGTTCTGCATTTCGTTCAGCACTCCGAGCTCATCCTCTCTTTGCTGATCTTCAGTCGTCCACCGGGCGCTCTACAACAGAGCTGTTCAGCTCTTATGAGACCGCGTTGTCTGGTCTCATAGACACATTTCTACCGTTGCGCAGCGTCCAATCGCGCTACCGTCCATCTTCTCCGTGATTTGATGCAGAGTGCCGGAAGCTTCGACGACAGGCACGAAGGCTTGAGAGAATCTACAGAAGAACACGCTCTCCGGCTGATCGGGCCGCGTGGGTCCGCTTTGTTAGAGAAATGCATACCTCGTACCGCGCCAGAGAACGTGAATACTGGGAGGCCATCATCACTCGCCAGTCGAAAGATCCGAAAAGGCTGTGGACCACTTTCAATGGCCTCCATGGTCGTCAGAGGGGTGGTCGTCAGTCGGAGTCTCCTCCGCCATTCTCTGCAGAGGCATTCCTGGAGCGATTCTCTGCCAAGATTTCGTCTATTCGGAGTTCCACTGTTGACTCTTCTCCGCCTACGTTTTCTACCACGGAGCATCGGCTTCCTGCTACCCAGGAGATTTCGAGTTTGGACCTCCGTCGACTCATTCTCTCCTCTGCCGCCAAGACGTGCGAGTTGGATCCTGCACCAACATTTCTTGTTCAGGAATTAATTGATGATCTCCTTCCCTTCCTCACTGTTCTGTGCAACTGTTCGATCCGTGAGGCATGCCTACCAGTCTCACAGAAACGTTCCGTTCTTCTACCAGTTCTGAAGCACGATGGTCTGGACCAGAGTGATCCAGCAAACTATCGCCCCATTGCGAATGTAACTTTTTTATCTAAAATACTGGAACGCATTGTTGCTAACCAGCTGATTACTTATCTAGATGTGAATGAATTGATTCCGTCGCAGCAGTCGGGTTTCCGTCGGAATCACTCCACGGAGACTCTCCTGCTTCGGCTTTTGTCAGACTTCTGTAGCGCAGTTGACTCTGGTCAGGTTACTCTCCTTGTTCTCTTTGATGTAAGCTCTGCTTTTGACTCTGCGGACCACTCCATTCTCTTGCAGCGCCTCTCTACTTCCTTTGGCTTGGTGGACCAGCCTCTAGGATGGCTTAGATCTTTTTTAACTGACCGCTCAAATTGTGTAGTCCTTGGTTCGTCCAGGTCTCTTTGGGTCCCTGCCCCTTTGGGTGTGCCCCAGGGTTCTGTCCTGGGCCCGCTGCTTTATCTTCTTTATACTGCTGATGTTTGCTCCTTGTTGACGTCTCAGGGGCTTCTACACCAACTATTTGCCGATGATGTGCAAGCCTACATCCACACCCATTCAGCCGATGCGGTGGCTACTGTGAGTCAGATGTGTCTGACTATGGATGTCCTCTCTTCTTGGATGGCCTCCAATCGGCTACTGTTAAATCCCTCTAAAACACAGCTCATTTGGCTGGGTAGCCGTAGACAACAGTTTACTGCAGGGTATCGACTTTCCTCAACTTACCCTGGTCTTTCCTCACATAACCTTTTCCCTTACAGTTCGTGATCTGGGACTTTCTCCTGACTCCGAGCTTACTTTGTCTCAACATGTGAACTCAATTGCACGGAGTTGTTATTATCAGCTTCGTCAGCTTCGAGTGGTCTCTCGCTCTCTCTCTCTCTCTCATGATGCAGTTGTGGTCCTTGTTCATGCCTTTGTTACTAGTCGAATTGACCACTGTTCCTCACTACTTGCTGGCCTTCCCCTTTGTGTTTTGGGGCAACTAGATCGAGTTCTACGCTCGGCTGCTCGGCTTATTGGACGGCTTCCTAAGTACTCTCCTGTCTCTGCATACATGCGTGATGTGTTGCATTGGCTGCAGCCTGTGTCTCAGCGGATCTCATATCGCATTGCTGCTCTGGTTTCTCGTTGTGTTCTTGGCTGCGCTCCATCTTACTTGCGTGATCTTTGCCGCCCAGTGTCTGATGTTCCAGCGCGTCGGGTGCTTCGCTCTGCGACGAGGGGCGAGTTCCTTGTTCCACGGACTCGCTTGGCTATTAGGCAGCGCCGTGCTTTCTCGGTTGTTGGCCCTTCCATCTGGAATGACCTACCACTTAAGCTCCGTTTTTTACTTGTAAGCCATCTGACAAGTCCCTCAAGTCTTTTTCTTTAGTCGTGGCTGGGCCGGGAGCGCTCCTGAGTAGTTTCTTGAAGGGGCGCTATATAAATGCTCTGAATGAATGAATGAATGAATGAATGACTATATCCATACATATATATCGGTTTACGTTGTAATGCTGTATTCAGCCATTTTCACACAGATTACGCGTATTATTATTTATTTTGATCACTTCCGGTATTCAAAAGACAAAGATGTAGGTATGCAAATGAAGCCCAACACTCCCTCTACAGAATGATATCTTTGTTTCTTTTCCAGGAAGACAAATGAATACGCTACAGACAAAAAACTAAGGGGGGAGTGCTTCCATTCAGCCATTTTCAACGCATATTAAGCGTATTATAATTTAGTTTGAGCACTTCCGGTTGTCTCAGGTCAACTCAGTGACCATAGAAATGTAGCCCCACATTCCCTCTATAGAATGGTATAATTTGTGTCTCTTAATATTAAATGACAGATAGGATATAGTCGAAAATCTAAGAGGGTGGTATCCACCCCCCCTGGTACCTCGGGTATATTGGGTATAACTTTTGAACGGTGTGAGATATCATCTCACATTTTACCTCAAAACGTGTGCAAATGAACCCCCTACAGCGCCCTAACAGGTCAAATATTTATTCCATACTGAAAAAGTTTGAGATGAAACAAACCTATGGGGGGTGGCAACCACCGCCTCCCTTGGTAGCCCGAGGGTTAAGGGACCTTTCTTTCTTCTCTTAGCATTCTAGAGTCACCAGACGAATGAAATGGAAGAAATATCTTCGAAAGAGATCTGATAATGCAGCATTATTAATGCTATGGTTCACCCTGATATTTGGTGAATAACTGCGCACACAGATGAAAAATTCTATTTATTAATTTATTTTACTTATAATTTGCATCATCATCTTTACTACTACTACTGCCGCCGCTGCTGCTGCTGCTGCTACTACTACTACAACTGCTGCTGCTGCCGCTGCTGCTGCTAAAACTACTACTACGGCTACAACAACTACTATTACTACTACCGCCACAACTAATATTTACCACTACTAACACGCCTTTATCTCTTATAGTTCATTAACCCTCGGGCTACCAAGGGGGGGGGGTTGCCACCACCCCTAGGTTTTTTTCATCTCAAACTTTTTTCGTATGGAATAAAAATTTGACCTTTTAGGTAGCTGTAGGGGGTTCATTTGCACACGTTTTGAGGTAAAATGTGAGATGATATCTCACACCGTTCAAAAGTTATACCCAATATACCCGAGGTACCAGGGGGTGGATACCACCCCCCTAGATTTTCGACTATATCTTATCCGTAATTTAATATTAAGAGACACAAATTATACCATTCTATAGAGGGAATGTGGGGCTACATTTCTATGGTCACTGAGTTGACCTGAGACAACCGGAAGTGCTCAAACTAAATTATAATACGCGTAATATGCGTGAAAAATGGCTGAATGGAAGGACTCCCCCCTTAGTTTTTGTCTGTAGCTAATTCATTTGTCTTTCCGGAAGAGAAACAAAGATACCATTCTTTAGAGGGAATGAAGGGCTTCATTTGCATACCTACATCTTTGTCTTTTGAATACCGGAAGTGATCAAAATAAATAATAATACGCGTAATCTGTATGAAAATGGCTGAATACAGCGTTATAACGTAAACCGATATATATGTATGGATATATATGTATGGATGTACATTTATACTATATAAACATGTGTAGGGATGATTTTGTGTATCTTTTATACATAGATTAGTTTCAAAACACACATAATCTTATATTTGTTTATCCAAAAGTACAAAATGTACGCAATAATATACAATATTGCTAATTAATGGGTTCCGTTGTTAAAAGTGATGTAATTTCGAGGCGCATTCACATAATGTACAACTAAATAAACCATTCTGTGCAGAAATGAATGCTTAATCCAATGCTCTATTACAAGTTATGATATGTAAAACCAAACACGAAATCCAGGGGGGGTGGTAACCACCCCCCCTTTGGTAGTCCGTGTTACAAAAAAAGCTTGGTAGCCCTAGGGTTAAGAGGCCGCTTCTGACAACGACATATCAGTCAACTATATATATATATTCGTTTAATTGACAAAAACAATCTGACAAAAACGCAGAAATGTTAACATGAGTGATAATGGATAATTAAAGTTCGATTAGAAGATTTTAGGATAAACTAGTAAATATTTTTATATAATGATCTGGGAATAAATTGAGAGTTGTCCTTTGGTGGGAGAATATGGTTGTGTGCTCTAGGTCTTAGTTGGTGAGAGGAGAGGGGTCGGAGTGGAGGTAGGAGTTGGTGAAGTATACATGCTTAGGGTTGTGTAATATGGAGAAAAAGAGTTTAGCATCGGCTATATTGGCAAGTTCAGAGACTGTTGGAAAGGATTGCTCTAGGTAACCAAGGCGTTTGGCTCTTTTTAGGAGTTTTTCCAGGCGTTCTTTATCGGAAGCCAGGGTGAGACCCCACCAGGATGGGGAGGCATATAGAAGTTTAGCAACGGTAGTGGCTTTGGTTACATTATGGATGGATGAGAAAGAAAGGCCATGGGTTTTGAGTTTTCTTATAGCATAAAAAGAGGAGGAGCAAGTTGCTGTCAGGTGGTCTATATGGGCTGTGAGTTTGAGGTTATCTTGAAGGATGACACCCAGTATTTTCAAAGTTTTAACTCGGGTAATACTAGGCAATGGAGGAGGAGGGTCAAATTGGTGTCGAGGGCGGAAAATGATCATTTCTTTAGATTTAGAGCTATTTAAGGTAAGATTATTGGCAGAAGCCCAGGTAGAGATTAAATGCAGTTCAGATGGAATAGTATGAGCTTGAGAGGAACCAGTAAGGAGGTAAGTGTCGTCTGCAAATTTGAGCATAAGATTAAGGGGCTGAGCAGGGTGCAGGTCTGAACCAGTAATGGAGAAATTGATAACTGGCTATCCTTCCAATGGTTATCTACATTCTACAAGATATTACCGTGGTAAATAATTATTGACTTAACAATTAATGGAATAAGATCCACATTTGGTTCTCTGCTTGCGTTTTCGTCTCAATATTTCATATTTTAAAAACTTGCAACAAATGTCCGAAAATCTGTCGAAGTCATGTTATGTGTTAAATAGCCTACTCGCAAATTGTTTGAAAATAAAATCGTTAGTTTACTAAGATGTAAACTTCTGATTTCCAAATGGAAGTTTGCATCAAGGGTGAATTTGACACCTCTTATAATACGATATAAACTCCTTGTTCCACGTATGAGCACAACGAACGATGACGTTGCTGTTATCAACGACCTAGTCGACGAGGTAAGGTACAAAATCCACTTTGAAAAATTAATTCATGTTCATCGTCGATTAGTAGTTAGTTTTCACTATTTTGAATTGCTTTTCCCTTTCAGTAGAATGCACCCATAGGCCTATAGCATTTTTCAATGTAAAGACTCCAACTAGCGGACCGCAATGAATGTTGTGGCGTTTGAAAATCGTCGTTCGTTAAGTTCGTCAATAAGTAGACCACATACTGGTTATCTCCATTAAATATTTTCTCCATATAAAAAGTTTCAACGCACTTAGGAGATTGGGGTGCCGTCTATGCATATCCTTGAGTGTTCCGCAGGACAGTCCTTCCTCTGGGATTTCAAAAGTATATACTTTTTCGCTTTTTCATGGTTGAATTAATTTATTAGCAGGGAGCCACTGAGCTATAAATTTTAACTCTGCGTAAATTTACATAATTACAGGGTGTCCAAGGAAGTGAAAAGTATAAAGAACACGAGAGAGGAAGCATTGGGAAAGTCGTTAATATAAATTAGGAACGATAGGGCCTATAAGATAGAACGCAAGTCCGAGAGGCAATCATTACAGCTAACTACTTGGGAATAATTCATAAAGTAGCTATCATAGGCCTTGTTTACATCATGACTAGCGCAGGCTTCAGATACCAGGGACCAACAATTAGCATGAGCAATAGATTCAAGGAAAGCCGCTCTCCTTTCCACTGAGACATTTCTACGGGTTGCAGATGGGAGTTGTTAATTTGTAGTGGCCAATTTTCGATTGAGTGAAGCGAAGAAAAAGTAGCAAAATCCCGAATGGTTCTATTGTGGATTCAGCTAACTGTGATTTTCACACGTTGAAGTAGTCATACATGCGCATTCTTTGAATACAGTGTGCAAGGACTGTTTTAGATAGTGGGATAGGGACTGAAAATTCGTGTTTTAATTCAATGTTTTTTTTGCAATTCCCTTTGCAAATTGATGCCGTGCCATAGGCGGTCAACCTGGCAGAATTCTGATTCTGTCTCCCAGATATGTCTTTTATATTACGACTAAGGTGCCTTTTATTTTTCTAAGTTAACGAAATCAATAAACAAATGCAAGGGAAAAGTGGATGTGCTGTTTTAGATTTCTGCTGAATGCTTCAAACAACAACTGGCAAAGTTGGTCAATAATTTTGTCAACAGAAACTTGCTAGAGGTTCTTTGTTTCCAACTCTCACTTAGTGCAAAAAATCAAAGTAAGACAACTCATAATCATTAATTAATGATGTCGACAAAGATTTCTCCCAAGCATTCATTAGTAGGCCTATATTCAACCGAAAATCTGTCAAAGTCATGTTGTGTGGTAAATACTCGCAAAATTAGTTGAATATAAAATCGTTAGTTTACTGCAATGTAAACTTCTGATTTGTAACTGGAAGTTTGCATCATGGGTGAATTTGACACCTCTTATGATACGATATAAACTCTTTGTTTATGTAATGAGCGTAAAGAACGTTGACGTCACTATAGTCAACGACCTAGTCTACTAGGTAAGGTAATAAAACTACTGTTTGAAAAGTAATTCATGTTAATCGTCCATTATCAATCAGTTTTCACAATTTTTAATTGCTTTTCCCTTTTAGTAGAATGTTCTCCTATCTTATAATAATTACCAGTGTAAAATCACATAACTAGCGGACCGCAATTAATATTGTGACGTTTGCATATACGTCGTTCGTTTAGTACTAACAGTGTCCCAAAATGTTTTCCCCATATAAAAAATTTCGGCGCACTTGGGTGACTGGGTTGCCGTCTCTGCATATCCTTGAGTAACCGCAGCACAGTCCTTCTTGTGGGATTTCAGAAGTATGTAGTTTGTTTTTCCATGGTTGAGAGTTAACTTATTGTATGGTTTCACCGAGATTGTTCTATGATTAAATACTTTGTCCCTAGATCCTTTTTTGAATACTGGGACGACCATGGCAATTTTTAGAGCTTGGAGGAAGACCGCGGTGTTAAACGGGCAATCGATTACGGTCTACCTTTAAATGCACTGTGCAAGTACAATTGTAGATTATGGAAAACGAACTGAAAATGCATGTTCAATGTACTTGCTGCATTCCCCTTTTCAATTTGATACTGTGTCTTAGGCGGTCTACCTTAATCTTTCTCTAGGATATGTCTTTATTTTAGGCTTACGATGCTTTTTAAATTTGTAGCTTAGCAGTATTAATAAATAAATGCAAGAAAAAATTTAATGTACTGATTTAGATTTCCACTGAATGTTTAGTGAGCTTCGTACTTAGAAAGGCAAACAACTGGCGGAGTTAAATAATAATTTTAGCCCACAGAAGCTTACCAGAGGTTCAGCGCATTCAACTCTGACTTTGTGAAAAGTCCGATCTTAAGAACAAACTCAGACAATTCATAGTCTTTAATGATGTCGAAAAGCATTTCTTCCACGCATTCATTGGGATATTCAATCGAAAATGCCACACAGGAAAAGAAAGATAGTTCCCAGCTTAGTGAGAAATCGCTTGTGCTGGATAGTCATACGAAGGAAAAGAAGCAACGTCATTCCAAAGCAAAGACACACGAATGCGAGTTTTGCAAAAAAATATTTACGCACACCTATAACCTACAGAAGCACATGAGAATCCATACTGGAGGAAAAGAAAACCTTTGTCTGGTCTGTCAGAAAACATTCGCATGCTCTTCGAATCTGAAAACACACACTAGAACCCATACTGGAGAGAAACCATTTGAGTGCGAAATATGTAAACAAAGCTTTTCTCATTCTCGCAGTCTACAGAGACATATTAGAATCCATACTGGAGAGATGCCTTACCAATGCCATACATGTCAAAAACGTTTTTCTCAAGCTGCAAGTCTAACACTTCATGCAAGGATTCATAGCGGAGAGAGGCCTTACCAATGCCAAATATGTCAGAAAAGCTTTTCCAAATCTTCAAATCGAAATATTCACGCAAGAATTCATACCGGAGAGAAGCCTTACCAATGTAATATATGTAAAAAATGTTTTATCCAACCCTCAAGTCTAGCACGTCATGCAGGAATCCATACTGGAGAGATGCCTTACCAATGTCAAATATGTCGAAAATGTTTTTCCCAATCTTCACATCTAGCACTTCATGCAAGATATCATAGCGGAGTGAAACCATACAAATGCCAGCTATGTGAGTTTAAAACTAAGTATGAAAGTTGTCTAAAGAGTCATATGAGAACACACACTGCAGAGAAACCATACCTTTGCCGGGTATGTCAGAAAACGTTCTCAAACATTTCAGGCCTGAAAATTCATGAAAGAAGCCACTCTGAAGAGAAACCATTTCTGTGTAGTCTTTGTAGAAAATCATTTTCCACTTCTTCAAGCCTACAAAGTCATGTTAAAATCCATACTGGAGAGAGACCACACCAATGTCAGATATGCAACCAAAGTTATTCGCGATCGTCACAACTTCGAGATCATGTTCGAATCCATACTGGAGAAAAGCTATACCAGTGCCAGTCATGTCAAAAACGGTTTAACCGATCTTGTAATTTTAAAAGTCATGCAAAAATTCATACTGGAGAGAAACGATACCACTGCAAATTATGCGAGTTTAAGACGTATTATAAATGTTATCTAAAGAGGCACACGAGAATACATACTGGAGACAAACCATATCTTTGCCGTGTATGCCCGAAAACGTTCTCATGCACTTCAAGTCTGACAAGACATGAAAAACCCCACTCATTTTCTGGCTCAAGTTTGTAAATACATGTTCCAAAGTGTAAAGTACGCAAAATAATGTTGGAATCCTAACTTGATAAAAGCCATACAAATTCCAGTTATACCACAGAACAAACATTCCCACGTGATAATTGCGGGTATGTCAGGAAACATTTAGTGTACTTCGTCTCGAAAACGTGAATGAACCTTAAATGAAGAGAAACCGTCTTTTCGCTACAAACTAGTACAAAGAAAAAAGTCTCAAGCAGAAATTACCTGAAATAATTCACATTATTGACGTTCACCAAAAACAATTCGTGAACAAAGAATAAAAATGGAAGTTTGAGGCTGCTCAATCTATGATGATATGCATGAGTGAATTCAGGCATATTTATTTTTTATTGAAAGTAAGAGCTTTAGTATAGTACAACAGAATATTCCTGTTGGATTCGACGTATTCAAGAACCCTTCTTTTGTATTGTGTTTTTTTTAAGTTTTTGTTATATTGGTTAATATTGTTTCGTTTGTGTCTAGTTAGGAACTTTAACTGTTTCGAACTGTTATTATTATAGCACTGATAGCATACTTGATATGATCGTGTTGTTTTCACTCAGTACAAGTTATGCATATATTCGTACTATCTTTTACTGTTTCGTTTCTGCAATCACGAAGTAATTGCAACGATAATTTCACAGATAAGCAGTGATGATGATATGCCTAACGATGCGGTTATGGCTGAAATGTCTTTGTTAATAAAGTTTGTTTGATGTTTGTTTATCATAGTTGACCAGTAACGACTCTTAGAAATGTAGCATTCATGAACAGCTTATAACGAAAAATATCTCCGTAGTTAATTGCCTACAACATAGTGAAAGGTCGAAATATTTATCACCTAAGCAGGCCCTTATAAATAAACTCCTATATGAATTTATTCTTTTTGGGTATTAAATTTTATTTCGCTTCGAAATCGTATGAGCACGATAACAGTTGAAACACCGTGAACAATTTACGCGCCGAAATTGTACTTTATTTGAAATAATGGAGCAACCAGTAACAACTCCAGTCTCTTCCCGGAGATCAAAGGTTAACGAGTGTTTAATTGTACAGTTCTACAATAGTGCTCAACAATTTTTTTGCCATTTAGGGCCTACGTCAATGCTTTTTGACTTGTTAATTACGGAAAGCATTTAATGAAAATGGTTACTCTTCATTGGAATAAGATGTTACTTGGTTCTCTTCGTCTCAATATCCCACATCTGTTTAAATGCAAAAATGTCCGAAAATCTGCCACAGTCGACGTGTTGTGTGTTAAATACTCGCAAAATTATTTGAATATAAAATCGTTAGTATTAGTGCAGTGTAAACTTTTGGTTTGCATCAAGCTTGAATTTGACACCCCTTATGATACGATATAAGCTCCTTGTTTACGTAATGAGCTCAAAGAACGATGACGTCACTGTTTTCAACGACCTAGTCTACAAAATAATCCACTTTTAAAAATTAGTTCATGTTTATCGTCTATTAGTAATCAGTTTTCACTATTTTGAATTGCTTTTCCAGTAGAATAGGCCTACACCTTTATAGTAGTTATCAGGGTAAAGTCTCACAACTAGCGGACCGCAATTAATATTATGGCGTTTGGAAATCGTCGTTCGTTTAATTAGTCAATATGTAAGTAAGTAAGTAAGTAAGAATGTTCTTTATTGAACGCAAGCAAACGCTCAGCGCTTTACATACAAAGTCAGAAATAATTTATGTACAAAGAAAACGATAATTAGAAGAAAATTAGGTCAACTAGAAAACATATGTCTAACTGTACAACAGCCTAGAGCTAGAACCCACGCCTGGTAAGGGAATCAAATCTAGGGAGAACACGGTTATGTGAGCGTGGGCGCAGGTCATGACCAGTGCAATTGACAGGGGGAGAAGGTCGTGGAGGGTGTGGCTAGTATTTGTTAAGATGTTTCTAAATAGGTCTATATCAGCTTTTTTGCAAAGCTCCTCAAAGGTGGGGAAAGATTTAGGTAGAAAACCCAGGCGTACCAACTTGCGCACCAGTGCGCTCAGAGAGTCAAGTTCCTGTTTACTGGCGAAGCCCCACCATACTTGGGAACAGTATAGCATGCGGTTGATAGTGGTAGCCCTGACCACATCATGTAGGCTGCATACTGGTAATGTGCCTAAATAATTTCTCCATATAAAAAAATGTGAACGCACTTGGGTGATTGGGGTGCTCTCTATGCATATCCTTCAGTGTTGCGCAGGACAGTCCTTCCTGTTTGATTTCAAAATTACATAATTTGTATTTCCATGTTTGGGAGTTAATTTATTGGCTTGGAACCAATCAGCTATACATTTTAGCACTACATAATTACATCATGGTACAGGGTGACTAAGGAAGAATGGGAATAGAATACACTTGAGTCGTCGGCGAATAGTATAAAGAACACGAGAGAGGAAGTATTTGGCAAGTCGTTAATATAAATTAGAACATAGGAAGCCATTATAGTATGGAACAAGTCCGGGAGGGAATCATTACGACTACTGTAACTACATGTATTTGGGACCTGTTCATAAAGTTGCTGTGATGTGTGTACAGAGTGGCCACGTTGGATTGCATGCTGTGAAGAAAAAAGAGTTTTGGCTTTAGTAATGTAATTATTGCAACGTTCATACATTGCTTTTTCAAAGAATTTGGAGAAATACATATATGGTAACACCGAGATTGGTCTATGATTAGATACGCTGTCCCTAGTCCCTTTTTTGATTACTGGGACGACCTTGGCAATTTTTAGAGCTTGGGTGAAGATCTCGGAGTTAAATGAGGAATCTATTAATTCTGTTAGCGGTTGAGCTATACTGGGTAATGTGGATGATTCAATAATAGAGTCAATGACATCAACCCCTTTGCCAGGAGATTCGCGGGTGGTGTGTCCAAGACGTATTATTTTTTTAGGGTCAGGTATTCCTGAGTCCGAATAAGTCCAGATGGGCTGTGGGTATATATTCCTCAAAAGAGTGGGGTGCATGGGGGAATTTTTCTCCAGTGACTTGGCGATTCACGTAAAGTAATTATTAAACTTATTGGCAGTTCCTCGTATAGGCTATCTGTTATCAAGTTCTCAATAAGTTTTTTAGAGAAGTGATGTTAAAGTCTCCAGGTTTCTTTACATTATTACTATAATTATTTGCTAAATTCAGCTGCCTAATGAGTCCTTTGAGCTTGTAAACGAACCTTTTTTGGGCTTTGGCTGGTTGAGAAACGAAGAAAAAGTATCGAAATCCTGCATGGTTCTATTGTGGAATCAGCTAACTGTAATTTTCACATGTTAAAGTACATGGGCATTCGTTTGAATGCAATGTGAAAGGACTAGTTCAGTTTATGGAATTCGGACTGTAAATTCATGTTCGATGTGTTTTTTTGCAATTCCCTTTGCAAATTGATATTGTGTCTTAGGCGATCAACCTTTCGGAATTCTGATTCTGTCTCCCAGATATGTCTTTTTGGTGACTTTTATTTTGTTAGGTTAACAGTATTAATTAATAAATGAAAGAAAACAGTTAATGTGTTGTTCTAGATTTACTGAATGTTTAGTGAGCTTCAACCTACAACATTACTGGCGAGGCAGGATAATAATTTCGTCTACAGAAACTTGCTAGAGCTTCAAGTATGCCCCTACATTCATCTCTAACATTGTGAAATATCATATTTTAAAGACAAATTCAGATAATTCATAATCAGTAATGATGTCGAGAAGCATTTCTTCCATGCATTCTTTGGAATATTCAATTGGAAATGCAACACAAGAGATGCCTTACCAATGCCAGATATGTCAAAAACGTTTTTCCAAAGCTGCAGGTCTAACACTTCATGCAAGGATCCATACTGGAGAGAGGCCTTACCAATGTCAAATATGTCAAAAAAGCTTTTCTCAATCTTCAAATCGAACAACTCACGCAAGAATTCATACTGGAGAGATGCCTTACCAATGCCAAATATGTCAAAAACGTTTTCTCCAACTTTCAAATCTAGCACATCATGCAAAAATTCATACCGGAGAGAAATATTACCAATGTCAAATATGTCGAAAGCTTTTTTCAAAATCTTCAAATCTATCACTTCATGCAAGATATCATACCGGAGTGAAACAACTCAAATGTCAGTTATGTGAGTTTAAAACTAAGTATGAAAGTAATCTAAAGCGCCACATGAGAACACACACTGGAGAGAAACCACACCTTTGCCGGGTATGTCAGAAAACGTTCTCAAACACTTCAGGCTTGAAAAGTCATGAAAAAACTCACTCTGAAGTGAAACCATTTCTGTGTATTCTTTGTAAGAAAACTTTTTCCACATCTTCATCGCTACAAAGTCATGTTAAAATCCATACTGGAGAGAAACCATACCAATGTCAGATATGTAAAAAATCTTATTACAAATCTTGTCAACTGAGAGATCACGTTCGAATCCATACTGGAGAAAAACCATACCAGTGCCAGACATGTCAAAAACGGTTCATCCGATCTTCTAGTCTCAAACGTCATGGAAAAATCCACACTGGAGAAAAACCATACCACTGCCAATTATGTGAGTTTAAAACTAATGATAAAAGTTATCTGAAGAGGCACACGAGAGCGCATACTGGAGAGAAACCATTTTTTTGCGAGATATGTGTTAAGGCGTTCTCATGTGCTTCAAGTCTGAAAAGACATGGAAAAACCCACTCCATGTCTGCCTCAAGTTTGTAAATGCATGTTCCAAAGTGTACAGTCAGCAAAATTATTTTTGGAATCCTTACTTGAGAAAAGCCACACCAATTCAGGTATACCAGAGAACATTCTTACTGGATTATTTCAGATTATGTCATGCAACTTTTGAATTACACGAATGAAACTTAACTTAAACGGATACAAACCATCGTGTTTCAGCTTTATACACAACATTTTAGCGATCTATGGGGTCTATAGAGAAACAAAAGTCTCGACCAGAAATTACTTGAAATATTTGACATTATTGACATGCACCAACAACAACTGGTGAACAAATAAGAAAATTGATGTGTTGGGCAACTCAATCGATGATGATACGTACGAATGAATTCATGCATATTGTTTTTGTATTGAAAGTAATAGCTTTACTACCGTTCAACTGTGTATTCCTGTAGGATTTGACATATCTAAGGATTTTTGTCTTGTGTTTTTGCCACATTTAAAAAAAATTAGTTAGTATTATTTCGCTTATGTCTAGTTGTACTCTCACGCTTTTACTTTTTCGTTTCTGCAATCACGAAGTAATTGCAACGATAATTTCACAGATGATCATTGCCCATGATAGGCCTAACGATGCTGTTAAGGTTGAAATGTCTTTGCAAATAAAGTTTGTTTGATGTTTGTTTGTCATAGTTGACCAGTAACGACCCTTGGAAATGCAGCATCCTTGAACAGCCGAGGGCGGAAGATAGATCCGTATTAAATTGACCGCAACATAATGAAAGGTTGAAATGTTGGTGACCCGTGTAGGCCTCTATTAATCGACTCCTATATAAATTCCCGAATGAATGAATGTATGAATTTATTCTATTGTTTTAAATTTTATTTCGCTTTGCATTCGTTAGCGTCCGATAACATAGTTAAAACACCATGAACAATGAACTATTGTACTTATTGGAACGTTGGAACAACCAATAACAACTCCAGTTTCTTTGTCCGCAGGTTGAAAGTTAAAGAGTTTTAAATAGTAGAGTGTTCTACAATAGTGTTCAGTGGCGTAACGAAGGGGGACAAAAAGGGCAGCCGCCTCCGGGTGCAGCACCAGAAGGGCGCAAAATTAGCTTTCACTGGTACACAGTACTATGACAAGAACAATAAAATGTCAACAAGAAAATTTAAAAGGGGCGCAGTCATCAACCCCTGCCCCGGTGTAGCGATTTCAGATTACCCCCCATTCACGTTACCACCCGGTAACTTGAAATCGCGCTCAGATTACCGGGGGTAGGATGAAATCGATTTCAAGTTACCCCTGGGGGTAGCTTGAAGGCGATTTCATCCTACCCTCTATGATTTCAGATTACCCCCTCAAAACATTCATTTATTTATGTTTAGGCCTATTTAGATAATTATTTCATGCATAAACACAAATTAACTGTCTCTGCTATTTTCTTTAGATACCCTGTAGCCATGAATGCTTGTAATATAATTCACATGAATTATATTACAACATGTTGTGCTCTCGTGAAATGGGGCATCTGACATGCATATCGTAGTTGTCTGATATGAGTGGTTTAATACAATTAACATTTCTGTGACATTTTAATTTTTTTAAGACATTGAGACTAGCTTTCAACCGTGTATGTTTCACGTGTTTCATTCAATAAAAGTAGGGGAAGGGCTTCTATTATGGTCTCCCTAAGGGAAAAACCGATTTTCTCCGACTTCCTATATATAGGCCTAAGCCTAAGTAAAAAAATTTATTACCACTTTATATGGATTGAGTTTAAGAATTATTGTGACATGGTCAAAGATGTCTTAGTTGCTTTGTCAATTTGCAGGAATTTAAACAAATTAAAAAGTGGTCCATATTACACACATAGTTGTGTAAAACGGACTACTATTCAGGAGTTTAAAAAGTACTGGAAGAAACCTAAAACATTGACCTAGTTCGGCTAACTATTATAGCCTATAACATAGAAATGACATACTTGAACCACAAAGAAAAGAAACTGCAGGACTGTAGCTACTGAAATATAAAAATAAATAAAAAAATCGGGCACTGAAAACAGCACAATAGCCTTGCTATTAAATACACGAATAAAAATTGAAATGCAATTATCAATTAATTGCAATCAACTAATTTGAACTCAAATATTGAAACGTTTACATTTCAATGGATTAATTACTTATAGGCCTAACAATTGTAAGAGTACTTGTAATAGTCTACTTAATTACTTGTAATAACAATCAATGAGAGTAGGCCTAGTTGGAAAATGAAATGCCCATAAAAGTAGTAGGGCCTAAGAAACATCTGGGCTACTTAGGCCTATACAAATGTTCACATTTGGCCTTAGACTTCAATAATCTTTAGGTAGACTACTAAGTTTTTGTTTGAAATTGTATTTACAAATGTCGCATGTATAATCACTATCATCGTTATCACCCAATCCAGCGCATCGTTTGTGTGCCCATTTTAGACACTTGATGCCCAATAGTCTATTGCATAGGCCTAGCCAAATACCAATGATAATTATCTTGTAATATGGACCTACAGATGTATGATATGGACCAGGTTCGTAACTCCGTATGACATATTCATAAAGTAGTCCGTATTACACATGACCTGGTTGTTTGGCCAAACACTTAATATCGACAGACTACGTAGGCTACTATTTAGCGATAGGAGTTTTTTCAATTAAAATATGCACTAAATCTAATACTCAACAAACTTTACATGCTACGTCGACGGCCCAGAGGTATTTTTTGGGACAGTTTTCAAAATGCACCTTCTTATATCAACATTTGTGCCCTGGACGATTGCAGAGAACGAAAAAGAACTCAAATAAAGGTTAGGGCTATCTAAGTACATAACTAAATGGTGCAGCTATAATGACCTAAAGTCTACGTAGATACCAGTCATGGTACGTATTACACGGGGTTCCGCGACAACTCGTCTACAGACACTTCGTCTTCCGACATTTCGTCTACAAAGTTATTTGATATTGTCACTTTAAAGTGGAAGCTGGATTGATGAAAAAACCGTGTCCCGAAATGGAAGTGGGATTGATGAAAACATTCCTGTGTTGAAATAGAAGCTGGATTGATCGAAATAATTTTCCCTGTAAAAGAAGCTGGATACCAAGCTCGATGCATGGATGAAACTAAGTTTCCATTCAATAGAAGCTGGACTGATGAAAATAATCTTTTCAGTAATTAGCAGCTGGATTCCTGAGAATATATAGCACGTTTTAGCGAAACTGTAAGAAAGCGCCCTCTGTTGATTAGCCCTAATAGATACAGATAGGTCTACACTTGTAGACGTCTGTATACGAAGTGTCGTAGACGAAGTGTCGGTAGACGAATTGTCGTGACACCATTACACGGGAGTCCAAATTAAAAGCCATTCCCCTATCATTAGGCCTAGTTGTAAACATAAGAATTTATCATTTGTGATAAATCACAGAGGGGGTAATGTGAACAGGGCGGGGGTAATCTGAAATCGATTTCATATTACCCCCGGGGTAATATGAAATCGAGTTCAGATTACCGGGGGTAACTTGAAATGGGGGGTAGCTTGAAGTCTTTACACCGGGTCGCTGAAACCCTTCGTTACGCCACTGATGGTGTTCAACAAATTATTTGCTATCGACGTCAATGCCTTTTGTCTTTATGTAATTGCGGGAATCAATTAACTGAATGGCTAGTCTTCTTTTACGTCGTGCTTCATGGCAAAGTTCCATTTTCCTTTGTCAATTCTAAGAATCCAACGACGCCTTTCTTCTCTATTTTGTGCTTTTCCTTCAACTTTCTTCCAGCCATCGCCTGCTTCCGTTATCCATTGTCCAGTACAACAGTATTGTTCATTCCCTTCCTGTGGCTTTCTTTCTTTGAGCTCTTCTTTTATGCACTTTTCCACAGGTTATTTTCTATGCACTCTTCAACAGTGAATTTCCACGAAATAAGTGACCGAACCAGTTCATTTGTCGCATCTTCATTGTATTCACAAATATTCTCTATTTTGCACGGTGAGAAGCACCTCCTCATTTTGTCTTACCCATGTCTAGTTGTCTAGTTTTCTTCCCTCTTAACATTTCATGCGGTTTAAGGGTAGTCCACGTATCTTATCAAAGGTGCTTTGAAAAGCAATGACATAGGCGTTGATAGAGGAATTCTGATACCCAAGGATATTTAGTTATCTGTACGAAGCGACATCCAAAGCTTTTGACAATCGCCAGGTGCTGATAATTTTGTCAGAGATTAATATTATTATTATCATTGTTATTATTATTATTATTATTATTATTATTATTATTATTATTATTATTATTATTATTATTATTATTATTATTATTATTATTATTATTATTATTATTATTATTATCATTATTATAATAATTATTATTATTATTATTATTATTATTATTATTATTATTATTATTATTATTATTATTATTATTATTATTATTATTATTATTATTATTATTATTATTATTCGTCTAGGTCTAAATTGTTCCCCTGCTCCGCCCTCATGCACAGCTTCCACCGCCAACCGATAAGCCCATAAGTCGTAGCCAGTCGCTAACCCATCGACTGCAAGTGACTTTGCTCACATAATATTTAAGCAGGAGAGGAGCGTAACTTGCTTACAAGGTCCATGTCAATGAGCAACAGACTAATAGTCTAACAATCAGTCAGTCGATATAAGCTCACCAGTCATTTACTCACTACCTTACTGCCTACCTGCTTACTACTATACTAGCTCTACTTACTACCAACACTCACGCTTCTGTCACGTTACCTGACGTCAAGCATTTGTTTAATAGAAAATGGCATCTCTTTGATGCAAACATCTCGTTGAAAATAGGTTGGATTCAGTGTCTTTAACCAGAGGTGTAACTACAGACGAAGCCGGGAAAATTGATAATGTGCATGTAAAATTGGTGGGAAATAGGCGATTGCCATTTGCGCTCCCGAGAGAAAACCAGCGTTTGGGCTCATTTTTACTGATTGCAAAGCGCAACGATCGCTAGCCACGTTGACTTGAGAGTTAAACATAAAGTCCCGTGATGCATGTAATGTAAATGAATATGTTACCCGCCATCCCAAAACTAGGCGTTCGTCGCACGTGTTAATTTATGAACAACAAGTTGACACATAATAAATAGCCTATTAAAAAAATTACGATTAGTTGTTTCACTAGAAATTTGAGCCATTTCGGCCTACTAAGCTTTGCGTAAAACAATAGCGCAATAATCCACATGATTTTGACCGTTTTTTCAAGGGGTAGCATCTAGAGTAGGCATATTGAAAGTCATCAATGTTATAAGAGTGTAATCTGTTGGTGGGAAGATGAGACGGCGAGGGGAAGATTAGCCAACCGACCTCATATGCCGAGGCTAAGAAAAATGAAGTCGCTTACGGTTCAAACTCATGGCTACCACTTACAATGCCTTAAGGGACCTAGGCCTATCTTCCTTCTCTTAGTATTCTAGCGTCACCAGACGAATGAAATGGAAGGACAATCTACGGAACAGATAATGCTATGGTTCACCCTGACACCAGGTGAAAACTGCGTAGACAAAGTAATGCAAAATTCTATATCTGAATTTATTATAGGCCTATTTATTATTACCGTCATCATCTTTACTACTACTACTACTACTACTACTACTACTACTACTACTACTACTACTACTACTACTACTACTACTACTACTACTACTACTACCACCACCACCACCACCACCACCACCACCACCACCACCACCACCACCACCACCACCACCACCACCACACCACCACCACCACCACCATCACCACCACCACCACTACTGCCACCAAAACTAATACCACAATTGACACGCCTATATCTCTCTCAGTTCATTGTGGCGCCGATTCTGACACCTGGAATTTTCAGGCAACTGGCTATCCTGCCAATGTTTATCGTCAAGATATCACCGTGCTAAATAATTGGTTCCCTTTCTGCGTTTTCGTCGGAATATCCCGTCTTTTTATAAGCTTATTGCAACAAATGTCCGAAAATCTGTCGAAGTCATGTTGTGTTTTAAAAACTCGAAAAATTATTTGAATAATTATACAATCGTTAGTTTACTGCAATGTAGATCTAAACTTTGATTTCAAAAGGAAGTTTGCATCAAATGTGAATTTGACACCTCTAATAATACGATATAAACTCCTTGTTTACGCAATGAGCACAAAGAATGATGACGTCACTGTTATCAACGAGTCACGACCAAGTCTACTAAGTACGGTTCTAAAATAATGTACTTTTGAAAATTAATTCATGTTAATCGTCGATTATCAATCAGTTTCGCAATTTTCAATTTCTTTTCCCTTTCAGTAGAATATTCTCTTATAATAATTATAACTGTAAAGTCTCATTGCTAGCGGACCGCGATTATTATTGGGGCTTTTTGAAATCGTCGGTCGTTTAGTTCGTCAATATTATATGTAGGCTACATAGGCCTACTGGTAAAATTTCAACGCACTTGGGTGATTGGGTTGCCCTCAACGCATATCCTTGAGTGCTTCCCAGGACAGTCCTTCCTGTGGAATTTCAAAAGTAGGCCCTATATCGTTTGTTTTTCCAAGGTTGGGAGTTAATTTATTGGCCTGGAACCACTCGGCTATAACTTTTAACTCTACATCTACATCATGGTACAAGGTGCCTAAGGAAGTACAGGAACAGATGTCAGCGAATAGTATAAAGAACATGAGATAGGAAGCATTTGGATGGTTCCGCGACAACTCGTCGAACGACATTTCGTAAAACGACACTTCGTCTACGACAATTCGTCTAACGACATTTCGTCTACTAGTGTATCTGTATCCATTACGGCTAATCAACAGAGGCCGCTTTCTTATAGTTTCGCTAAAACGTGCTATATATTTTCAGGAATCCAGCTTCTAATTACTGGCGAGATTATTTTCATCAATCCAGCTTCTGTTGAATGGAAACCTATTTTCATCCATGCATCCAGGTTGATTTCCAGCTTATTTTTACGTGAAAAATTATTTCGATCAATTCAGCTTCTATTTCAACACAGGAATGTTTTCATCAATCCCACTTCCATTTCGGGAAACAGTTTTTTCATCAATCCAGCTTCCATCTTAAAGTGACAATATCAAATAACTTAGTAGACGAAATGTCGTTCGACGAATTGTCGCTCGACGAAGTGTCGTAGACGAAATGTCGTTCGACGAGTTGTCGTGACACCCATTTGGATAAGTTGTTAATATAAGTTAGGAACAATAGGCGCCTAGGATAGAACCCTGGTACTCCAAAGTAAATTTTACGTAAGTTCGAAGGGAACCATTACAACTATTTGAGACCTGATCATAAAGCAGCGCCAGGTTTTCTTTAAATTATTACTGTATTTACTAAATTCAGCTGCAAAAAAATTCCTTTCAGATTGCAGCCTATACGGACTGCTTTAAAATTTATTCCTGTATGTATTGAAGTTATTTTTATTCCTTTCATTTAGGGTCCTGGTGTAGCCTACTTCAAGTATAGTGAGGATTTCTATTTGCAAGATCTGAGCAAACCCTGTGTCATCCGGGGTCTCCTTGGGGATGAATTGTCCCCGTAATTTACAGTTGTAAGTGGGAAGGATTCGTCATAGGCTGCTTTGTATTGATAGGAATAAATCATAGGCTTTGTTTACATCACGAGTCGCGCAAGATTCAGAGACCGGGGATTAACCCTTTCCTATCCATTAACATTTTTATTCCTTTCATTTAGGGTCCTGGTGTAGCCTACTTCAAGTATAGTGAGGATTTCTATTTGCAAGATCTGAGCAAACCCTGTGTCACCCTGTGTCATCCAACATTTTTATGCCTTACCACAGAAATCCTAATATTTTGCCGAAATAACATTACATATGATGTATAACTGTTGCAGTACTTCCTATGTCCTATGTCATGTATATGTATCTATATATATATGTATGTATGTATATATGTATAAATACATACATACATATATATTTATATATATACATATATGCTTACACATACCTATACAGACATATATACACATATACATATACATATATGTACATATATATATGCACATATATATAAGTATATATATATACGTATATACATATTATATATATATATACATAATCATGTACATATACACATACATCATTATACATAATATATAGTATATAGTATACATACATATATACATATAGATACATACATATATGTAGTGAGTAGCCGTATATATATACATATATGCAGCATAGCAGGCATATATATATATATGTATTACATACATATATATAGCATGCATACACATATATACATATATATATATACTTATATTCATATATACATATATGTACATATATATAGATATAAATGCATATAATATTATATACAAACATATATACAGAGCATACAAACATATATATAAGCCAATATACAAACATATATATATATACATATATACATGTATACATGAATACATACAATCCAATGCGTAACTCCCGATGCAGGGTACATTGGATAGAAAAAGGCCGACCTAGGGTGGATGTCCCGTCTCACAGGACATAGGATTGCAACGACGTTTTCCCAATGTCCCGCAGAGCGGGACAGTGGATAGGAAAGGGTTAATATTAGCATGGGCAGTAAATTCAAGGAAAGTCGCTCTCCTTTCCACTGAGACATTTCTACGGGTTGCAGATGCGAGTTGTTATTTTGTAGTGGTCCATTCTCTGTTGGGTTTTGATTGGTTGTGAAGCGAAGAAAAAGTAGTAAAATTCTGCATGGTTCTATTGTGGATTCAGCTAAGCAGCTGTCAGAATCCTCGTTTAGCTTCACTCTCAATACTATAATCCGATCCAAATTTGCCCCATTAGAACTATACCTATTATAGTGCTGAACAGTGCATTATCTAGGCCCAAAGCTATAATAGTAGGCTACTATAGTCTCTAACACTATAGGCCTAACTCCATAATCATGCATTGATGTTAATTGTTGCGTCTTGACAGCAAGTTTTGAAATAAACGAAAATACAAAAAACTGATTTTCACATGTTAAAGTACATGCGCATTCGTTTTAATGCATATTTTAGATTATGGAATACGGTTTGTAAATTCATGTTCAATGTGTTTGTTGCAATTCCCTTTGCAAATCGACATTGTGCCATATGCTACCAACCTGGCGGAATTCTTAATCTTTCTCCATTTTAGGCCATTGCGGTGCCCTCTATGCATATTTTTCAGTGTTCCGCAGGACAGTCCTCCCTGTGGGATTGCAAAGGTACATAATTTGTTTTTTCCATGGTTGGGAGTTAATTTATTGGCTTCGAACCACTCAGCTATGAATTTTAAGTCTGCGTAAATCTACATCATTACAGGGTTCCAAGGAAGTGTGGGAATTGAATACAATTGAGTCGTCGGCGAAAAGTATAAAGAACGCGAGAGTGGAAGCATTGGGCAAGTCGTTGATATAAATTAGGAACGGTAGGGCCTATAAGATAGAACGCAAGTCCGAGAGGCAATCATTACAGCTAACTACTTGGGAATAATTCATAAAGTAGCTATCATAGGCTTTGTTTACATCATGACTAGCGCAGGCTTCATAGACCAGGGACCAATTTGCATGGGCAATAGATTCAAGGAATGCCGCTCTCCTTTACATTGAGATATTTCTACGAGTTGTAGTTGGGAGTTTTTATTTTGTAGTGGCCATTCTCTATTGGGCTTTGATTGGTGGTGCAGCGGCGAAAAAGTAGCAAAATCCTGCATGGTTCTATTGTGGAATCAGCTAACTGTGATTTTCACACGTTGAAGTAGTCACGCATGCGCATTCGTTTGAATACAGTGTGCAAGGACTGGCTTAGATAGTGAGATACGGACTGAAAATTCGTGTTTTAGTTAATGTTCGTCTTGCAATCCCCATTCAACGTTGATGCCGTGTCTTAGGCGGTCAACGTGGCAGAACTCTGATTCTGTCTCCCAGATATGTCTTTTATATTACGACTATGGTGCCTTTTATTTTTCTAAGTTAACGAAATCAATAAACAAATGCAAGAGAAAAGTGATCGTGCTGTTTTAGATTTCTACTGAATGCTTAGTGAGCTTCAAACAACAACTGGCAAAGTTGGTCAATAATTTGCTAGAGGTTCAGTGTTTCCAACTCTCGCTTTGTGCAAAAAATCATATCTGAAGCTCAAACTCAGACAATTCACAATCATCATAATGATGTCGGCAAAGATTTCTTCCAAGCATTCTTTGGGATATTCCATTGGAAATGCAACACAGGAAAAGAAAGAAAGTTCCCAGCTGTGTGAGAAAGCATTTGTGCTCGATGGTCATGCGAAGAAAAACAAGCAAGGTCATCCCAAAGCAAAGACACACGAATGCGAGTTTTGCAAAAAATTATTTAGGCACACCTATTACCTAGAGAGGCACATGAGAATCCATACTGGAGGAAAAGCAAACCTTTGCCTGGTCTGTGAGAAAACATTCTCATGCTCTTCTAGTATGAAAACACACACCAGAACCCATACTGGAGAGAAACCATTTCAGTGCGAAGTATGTAAACAAACATTTTCTCTATCTTACATTCTACAGATCCATATTAGATTCCATACTGGCGAGATGCCTTACCAATGCCAAATATGTCAAAAACGTTTTCCACAATCTTCACATCTAACAATACACGTAAGAATCCATACTGGAGAGAGGCCTTACCAATGCAAAATATGTCAAAAACGCTTTTCCCAATCTTCAAATCGAGCACGTCATGCAAGAATTCATACCGGAGAGAAACAACTCAAATGCCAGTTATGTGTGTTCAAAACTAAGTATGAAAGTAATCTGAAGATTCATTTGAGAACACACACTGGTGAGAAATCATACCTTTGCCGGTTATGTCAGAAGACATTCTCACGCTCTTCAGGTCTGAAAAGTCATGAAAAAACACACGCTGAAGAGAAACCATTTCTGTGTATTCTTTGTCAAAAAACATTTTCCACTTCTTCAAACCTTCAAAGTCATGTTAAAATCCATACTGGAGAGAGACCACACCAATGTCAGATATGCAAACAAAGTTATTCGCAATCGTCACAACTTCGAGATCATGTTCGAATCCATACTGGAGAAAAACCATACCAATGCCAGTCATGTCTAAAACGGTTTATCCGATCTTGTAATTTTATAAGTCATGCAAGAATTCACACTGGAGAGAAACCATACCACTGCCAAGTATGTCAGTTTAAAACTAAATATAAAAGTTATCTGAAGAGGCACACGAGAACACATACTGGAGAGAAACCATACCTTTGCCAGGTATGTCAGAAAACGTTTTCATGTGCTTCAAATCTGAGAAGTCATGAAAAAGTCCACTACATGTCTGGCTCAAGTTTGTAAGTCCGCAGTATTATGTTGGAATCCTTACTTGAGAAAAGCCATAGAAACTCTAGTTAAACCTGAGAACATTCGCACGCGATAATTTAAGGTATGTCAGCAAACATTTTATGCACTTCGTCTGAGATACAAGAATAAACAGTAAATGAAGAGAGACCATCCTGCGTCAGCTTTATAAAAAAGCATTTTCGCGATCTTCGAGTCTACACGGAAACAAATTCTCAATAAGAAATTACCTGAAATATTTGACATTACTGACGTTCACCAACAACAATTGTTGAACAAAGAAGAAAATGGAAGTTTGCAGCTACTCAATCTATGATGATACGCATGGGTGAATTCATGCATATTAGTTATGTATTGAAAGTAAGGGCTTTAGTACAGTACAACTGAGTATTGCTGCAGGATTTGCACCCTTTTTGTCTTTTGTTTTTGAACTGTTTTTGTTAAATTAATAATTTGGATTATTTCGTTAGTGTCTAGTTAGGTACTTTAACTGTATCGAACAGTTTTTATTATTGCTCTGATGGCATACGTCGCATGATCGTGTTGTTTTCACTCAATCCAAGTTTAACAAAGTCGTAGGCCTACTCTCACGCTTTTACTGTTTCGTGACTGCAATCACGAAGTAAGTGCAACGATAATTGCACAGATAATCAGTGCTGATGATAGGCCTTACGATGCTGTTTATGTTGTAATGTTTTAGCAAATAAAGTTTGTTTGATGTGTTTTTGTCATAGTTGACCAATAACGACTTTTAGATATGTAGGCCTAGCACCCACGAACAGATGAGGGTGGAACATAGATCCGCAGTTATTTGCCGCAGCATATTGAACGGTGGAAATGTTTGTGACCCGAATAGGCCATTATTAATCAACTCCTGTATGAATTTATTCTGTTTGGGTTTTAAATTTAGTTCTCTTCGCATTCGTATGCGCCCGATAACACAGTTAAAACACCGTGAACAAATAACGCGCCTAAAACGACCTATTGCACTTTGTTTGAAATAATGGAGCAACCAGTCACAACTCCAGTCCATTTTCCCGCAGATCCAAAGTTGACGAGTTTAGAATATTGCAGTTCTACATATAATTTAGTGCTCAACAAAAACATTTGCTATTGACGTCAATGCCTTTTGACCAGAGCTTCTCATTTGAGGCGATCGATCGATCTCCTTGGTCGATCACCTAGCAATGGTCTGGTCGATCGGTAAATCGATCGCGCTCGATGAGTTAGAGTTCAAGATTAACCTTGAGCCAGACCATTATTTTATTTATCTAATCTACGTTAAACATAACTTAACAAGGTTTATAGTGGCTCAGAAGACTTTCATCTGTGTCAGAGCCACTCTCTCGAGCCTCATCCACTGCATCTTTACTCAATATCCAATTTTATTGAGTCTCTTCTTGAACTCCATCACCGATTCCGCAGTAACAATTTCCTTGTCCAACTTATTCCAATTGTTCACTACTCTTGTAGGCCTACTGAAGAATCTTTGCATTATTGCCCCAGATGATTTTTTAACAATCTTTTAGCTGTGCCCTCGAGTTCTTTTGTTAACTGAGAATTCAAAGAGCTTTTGTGCTGGTATCTTGTCTCTTCCTGTCGCTATCTTGAATGTCTCTATCAAATCTCCTCTATCTCTCCTTTTCTCCAATGTTGCCATCTTCCATCTCCTCAGTCTTTCTTCATATGTCAGATTGCCGAATCCCTTTATCATTTTCGTTGCTCTCCTTTGTATTTTCTCCAGTTTTTCTACATCCTGCCTCAGGTATGGGCGCCACACTTGCACACAATACTCCAAATTAGGCCTGACCAATACTTTGTTACTTGTGAAAGTTCAGGCTAGTATCGATAAGCACATTGCATCGACAAGTAGCCTAATCGACGGTTAATAAGTGTTGCTTGTACTCTAGCAGTTAATGGACAGCCATAGACAAATACTCAGCTATACGAGCACGCTGTAGTCCTATACACAAAATACGCTGTAGGCCTACCCAAAATTTGCCGAGGTCGACTGCGCATCAATCGCCTACTCAATCCAGCGCGATCGACTTTCAAGTCGCCTTCTATTTTCAAATGAGAAGCTCTGCTTTTGACATTAATTACGGGAATCAATGGAATGTCTAGACTTCATTAGTGCTCAACAATTTATTTGATGTCAATGACTTTTGACACTTATTACGGGAATGAATTAACTGAATTGCTAGACTTCATTGATGTCGTGCTTCATGAGAACGTTCCATTAAATTTTTCTTTTGCCCATTCTAGGAATCCAACGACGACTTTTATCTCTATTTTGTGCTTTCTCTTAACTTCATTGTAGCCATCGCCTACTTCTGTTATCCACTTTCCAGTCCAACGGCATTGTTCAAGGCCTCACTGTGGCTTTCTCTCTTTCTGTTCTTCCTTTATGCACTAGTGACTATTCTCAAAGGTGAATTTTCACGAAATTAATGACCGATCCAGTTCAGTTGTCTCAACCTTATAAATCTCAGGCAACTGGCTATCCTTATTATTTTTATTTAAGATATCACCGTGGTAAATAATAATTATTATGACTTAACATAAAATGGAATAAGATCGGCACTTGGTTCTATATCCGCGCTATCGTCTCAATGTCCCATTTGTTAAAATTACAACAAATGTCAGAAAATCTATCGAAGGCATGTTGTGTGTTAAATGCTTGCAAAATTATTTGAATATAAAATTGCTAGCTTAGTGCAAAGTCAATTTTTGATTTCCAACTGGAAGTTTGCAGCAAGGATGAATTTGACACCTCTTATGATACGATATAAACTCCATGTTTACGTAATGAGCGCAAAGAACGATGACGTCACTGTTTTCAACGACCTAGTCTACGAGGTAATGTGAAAATCTACTTTGAAAAATTAATTCATGTTAATTGTCGATCGGTTTCAACAAGTTTCAACTGCTTTTCCCTTTCAGTAGAATGCTCCCTTATAATAATAATCGATGTAAAGTCTCACAACTAGCGGACGGCAATTAAATAAGGATAAATCTTCTGCGGCGGAAAATTCCGCCGCAGAAGTAACATTTTCGACACAATTCTGCGGCGGAAGCGCGCGCATGCGCATTGTTCAAAATGCGGTACTTCCTATAAATTGGCGTCGTGAGGGTAGAGCTCTGCGCCGACGTTATAGTGTCGGCGGCGGCGCGCCGGTCATTTTTGGTCGGCGGCGGCGGCGCGCCGCCGACTAACAAAAATCGACGGCGGCGGCGGCGCGGCGCGGCGTGGTCGGCGCCAGATCCAAAGGTTTATGAGGGGGTCAATTGGGCGTCCGAACTTTTGAAATAGTTTGAATTTCCACACTGTAATTCTAGCATTTTAAGCTGTCATCTGAACATTTAGCTCTATTATTTCAGTGCTGATGGGAATCAGCTGTCACTTTGCAGTTAGGATGTAGTTTGAGTCGTATTTGAGTTTGACTACAGACAATACTAGCAAACCAGACATTTATTTAAATTAATATAAAAACTAGAAAACAGGGCCTACGTTTAATTTCCAAGAACGCCATAAGCCTTTAGTAAACGAATTGCTGGTTCTATAGGACACAATAATAAAACTAATAATCTTCGTTTATTATTTCAAACTGACACACTGCAGTATGATTACAATTCGTAGTATGAACGGATTATCACAAGTTATTAAATAAATCGAATTTAACTGTTTGGCAGCCATGCACGGCGCCCATCACGTCCTACTGGCTCATTTTAAGAACGCCATATGGCGAATGAAAGGATGAGTCGACCTTTGGAGGGTAGCGGGAATTGATCCCGCGTCCATGCTGATCTTCTACTCTTCGTGCCAAAATGTTACCATTTACCATAAACCCCCTCCACGGCGTGTCACAAGTAATTAATTTTAATTATTTTCAATTTGCTAACACTTTAGTCAACATAACAGGAAGAGTGCATCCTGTACTTATAGAATAAGGAGTCCTGGTGCCACCTGTTTTTAAATAAAAAACCATGACTTTCTGCGAGTTTACTTTTAGTAGCTTCAGCCATCGCGATACTATTTAAAATTATATCCAATTTATCACAATTAAAGTTAATGTTATTTATTTCAAGAACGTTAAATGATTTTATAAACACCAAACAGTCTTTGTTTCATAGCAGTTTAATCCATAGCAGTTAAAAATGCAGATGGCCAATCCGAAATCCACTAATGGGCTACTTAGGGATTTGCAATTTCTTAAAATGCATGCCTGTCCAAAACGCTGTATGGCTTGGGTTTAGATGCACTAGAAATTTGATATAATTATATTACACTGTTGGAGCATGAGCTGCATTTGCTAATATGATGATGGATATGTTTAAGCCTGCCTGATGATCAGATGGGTATCATATCGAGGATGAGTCATTCACTGTCTGTGCGTTTTGTGAATGGATGACTCTTGCACTTTAGAACTTTTAGCCTAAATCCTGAGAGAGAGGACACTTTGTTCACTCGGAAAATGAGTAGTATGCATGTAAGACAGAGGACCTGTTCGATTTTCTCTCATTCCTATCCGTCTATTCAATCTATCTATCAGTCATTCAATCCATCCATCCATTCATCCATCCACCCATCCATCCATCTATCTATCCATCCATCCCAATATCTGTTTGCTGTGTGACTGTCTGAGTCTCTCTGATTTGTCTCTGTATGTCTGTCTCTGTCTGTCTGTCTGTCTGTGTCTGTCTGGCTGGCTGTGTCTACTCCTATTACCCACTGAAGCAACAATTTATCGTGAAATCATGCAAAACATGAAAAATGCAACAAAACAATTAAACACTTCAGCGTGGCATCGGCGGCGCGCCGAGGAATTATCGGCGGCGGCGGCGTCGGCGCGCCGATCCACAAAAATCGGCGGCGGCGGCGTCCAAATAATGTCGGCGGCGGCGGCGCGGCGCGGCCGGCGCAGGGCTCTACGTGAGGGTCGGTTAGGGTCAGGTTTGGCCTCGTGAGTGTCGGTTAGGGTCAGGTTAAGCGCTGTGACGGTCGGTTAGGGTCAGTGTTAGGGTTAGAGTTGTTTTAGATAAAATGTCAAAAAAATTCCGCCGCAGAAGTAAATTTTCGCGGGTTGCGTGGCGGCATTTTCCGCCGCATGTATTTACAAACTTGAGCCAGACAATGAGTGGGTTTTTCCATGTCTTCTCAGACTTGAAGCGCATGAGAACGTTTTCTGACATATCTGGCAAAGGTATGGTTTCTCTCCAGTATGTGTTCTCGTGTGCCTCTTTAGGTGACTTTTATCATTAGTTTTAAACTCACATAATTGGCAGTGGTATGGTTTCTCTCCAGTGTGAATTCTTGCATGAAGTTTAAGACTACAAGATCGGATAAACCGTTTTTGACATGACTGGCATTGGTATGGTTTTTCTCCAGTATGGATTCGAACATGATCTCGTAGTTGTGACGATCGCGAATAACTTTGTTTGCATATCTGACATTGGTGTGGTCTCTCTCCAGTATGGATTTTAACATGACTTTGTAGGTTTGAATTAGTGGAAAATGTTTCTTGACAAAGAATACACAGAAATGGTTTCTCTTCAGAGTGGGTTTTTTCATGACTTTTCAGACCTGAAGAGCGTGAGAACGTTTTCTGACATACCTGGCAAAGGTATGGTTTCTCTCCAGTGTGTGTTCTCATATGACTCTTTAGATTACTTTCACACTTAGTTTTAAACTCACATAAGCGGCATTTGTATGGTTTCACTTCGGTATGATATCTTGCATGAAGTGCTAGATTTGATGGTATTGAAAAACGTTTTTGACATATTTTGCATTGGTAAGATTTCTCTCCGGTATGAATCCTTGCATGAAGTGTTAGACTTGCAGCTCGTGAAAAACGTTTTTGACATATTTGGCATTGGTGAGGCTTCTCTCCGCTATGAATTCTTGCGTGAATTGTTCGATTTGAAGATTGGGATAAACGTTTTTGACATATTTGGCACTGGTAAGTTTTCTCTCCGCTATGAATTCTTGCGTGAATTGTTAGATGTGAAGATTGGTAAAAGCTTTTTAGACATATTTTGCATTGGTAAGGCCTCTCTCCGGTATGAGTTCTTGCGTGAATTGTTAGATGTGAAGATTGGGATAAACGTTTTTGACATATTTGGCATTGGTAAGGCTTCTCTCCGGTATGAGTTCTTGCGTGATTTGTTAAATGTGAAGATTGGGAAAAATGTTTCTCGCATATTTGGCATTGGTAAGGTATCTGTCCAGTATGAATTCTGGTATGGTTCCGTAAACTGCAAGAATGAGAAAATCTTTGTTTACATACTTCGCACTGAAACGGTTTCTCTCCAGTATGGGTTCTATTGTGTGTTTTCAGACTCGAAGAGCATACGAATGTTTTCTCACAGACCAGGCAAAGGTTTGCTTTTCCTCCAGTATGGATTCTCATGTGTTTCTGTAGGTTATAGGTGTGCGTAAATAATTTTTTGCAAAACTCGCATTCGTGTGTCTTTGCTTTGGAATGACTTGTTGCTTCTTTTCCAGCACAAATGATTTCTCACACAGCTGGGAACTTTCTTTCTTTTTCTGTGTTGCATTTCCAATTGAATATCCCAATAAAAGCTTGTAAGAAATGTTTTTCGACATCATTAATGATTATGAATTGTCTGAGTGTGAGCTTCAGAAATGATTTTTGCACAAAGCGAGAGTTGGAAACACTGAACCTCTCTAAGCATTCAGTTTGAAATCTGAAACAGCACATTCACTTTTCTCTTGCATTTGTTTATTGATTTCGTTAACTTAGAAAAATAAAAGGCACCATAGTCGTAATATTAAAGACATATCTGGGAGACAGATTCAGACTTCTGCCAGGTTGACCGCCTAAGACACTGCATCAATTTGGAAAGGGGATTGCAACAAAAACATTGAATTAAAACACGAATTTTTTTCAGTCAATATCCCACTATCTAAAACAGTCCTTAAGCACTGTATTCAAAAGAATGCGCGTATATGACTACTTCAACGTGTGAAAATCACAGTTAACTGATTCCACAATAGAATCATGCAGGAGTTTGCTACTTTTTCGTCGCTGCACCACCAATTAAAACACAATAGAGAATGGGCCACTACAAAATAAAAACTCCCAACTACAACTCGTAGAAATGTCTCAGTGGAAAGGAGAGCGGCTTTCCTTCAAATTGGTCCCTGGTCTATGAAGCCTGCGCAAGTCATGATACATAAACAAGGCCTATGATAGCTACTTTATGAATTGGTCCCATGTAGTTAGTTGTAATGGTTCCCTTTCGGACTTCCGTTCGATCCTATAGGCCCTAATGTTCCTAATTATATCAACGACTTGCCCAATGCTTCCTCTCTCGTGTTCTTTATACTTTTCACCGACGACTCAATTGTATTCAATTCCCAGACTTCTTTGGAACCCTCTAATGATTTAAATTTACGCAGATCAAATTTCATAGCCGAGTGTTTCCAAGCCAATAAATTAAGTCCTAACCATGGAAAAAAACAAATTATGTACTTTGCAATCCCATAGGAAGGAATGTCCTGCGGAACACTGAAAAATATGCATAGAGGGCACCGCAATCACCGAAGTGCGTTGAATATTTTAATTTGGAGAAAATATTTAGGGATATTACAAGTAGGCCTATTATAGCCTACATTGACGAACTATACAAACGACCATTTTCAAACGCCACATTAATTAATTGCCGTCCGCTAGTTGTGAGACTTTACATCGATTATTATTAAAAGAGAACATTCTACTGAAAGGGAAAAGCAGATTAAACTTCTTGAAACTGATCGACAATTAACATGAATTAATTTTTCAAAGTAAATTTGTAACCTTACCTCGGAGACAAAGTCGTTGAAAACAGTGACGTCATCGTTCCTTGTGCTCATTACGTAAACATGGAGTTTATATCGTGTCATAAGAGGTGTCAAATTCTTATTGGAAATCAGAAGTTTACATTGCACTAAGCAAACGATTTTATAATCAAATAATTTTGCAAGTATTTAACACAGAACATGCCTTCGAAAGATTTTCTGACATTTAATGTAATTTTTAAAAATGGGACATTGAGACGAAAACGCAGGAATAGAACCAAGTGCCGATCTTATTCCATTTAATGTTAAGTCATATAATTATTTACCACGGTGATATCTTGTAGATCAACACAATAAGGATAGCCAGTTGCCTGAGATTTATAAGGATGAGACAAATGAACTGGATCGGTCATTAATTTCGTGGAAATTCACCTTTGAGAATAGTCAAGTAGTGTCAAATATGTCCTCTCTTCTACAGGATGGCCTCCAATCGGCTACTCTTAAATCCCTCTAAAACACAGCTCATTTGCCTGGGTAGCCGTAGACAACTGCAGGGTATCGACTTTCCTCAACTTACCCTGCTCTTTCCTCACATAACCTTTTCCCTCACAGTTCGTGATCTGGGACTTTCTCTTGACTCCGAGCTTACTTTATCTCAACATGTGAACTCAACAAACGGAGTATTTATTATCAGCTTCGTCAGCTTCGAGTGGTCTCTCGCTCTCTCTCTCTCTCTCATGATGCAGTTGTGGTCCTTGTGCATGCCTTTGTTACTAGTCGAATTGACCACTGTTCCTCACTACTTGCTGGCCTTCCCCTTGGTGTTTTGGGTAGACTAGATCGAGTTCTACGCTCGGCTGCTCGGCTTATTGGACGGCTTCCTAAGTACTCTCCTGTCTCTGCATGGATGCGTGATGTATTGCATTGGCTGCCTGTGTCAAATTCTCATATCGCATTGCTGCTCTGGTTTCTCGTTGTGTTCTTGGCTGCGCTCCATCTTACTTGCGTGATCTTTGCCGCCCAGTGTCTGATGTTCCAGCGCGTCGGGTGCTTCGCTCTGCGACGAGGGGTGAGTTCCTTGTTCCACGGACTCGCTTGGCTATTAGGCATAGCCGTGATTTCTCGGTTGTTGGCCCTTCCATTTGGAATGTTACCTACCACTTAAGTTCCGTTTTTTACTTGAGATAAGCCATCTGACAGGGTTCTACAAGAGCCTGAGAGATTTTTCTTTAGTAAGTGAAATGAACTGGATCGGTCATTAATTTCGTGGAAATTCACCTTTATAAATAGTCACTAGTGAATAAAGGAAGAACAGAAAGAGAGAAAGCCACAGTGAGGCCTTGAACAATGCCGTTGGACTGGAAAGTGGATAACAGAAGCAGGCGATGGCTACAATGAAGTTAATGGAAAGCACAAAATAGAGATAAAAGTCGTCGTTGAATTCCTAGAATTGACAAAAGAAAATGGAACTTTCCCATGAAACACGACATCAATGAAGTCTAGCCAGTCAATTAATAAGTCAACAGGATTGACGTCCAATAAAGTGTTGATTAATGTCAAACTAGACATTCGTTAACGTTCAACAGAAAATAAAGTTGATAGTGGTTGTTCCATCAAATCACATTAGGTCTGTATAGGCTCGAAATATTGTTCAGGGTGTTTTAACCGTGGATCTGGCGCCGTTTTGTGGCTGCCAGTTCGATTTTCAATACAACACTTTCGTTTTGTTTTCTAACTCTCAAAATGTAAGGAAGGTTGTAATATTGAGGAATATAATTTGCAAGTTCAATGGAAAGAGGTTTTTCTTGTTATCGGGCGTTTACGAATGCGAAATAAATCTTATAAACCAATGGAATAAATTCATACAGGAGTTGATTACTAGGGGCCTACTCGGGTGATAAATATAATATTTCGACCTTTACAATATTATGGGCAATTTACTGCGGATCTATGTTCCGTCCTCAGCTGTTCATTGATGCTACATTTATAAGTCGCTACTGGTCAACGATGACAAACAAACATGAAACAAACTTTATTTGACAAGACATTTCAACCTTAACAGCATCGTTAGGCCTAATCATCAGCAATGATTATCTGTGAAATTATCGTTGCAATTACTTCGTGATTGCAGTAATGAAACAGTAAAAGCTTAAGAGTCACGACTATGTAAAACTTAGATTCAGTGAAAACAACTCGATCATGAGAAGTATACCATCAGGGCAATAATAAAAACAGTTTGATCAAGTAAAAGTACCTAACTAGACACAAGCGAAATAATACAAACTAATTTAACAAAAACTGTTCCATAAAACTCAAGACAAAAGCAGGGTCCTTGAATATGTCAAATCCTACAGGAATGCCCAGTTATACGGTAGTAAAGCTATTACTTTCAATACAAAATTAATATGCATGAATTCACTCATGAGTATCATCGTAGACTGAGTAGCCCCACTTCCGTTTTCTTCTTTGTTCAACAATTGTTGTCGGTGAACGTCAATAATGTCAAATATTTCAGGTAATGTCTGGTCCAGACTTTTGTTTCTCTGTAGACTCGAAGATCGCGAAAATGTTTTTATCAGAAAGCTGACACGTGATGGATTGACTCCATTTAAAGTTCATTGCTGTATTTCAGACGAAGTGCATAAAATGTTCCTGACATACCTGAGAGTATTCTGTGGTTTAACTGGAAAAGGGTGGTTTCGAACATTATTTTGCGGAATGTTCACTTTGGAACATGTATTTACAAACTTGATACAGATACGGAGTGGGTTTTTCCATGTCTTCTCAGATTTGAAGCACATGAGAACGTTTTAATACATACCTGGCAAAGGTGTGGTTTCTCTCCAGTATGTGTTCTCGTGTGCCTCCTTGAGTGACTTTGATCACTAGTTTTAAAGTCACATAATTGGCAGTGGTATGGTTTCTCTCCGGTATGAATTTTTGTGTGGAGTTTAAGACTACAAGATCGGCTAAACCGTTTTTGACAGGTCTGGCACTGGTATGGTTTTTCTCCAGTATGGGTTCGAACATGATCTCTCAGCTGAGAAGATCTGTAATAAGATTTTTTACAAATCTGACATTGGTATGGTCTCTCTCCAGTATGGATTTTAACATGACTTTGTAGGCTTGCAGAAGTGGAAAATGATTTTTTACAAAGAATACACATAGATGGTTTCTCTTCAGAGTGGCTTTTTTCATGAATTTTCAGGCCAGAAATGTTTGAGAACGTTTTCTGACATGTCTTGCAAAGGTATGGTTTCTCTCCAGTGTGTGTTCTCATATGACTCTTTAGACTACTTTCATACTTAGTTTTAAACTCACATAAATGGCATTTGAGTGGTTTCACTCCGGTATGAATTCTTGCATGACGTGCTAGGTGTGAAGATTGGGAAAAAAGTTTTTGACATATTTGGCATTGGTAAGGCATCCCTCCAGTATGGATTCTTGCATGACGTGCTAAATTTGAAGGTTGGAGAAAACACTTTTGACATATTTGACATTGGTAAGGCATCTCTCCCGTATGGATTCTTGCATGACGTGCTAAATTTGAAGGTTGGAGAAAACACTTTTGACATATTTGGCATTGGTAAGGCCTTTCTCCAGTATGAATTCTTGCGTGGAGTGTTCGATTTGAAGATTGGGAAAAGCTTTTTTGACATACCTGGCATTGGTAAGGCCTCTCTCCAGTATGGATTCTGATATGGATCTGTAGAATGTACGATAGAGAAAATCTTTGTTTACATACTTCGCACTGAAATGGTTTCTCTCCAGTATGGGTTCTAGTGTGTGTTTTCAGACTCGAAGAGCATGCGAATGTTTTCTCACAGACCAGGCAATGGTATGCTTTTCCTCCAGTATGTAATCTCATGTGCTTCTGTAGGTTATAGGTGTGCGTAAATATTTTTTGCAAAACTCGCATTCGTGTGTATTTGCTTTGGAATGACCTTGCTTCTTTTCCAGCACAAATGATTTCTCACATAGCTGGAAACTTTCTGACTTTTCCTGTCCGATTGAATATCCCAATGAATACTTGGAAGAATTGCTTTTCGACATCATTAATGACTATGAATTGTCTGAGTTTGATATTTGCACAAAGCTAGAGTTGAAAACACTAAACCTTTTGCAAGTTTCTGTGGCCTAAAATGATTGTACAATTCCGCCAGTTGTTTGCTTTTTAAGTATGAAGCTCACTAAGCATTCAGTAGAAACCTAAAACAACACATTCACTTTTCTCTTGAATTTATTTACTAATATTGTTAACCTAAAAAAATAAAAAGCATCGTTGTCCTAAAATAAAAGACATATCTAGGAGAAAGATTAAGAATTCCGCCAGGTTGACCGCCTAAGACACAATTTCAATGCAAAGGGAATTGCAAGAAACTCATTGAGCATGAATTTACAGACCGTATTCCATAATCTACAATAAAATTGCAAAGGTCGTCCCAGTATTAAAAAAAGGGACTAGGGACGAAGTACCTAATTAAAGACCAATCCCGGTGTTATCATACATGTGTACATCCCCAGACTCTTTGAAAAAGCAATTTATGAACGCCTAAATAATAATTAGGCCTATTACAAAAGCCAATATTCTTTTCGTTCACAGCATGGATTCCAACCTGGATAATACCCTGAAATGCTTCTACTAAGAGTGCAAGATACAACTTCCAATGCAATTGAACATAATAAATTCTCCACTGGAATATTCTTCGATCTTGCTAAGGCACTTGACACCGTAAATCATACTAGGGCCTATCTTAGACACACCAAATGAAATATCTACGGGATCCGAGATATCCATCTCAACTGGTTTACTAGCTACGTTATGAAAAAGTCCAAAAACATTAGTTGTAATGGTTCCCTCTTGTACTTAGCCTACGTCAAAGCTACTTTGGAGTTCCAGGGTTCTATTCTAGGTCTCATATTGTTCCTAATTTATGTTTACAACTTAACCAAATGCTTCCTCTCTCGTGTTCTTTATAGGCTACTATTCGCTGAAGTCTGCTCCCATACTTCCCTAGAATATACTTTCTAAAATTCCGCCGCAGAATTATTATTTGGGAGCGCGGAAGAGCTTTGCGCATGAGCAACCCTCGGAGCATGCGCACTGTTCAAAATGCGTTACTTCTATAAATTGTCGCCGTGAAGGGCGGTTAGGGTCAGGTTAGACCTCGTGAGTGTCGGTTAGGGTCAGGTTAGACGCTGTGAAGGTCGGTTAGGGTCAGGGTTAGGGTCAGAGTCGTCATTAGAGAAATGTAAAAATATTTCCGCCGCAGAAGTAAGTTTTCGCACGTTGCGTGGCGGCATTTTTCTCCGCAGAAGCACCACGCATCAAATGAACTCCAAACCATTAAAAAACAAACTATATACTGTACTTTTGAAATACAACAGGAAGTACTGTCCTGCGGATCACTCAAGGATATGCATAGAGGGCACCCGAATCACCTAAGTGCGTTGAAATGTTTGATAATTATGAAGAAAATATTTATGGACATTTAATTTACCAGTGTGTAGCCTATATATCGAACTAAACGAACGACGTTTCCAAAAACTCCCCAGTAGGCTATTTAGCGCGGTCCGCTATAGTAACGAGACTTAACAGTGATAACAATTATTATTTTAAGAGAATATTCTACTGAAAGGGAAAAGCAATTGAAATTCGACGATTAACTTGAAGTTATTTTTAAACAGTAGGTTTGTGTATTATCTTATGAATCATGATAATTGTTTTTCAGGTACCACGTGAATTGCCAACACTTTGTCCATCGCTAGATCTGCCTCTCCAGAGACAGTGGTATTTGTGGGAGACTGTTACGTTGTCTAGTTCCACAATATTATTTGGTCCGCTAGTTTTGAGACTTAACACTGCTAATTATTATAAGGGAACATTCTACTGAAAGGGAAAAAGCAATTGGAAATTGTGAAAACTGACTAATAATCGAAAATTAACATGAATTAATTTTGAAACAGTAGATTAGTAACCTAACCTCGTAGACTATGTCGTTGCAAACAGTGACGTCATCGTTCTCTGTGCTCATTACGCAAACATGGAGTTTATATCGTATCATAAGAGGTGTCAAATTCACCGTTGAACCAAACGTCCAGTTGGAAATCAGACGTTTACATTGCAGCAAACTAATGAGTTCGTATTCGGATAATTTTGCGAATATTAAACAGAACATATGACTTCGACAGATTTTCGGATATATTTTTTTACAATTTAAAAAATATGGTTTTCGATAATGTAGCCAAAGCCATTACAATTGCTAAAATTCAAGCCTTTATGCCTCTTCATCCTTGTGTGATTTTACCCTGGCTTCCGATAAAGAACGCCTGGAAGACTCATGAAAAGAGACAAACGCCTAGGTTACCTAGAACAGTCCTTTCCAACAGAATCTGAACTTGCTAAACATAGCCGATGCTTAACTCCTCTTCTCCATACTACACAACCCAAAGCATGTACTTCACCAACTCCTACCTCCACTACGACCCCTTACCTTTCACCAATCAAGACCTAGACTCCTAGAGCACACAACCGTACTCACCCACCCAAAGATAACTCTCAATTTATTTCCAGATACTTATGTAAAAATATTAACTACATTATTTAACTTTTCTAATTAACTCTTCTTATCCATTGTCAATCATGCTAGTATTTCTGCGTTTTTGTCAGATTCTCTTTCTCAATAAGACGAATATAATAACGCGAACGCAGGAAGAGAAACAAGTCTCGATCTTATTGCATTTAATGTTAAGTCAATAATTATTTATCACGGTGATATCTTGTAGATGAACATTGGCAGGATAGCCAGTAGCCTGAGAACGCTAGTTCTCAGAAGTTGCGTCACAATGAAGTAAAAGAGATGAAGGCGTGTTAGTAGGCCTATTGGTATTTGTTGTGGTAGTAGTAGTAGTAGCAGCAGCAGCAGCAGCAGCAGCAGCAGCAGCAGCAAGCAGCAGCAGCAGCAGTAGTAGGGTAAAGTGGGGTAATTTCGGCACCTTAAGCAATTTCTTTAATATTTAAAATGTTATCACATTTGTTAGATCCAATGAAGTTTCCATAGTTTGCTACAACCCTCTGCTATGAAATGGCGCCTTCAAATTGTGAATCGGCTCTCACAAATTCCTGCTATGACATGTGAAGTGAAGGCATTCAAATGCCGAAATTACCCACAGGGTAGGGTAATTTCGGCATGGGTGACGAAATTACCCGAAATGAAAATGTCGATATGTTTAGAACTAGCTAAATTGAACAAATATATGCTTAAATTATGGTTGTAGGCCTATGTACATGTACCTGCATTCATTTACACTCTACAGTCAGACACCGTAACAAGCAATGCTATCGATTTATAGCTAAGATTTATTTAAAATTCACAAACTGTTCAGACATATCCGATTCCCAGCAGTGCAATTGGACGGGCGAGTTGAAGCCACTGCCAACATGCAAGAGCTCTTTTTCAGACATCTTTGTCTTAGCTACTGTGCAGTAAGCCAACAATTTTGCGACAACAATTAACAAGCATAACAAAAACAGTTTTGCAGTGCAATAAACATGCCGTCAGTGCAGTGGCGTACCGTGCGGGGGGCAGAGGGGGCGAGTTGCCCCGGGCGGCACTTGAACAGGGGCGGCAAAATAGGGTTGAAGAAAAATAAAAGGAGTGAATGCAGAAAAAAATTGAAAAGTATAAGAGAAAGTAATAAATGTAGACAAAGAAGGAAGGAAAGGAAGAAAAATAATCCAATGAATAGCATACAGTGGCGTAATGAGGGGGGCGGGTGGCGGCCCCAGGGCGCAGGACAGGGCGGCTTCTGACAATCATAGTATTTTGAAAAAAGAGGGGAAAGCAAAAAAAGTCATCAGAAATTTTGGCGGAAGTAATAAAGAAAATTTTCCGGAAATTTCCAAAATTAAGTGCCAAGGGGCGGCATTTTGGGCCGTCGCCCCGGGCGGCATTTAAGCTCCGTACGCCACTGCGTCAGTGAGTTACTAAGCCTGCATCTAGAATCCACGACAGTCTGCCTGTTGACGTTGCAAGCGCAGTTGTCGCACATTCATTTCTCGCATTGGTTGCATTGCCACCGACGAACGGAGGATTCGTTATACGGAATCTCGCAAAACAGACAGGGAGTTGTGTGGACGGTAGGCCTACTGCTAACTAGTACTAGTAGCAGTAGTAGCAATAGTGGTTGTTATTATAATAATAGGGCCTATTCCGTGGCGCACTGGTCGCAGCCTTATCCAGGATGCGACCGTGACCAATAACTAGCCGCTTCTTATCTGAGCGATGCGACTCGTGGGGTCGGTTTGGCCACCGAGACGATTGCTGCCCGTAAACACGTCAAATGTCTTTGTTCCTTTGGTATTTTAAACACTGGACTCGATTGACAAGACTGCTAAGCATTCCTTTCTGCTCTCGGGCAGAACCACAACAGTGCAACGGAGGGCGTTTACGAAAGATCTTCTTTGTTCAAAAGGTCTAGGTTTACGATACCGCATTTCAACGAGGTGACTTTTACGGGTACTTTCACCAACTTAGACTAGTCCCACGAGTCGCTAACTAAGAAGTTCGCCACCAATATAGTAGTTAAACAAAGTCGCTAGCAGTCGATTGCTTTATGGACTGGTTGCGACTTGAGGGCGTCGGGGACTAACTCAGACCTAGACGAATATGGCACATTCCAGACAATTCTGCGCTTTAAATAATATTGAAGTGCCTGAGGGATCCTTTTATCCTTTTCACCTATAGACAAACATAATAATAACACTAATAATAAATAATAATAATAATAATAATAATAATAATAATAATAATAATAATAATAATGGGCCTAATAATAATAATAATAATAATAATAGGCTATTACAAATAATAATAATAATAATAATAATAATAATGTCTGGCAAAATTATTTATCAGCACCTGGCGATTGTCAAAAGCATTTGGACCTTTCAATATGTTGTGGGCAATTTACAGCGGATCAATTTTCCGTCCTCAGCTGTTCAGGAATGCTACATTTCTAAGAGTTATTAGGCCTACTGGTTAACGATGACAAACAAACATCAAACAAACTTTATTTGCCAACACATTTCAGCCTTAACCGAATCGTTAGGCCTACCATCATCACTGATTATCTGTGAAATTATTTTTGCAATTTCTTCATTGCAGTAACGAAACAGTAAAATCGTAAGTGCACGACTATGTAAAACTTGGATCGAGTTAAAACAACAAGATAACGAGAAGTAAGCCATCAGTGCAATAATAAAAACAGTTCGATACAGTTACAGTACCTAACTAGAAATAATCCTAACTAATTTAACAAAAACTATCCGAACTTATTTAACAAAAAGCTGTTCCACGAAACAAAAGACAAAAGCAGGGTTTTTGAATATGTCACATCCAACAGGAAAACTCAGTTGTACAGAAATAAAGCTCTTTCTTTCAATACAAAACTAATATGAATGAATTCACTCGTACGTATCATCATAGATTGAGTAGCCCATCCTTCCTTTTTGCTGTTTGTTCAACAATTGTTGATGGTGAACGTCAGTAACGTCAAATATTTCAGGTAATTTCTTGTCGAGACTTTTGGTTCTCTGTAGACTCGCAGATCGCGAAAATGTTTTTTATAAAGCTGACAGAGGATGGCTTCTCTCCATTTAGGGTTCATTCGTGTAAGTATTCCAACATAATTTTGTGGACTGTACACTTTGGAACATGTATTTACAAACTTGAGCCAGACATAGAGTGGGTTTTTCCATGACTTCCCAGATTTGAAGCACATGAGAACGTTTTCTGACATATCTGGCAAAGGTATGGTTTCTCTCCAGTATGTGTATTCGAGTGCCTCTTTAGATTACCTCTAATATTAGTTTTAAACTCGCATAATTGGCAGTGGTACGGTTTCTCTCCAGTGTGAATTCTTATGTGAAGTTTAAGACTACAAGACCGGCTAAACCGTTTATGACATGACTGACATTGGAATGGTTTTTCTCCAGTATGGATTCGAACATGATCTCTCAGTCGAGAAGATGTGTAACAACCTTGTTTACATATCTGACATTGGTATGGTCTCTCTCCAGTATGGATTTTAACATGACTTTGTAGGCTTGAATAAGTGAAAAATGTTTTTTGACAAAGAATACACAGAAATGGTTTCTCTTCAGAGTGGGTTTTCTCGTGACGTTTCAGACCTGAAGAGCGTGAGAACGTTTTCTGACATACCCGGCAAAGGTATGGTTTCTCTCCAGTGTGTGTTCTCATATGACTCTTTAGATTACTTTCATACTTAGTTTTAAACTCACATAACTGGCATTTGTATGATTTCACTACAGTATGATATCTTGCATGAAGTGCTAGATTTGAAGATTTGGAAAAACGTTTTCGACATATTTGGCATTGGTAAGATTTCTCTCCGGTATGAATTCTTGCATGATGTGTTAGATTCGAACACTGTGCAAACTGTTTTTGACATATTTGGCATTGGTAAGATTTCTCTCCGGTATGAATTCTTGCATGACGTGCTAGACTTGAAGATTGAGAAAAACGTCTTTCACATATTTTGCATTGGTAAGGCCTTTCTCCAGTATGAATTCTCGCATGAATTGTTAGATATGAAGAATGGGGAAAAAGTCTTTGACATATTTGGCATTGGTAAGATTTCTCTCCATTATGGATTCTTGCATGATTTGTTAGATGTGAAGATTGAGAAAAACATTTTTGACATATTTGGCATTGGTAAGGCCTCTCTCCAGTATGGATTCTGATATGGTTCTGTAGAATATAAGAACCAGAAAATAATTGCTCACATACTTCGCACTGAAATAGTTTCTCTCCAGTATGAGTTCTAGTGTGTGTTTTCAGACTAGAAAAGCATGCGAATGTTTTCTTACATACCAAACAAAGGTATGCTTTTTCTTCAGTATGGATTCCCATGTGCTTCTGTAGGTTAAAGGTGTGCGTAAATATTGTTTTACAAAACTCACATTCTTGTTTCTTTGCTTTGGAATGACTTTTCTTCTTTTCCTTCATATGAATATCCAGCACAAATGATTTCTCACACGGTTGAGAAGTTTCTTGTGCTGCATTTCAAATTGAATGTCCTAATGAGTGCGTGGAAGAAGTGCTTTTCGACATCATTAATATGTTAATCATGAAGTGTCTGAGTTTGTTTTTAAGATATGATTTTTCACAAAGCCAGAGTTGAATGGACTGAACCTATGGCAAGTTTCTGTAGATGAAATTATTATCCAACTTTGCCAGTTGTAGTTTGAAGCTCACTAGGCATTCAGTAGAAATCTAAAAAACACATTCACTTTACTCTTGCATTTATTTATTAATATTGTTTGCCTAAAAATATAAAACACACCATATGGAGTCGTAATATAAAAGACGTATCTGGGAGACAGAATTCCACCAGGTTCATCGCCTAAGACACGGTATCAATTTGCAAAGGGAATTGCAATAATCACATTGAACATGAATTTACAGTCCGTATCCCATAACATAAAATAGCATTTTAAACGAATGCGCATAATACTTTAACATGACATTGTGAAAATCACAGTTAGCTTATTCCACATTAGAACCATTCAGGATTTTACTACTTTTTCTTCTCTTCACAACCAAACAAAATCGAGTAGAGAATGGGCCACTACGAAATAAAAACTCTCAATCTGCAACTCGTAGAAATAATTCAATGGAAAGGAGAGCGGCTTTCCTTGAATCTGCTGCCCAAGTGCCCATGCTAATTATTGGTAACTGGTCTCTGAAGCCTGCGCTAGTCATGATATTAACAAGGCCTATGATTTATTCCTATCAAAATACCAAGAAGCCTATGACGAATCCTTCCCACTTGCCGCTGTAAATTACGGGGACAATTCATACCCGAAGAAACCCTGGATGACACAGGGTTTGCTAAAGTCTTGCAAAAAGAAAACTTCACTATATTTAATTTAATTTAATCAATTCAGAGGACTTATACAGCGTCCCTCCAAGATAACCTACTCAGAGGGGCTCCCAGTCCAACTCCGGCGTTTCACTCAGCGACTGAGAAGCACGGGGTTTCTGCCGGGAGATGCCCCGACTGTCGATGGCCTGGCCAGCCGAGCCGATGACGTGCTGTTCAATGCCATCATAGATGACCCCGGGCATGTCTTGCGTCGAATGTGCCAGGAACGACCGATAAATCGATATGACCCCCGACCTAGGCCCCACCCTTTCGTCATTCCAGCAAAGGACAGCAAGAACTTTCTATCGCGCATGCTGCACAAAAACACTTACTAGTTGCCCTGTGTGGTCTTACATCCCATATAGCAATCCAATACATTTATCCAGTATAGATATGAACATTATCCATATCTTTAATCAGTCTTAGCTCCTTTATAATATCAATAAGTTACGCACTTTTGTCGTTGGCTGCGTTATGACAGCCAGTTTTGAATAAACGAAAATACAATACAATAAGAACAGTTGTAGACTTAAAATACATCAGAAATTAAAATGAAAGAAATATAAGTAACTTTGCAACATACAGGAATAAATTTAAAACAGTCCGTATAAAACCTCAAAGCATTTAGGCCTATTATGCAGCTGAATTTAGTAAATATAGTAATAATTTTAAAAAAACCTGTAGCCTTTAACGGGATCTAATTGGGACGAGCGAAAACCTTGATACTAACATCACTTCTCTGAAAAAATCAATGAGAATAATACTAATAATTTATTAACATTTATTCTTTAATGAAACGCCTGAAAAACGCACTACCCTGTATATGTAGCCTACATGTTATGATAATAATTATAATAAGATAACAGATAGCCTACACGAGCTATTGCTAGTAAGTTTCAAAGTTAGGCCTACTTTACGTGTATCGCCCAGTCACTGGAGAAAAAATCCCCCAAAACATCCTGCTCTTTTGAGAAATATAATTATACTCACAGCTCATCTTTACTTACTCGGTCTCAGTAATAGGCTACCTCCCAGAAGAAATTATACGTGTGCAATGCATGGACACCGCTTCCGCGACTCTCATAGCAGAGGGGTTGATGATATTGACCCTATTATTGCTGCATCCACATTACCCAGTATAGCACATCCCTAGCAGAAGAAATAGATTACTCATTTAACTCCGCGGTCTTCCTCCAGGCTCTAAAACTTGCCAAAGTCGTCCAAGTATTAAAAAAACGGCTTAGAGACGAAGTATCTAATTATAGACAATACAACTTCTATTTAATTAAGAATTATTTTTAATCAATTCAGCTCCGATTTAGGCAAGATTCTTCTATTTTAGAAAAAAAAACATTTTCATCAATCCCACTTCTATTTAGCAAGAATTCTTTTCGTCAATCCAGCAACTATTCAGCAACGCTAAAACCCATGCAATGGCGAATATTTAAGAACGTTGAAATGCGAAATTACCAAAAACAACTATTATACTTTTTAAATCCCACAGGAAGACTGTCCTAAGTAACACTCAAGGATATGCATAGAGGGCACCCAAATCACCAAACTGCTTTGAAATTATTGATAAGGAGAAAATATTTAGGGACATTACCAGCATGTAGCCTACATATTGACGAACTAAACGAACGACGACTTCCAAACGCCACAATATTGCGTTCAGCTATTTATGAGACCTTACACTGATAACCATTATAAGAGAATATTCTACCTGGGATTATTATTACTGAACAGTAATAATAGTCCCAGATTCTACTGAAAGGGAAAAGCAATTGAAAATTGTGATAACTGATTGATAATCGACGTTTAACATAAATTAATTTTTAAACAGTAGATGGGTAACCTTACCGAGTACACCAGTGCGACCACTCTCCATTTTCTGAAATCCCAAGCTCTTGCCAGAAAAATCCCAAGATCGGCCAAAAGAGCATAACATTGAATTAACAATTTACAAGTTACAATAATAATAAACGTCTTTCAGACTGAGCGAGTTTTCTAATCTGATTCGCTGCCACTGTTGAAAAATACGGTAAAAACTAGTCTGTAGACCTTAGAAAAAATCCCAAGAATGCCATGCAAAATCCCCAGATCCCAAGTCAAACCCACAAAATCCCAAGATCTTGGGAAAAATCCCAAGCAGTGGTAGCACTGGAGTACACTAATAATAGTGACGTCATCATTTTTGTGCTCATTACGTTAACAAGGAGTTTATATTATAAGAGGTGGCATATTCACCCTAGAAACTGTTTAGGGCCTACAGTTGGAAATCAGAAGTATACATTGCAAGCAGTAAAATAACGATTCTTTATTCAAATAATTTTGCATGGAAAGACACTGTTCCGGATGTCACCCCGGGATTGACTAGGGTGTCGAACCTGAATATCCTAGGGGTTACATTTACAGAAGTTCTCAGCTTTGAGCCTCATATCACACGAATATGCTGTAAGGAAAGACAATCAATGTATGCCCTGCGCATTCTTGTTGCGCATGGCCTCAAGGGTCTGCAGCTTTTTGATGTAGTAGGTGCAACAACAGTGAAACTATAATACAGATGAAGGCGTAGTAGTAGTAGTAGTAGTAGTAGTAGTAGTAGTAGTAGTAGTGGTAGTGGTACTGGTAGTGGTAGTGGTAGTGGTAGTGGTAGAGGTAGGGGTAGTGGTAGTGGTAGTGGTAGTGGTAGTGGTAGTGGTAGTGGTAGTGGTAGTGGTAGTGGTAGTGGTAGTGGTAGTGGTAGTGGTAGCAGTAGCAGTAGCAGTAGCAGTAGCAGTAGCAGTAGCAGTAGCAGTAGCAGTAGTAGTAGTTATAGTACTGTAGTAGTCAATCAATCAATGAATCAATTTTTATTTATTAAAAATAAGCTGACAAGTACGCAACTTATGCATTGATAAACCTAAGGTCTTATTGGATGTTTGAAAATTAGACTCAGGCAATGTTTAGATAAAATTATGACTATAGGCAATGTTATACATAATTATATTGGACTATTTGTGTTATAATTGAGGGAAAGAAAATCAATATATTTATTTATTTATTTCAGAAAATTTATATAGCGCCCCTTCAAGGATGCCTACTCAGAAGCGCTCCCAGCCCAACCCCGGTCGAACAGGACAGTCTTAAGAGAACTGAGAAATGAGGCAGAGTGACCAGCAGGTGTCAGACGAAGCATGGTAGGGAGCCCATTCCAGGTTGAAGGGCCCGCCACGGAGAAGGCGCGACGCTGCCTGAGAGCAGTCCGCGAACGAGGAACAATGAGCTCAGCCTGTGCAGCCGAGCGGAGAAAGCAATGACGCTGGACGCATGTGGTGGAGCAGCAGAGTTCCCGCAAATACGGAGGGGCTAGACCCTCAATACAGCGCCGGACCAAGACAGAGATTCGATACACAATACGCTGTGGGTAAGGAAGCCAGTGGAGCACGTCCCTCATGTATTCAGAAACCCGCCCAAACCTCAGAATGCGGCCAACAAGGCGGGCGGCAGTGCGCAGGACCCTATTCAGGGACCCGGTCCGGCAGGCGGGAAGTCCATCATAAATGGCGCTACAGTAGTCGAGCCGTGAGACTACAAAAGCATGGACCAGCGTCGACGCTGCGCTAGGAGATAGAGAGCGGGAGATTACCTTGAGCTGTCGAAGCTGATAGTAACAGCTGCGGCAGAGAAGATTTATGTGACGCGTAAATGTGAGTTCCTGGTCTAGGGTGACTCCCAGGTCGCGAACTGAGGTTGAGAAGGTGAAGTTGGGGTATTTCAAGGCAAGTGAGGTTAGGTCTATTTTAGAAAGCTGCTGGGGTGTGCCAAGCCAAATAAGCTGAGTCTTAGTCGGGTTCAGCCGCAAGCGGTTTGAGGACATCCAGGACTGCAGGGTCTCCATAGCCCGGCTCATTGTTCCAACTGCCGCATCGGCCTGGGTCGCAAGACAGTGAATATAGGCTTGCAGGTCGTCTGCGTAGGACTGACCCAGAACAGATGCAGCAGCCAGAATGGACCCCAAATCAGCAGTGTAAATTATGTAAAGGAGAGGGCCAAGGACAGAGCCCTGGGGCAACCCAACTGGAGCAGGGACCCAGAGGGACCTCGTGGACCCATGGGCCACCATGAAGGAGCGGTCTTGCAAGTAGGAAGTAAGCCAGTCAAGGATGTTACCAGAGAGACCAAAGGAAATCGATAAGCGCTGCAAGAGAACGTCGTGATCGACAGTGTCAAATGCAGCGCTTACGTCAAACAGTGCAAGGAGGGTGACCTGGGATCTGTCAATGGCCCCATAAATGTCAGAGAGGAGGCGGATGGGCAAAGTTTCTGTCGAATGGCCCTTGCGGAAACCTGACTGAAAAGTAGGAAGAAGGTCATTTTTGTCAAGATAGTGCATAAGCTGTGAAGCAACAATCTTCTCAATTATCTTAGACAAAAATGTAACATTTGCTATAGGTCTATAATTCGTTGGCTCAGCATTATCAAGACCGTCAGCCTTTATCACCGGAATGATAATGGATCTCTTCTGGGTAACAGGAAGTACTCCCTCCTGAAGGGAGCGATTACACAGTACCGTCAAGAAAGGCAAAAGGGTGTCGATGTTCTCCTGGAGGAGGAACGATGGGAGTGGGTCTAGTTTGCAGGTCTTCGGTGCCGAATTATATTTTGATACAGTACTCTGGATATGAAATAATTACAGTCATCTTTGTTAGGAAGGGAAAAACCAAGGGGACGGGGCAAAGCCAGTAGGACGAATCGGAGGAAACAGCGGATATAGGACATGATGTTGGAAATGGCACCAAACAAACGTCTGTCAGCCTCTAGTGCTAAGTCAGACTCGCACTTAGTCTGAGGGTGTAAAAATCCTCTGCGTTTCATGCGTTTGGTCAGCTGCTCGATTCGCTTTTGTATAGCCCCACCAGGCTGGTGAAGCATACATGAGACGTGCAATAGTTGTCGATTGAGTAACAATTTGTAATGCTGCTGACGTAAGTCCATGTGATTTGAGCACATGAAGTGCATACATTGAGGAGGAGCAGTCTTCATGGACTTGGTCAATTGATGTAGTCATTTGAGGTCTTGACTTACCATAACTCCAAGAACACGCATCGATTCAACCCCTAAAGCTTCAGGCAATATCAGTGAAATTGATGGGCTTTTTATTTTGCCTTTCCGAGATACAATCATCTCGCGAGTCTTATTTCGATTAAGGTTGTTCGTTTCTTCCCATTTCGAAATGCTGTAAAATTCTTCCGCTACTGAATCCTGCTGTGACGAACCAACTAACAATTTACAAATATGTATCATCTGAATATTTGAGTAAGAGGTTGAAGCTATATTTATTCTGAAAGTCAGATGCACCCACAACATAAGAGGCAGGGTCTACCCCAGACCCCTGAACGACACTAGCATTAATTTATACCACCTCAGAGATAGCTCCATTGAAGCAAATGAAATGACCTCTTTCGTGAAAATAACTATCAACCAGTTGTACACAGAGTCAAGAATGTCCAAAACTGCGAGCTTTTCGGTAAGTGAAGAATGGCGGACAGAGTCAAAAGCCTTTGAGAAATCCATGTAGATAACTACCACATAGACATTAGTTTGAAGTAAAGTTGTAATGTTTTGCAGTAAAGATATAATGGCTGCAGTGGTAGATCCTGTAGACAGGAAGCCAAATTGATCTTCTAATTTGTCTGAGAAGTGTCGTAGAAGCTGTTGTAGTATGTCTAGTAGTAGTAGCGGTTGTAGTGTGTCTAGTAGTAGTAGCGGTTGTTGTAGTAGTAGTAGTAGTAGTAGTAGTAGTAGTAGTAGTAGTAGTAGTAGTAGTAGTAGTAGTAGTAGTAGTAGTGGTAGTAGTAGTAGTAGTAGTAGTAGTAGTAGACCAGCAGTAGCAGTAGTAGCAGCAGTAGTAGTAGTAGTAGTAGCAGCAGTAGCAGCAGTAGCAGTAGCAGTAGCAGCAGTAGTAGTAGTGGTAGTAGGCAGTCAGCAGTAGTAGTAGTAGTAGCAGATGCAGACTAGTAGCAGCAGCAGCAGCAGCAGCAGCAGTAGTAGCAGCAGCAGCAGCAGTAGTAGCAGCAGTAGTAGCAGTAGTAGTAGTAGCAGTAGTAGCAGTAGTAGTAGTAGTAGCAGCAGTAGTAGTAGTAGTAGTAGTAGTAGACTAGTAGTAGTAGTCGTAGTAGTAGTGGTAGTAGTAGCAGTAGTGCTAGTAGTTCATGGATGCTACATTTCTAAAAGTCGATCCTGGATAAAGGTGACAAACAAACATTTATCAAACTTTATTTCCAAAGACATTTGAGTTTTAACGGCATACTTAGGCCTACCACAGCACTTATTATCTGTGAAATTAGCTTTGCACTTACTTCGTGATTGCAGTAACGAAACAGAAAAAGCGAGAGTACAACTATGTAAAACTTGGATTGAGTGAAAACAACACGCTCATGTGAAGTATGCCAGAATAAAACAGTACAAAAGTGAAAAAAACAGTTCGAAACAGTTCAAGTACTTAACTAGAAGCAAGCGAAATAATCCTAACTAATGTTTCCTGCCATACCTGAAATTACCGCGTACGAATGTTCCCTTGAATTTCTATGGCTTTTCTTAAGTAAAGATTGCAACATAATTTTTCGGACTGTACACTAAGTTGGATCATGTATTTACAAACTTGAGCCAGACACGGAGTGCACTTTTTCATGACTTCTCAAATTTGAAGCACGTGAGAACGTTTGCTGACATATCTTGCAAAGGTGTGGTTTCTTTCCAGTATGTGTTCTCGTGTGTCTGCTTAGATTACTTTGAAGATTAGTTTTAAACTCGCATAATTGGCAGTGGTATGGTTTCTCTCCAGTATGAATTCTTGCGTGACGTTTAAGACTACAAGATCGGATAAACCGCTTCTGACATGTCTGGCATTGGTATGGCTTTTCTTCAGTATGGATACGAACATGATCTCGTAGGAGATAAGGACGGAAATAACTTTGCTTACATATGTGACATTGGTGTGGTCTCTCTCCAGTATGGATTTTCACATGACTTTGTAGGTTTGAATAAGTGGAAAATGTTTTCTTACAAAGAATGCACAGAAATGGTTTCTCTTCAGAGTGAGTTTGTTCATGACGTTTGAGGTCTGAAAAATTTGAGAACATTTTCTGACATACCCGGCAAAGGTATGGTTTCTCTCCAGTGTGTGTTCTCATATGACTCTTTAGATTACTCTCATACTTAGTTTTAAACTCACACAACTGGCATTTGTACGATTTCACTCCAGTATGATATCTTGCATGACGCGCTAGATTCGAGGTGTTTGAGAAACGTTTTCGACATATTTGACATTGGTAAGGCCTCTCTCCAGTATGTATTCTTGCATGATATGCTAGACTGGAACACTGGTAAAACTGTTTTTGACATATTTGGCATTGGTAAGGCATCTCTCCAGTGTGGATTCTTGCATGATATGTAAGACTGGAACACCGAGAAAACTGTTTTTGACATATTTGGCATTGGTAAGATTTCTCTCCGGAATGAATTCTTGCATGACGTGCTAGATTGGAAGATTGGGAAAAACGTTTTTGACACATTTGGCATTGGTAAGGCATTTCTCCAGTATGGATTCTGATATGGTTCCGTAGACTGCAAGACTGAGAAAGTCTTTGTTCACATACTTCACACTGAAATGGTTTCTCTCCAGTATGGGTTCTAGTGTGTCTCTTTAGACGCGAAGAGGATGCGAATGTTTTCTCACAGACCAGGCAAAGGTTTGATTTTTCTCCAGTATGTATTCTCATGTGCTTCTGTAGTTTATAGGTGTGCGAAAATAATTTTTTGCAAAGCTCGCATTCGTGTGCCTTTGCTTTGGTATGACGTAGTGCCTTCTTTTTCTTCGTATGACAATGGAGCACATATGCTTCCTCACACAACTGGGAACTTCCTGTCTTTTCCTGTATTGCATTTTCGACTGAATATCCCAATGATTGTTTGGAAGAAACGCCTTTCGACATCATTAATAATTATGAATTGTCTGAGTTTGTTGTTAAGATTTTTCAGAAAGCCAGACCTGAAAACAGTGAACCTCTTTTAGCTTCTGTGGCCTGAAATTATTGTCCAACCTCGCCAGTTGTAGTTGAAGCTAACTATAAGCAGTCAGTAGAAATCTAAAGCAGTACATTCACTTTTCTCCTGCATTTATTTATTAGTAGTGCCTTCCCAGTTGCCGCTGTAAAGTACGGGGACAATTCATGCTCAGGGAGATCCGGATGACAAAGGGTTTGCTCAGATCTTGCAAACAGAAATCTTCACTATACTTGAAGTACACCAGCAACCCAAATGAAACGAATAAAAATAACTAGGAATGAATTTAAAAGAGTCCGTAAACAATCTAAAAGCAATTGTAGCCTAATGCAGCTGAATGCAGTAAATATAGTAATAATTTAATGAAAACCTGGAGCATTTTACGTGATCTAATTGGTGCGAGCGATACTAACATCACAGATAGCCTACACGAACAATTGTCAATAAGTTTAATAGTCACTTTACGGGTATCGCCCAGTCACTGGAGAAAAAATCCCCCATACATCCTGCTCTTTTGAGAAATAATTATATACCCAGAGCCCATCTGGACTCATTCGGACTCAGTAAAACATTATAAATTATACGTCTTGGACACACCACACGAAACTCTCCTGGCAAAGCGTTGATGATTTTGACACAATTATTGCTGCATCCACTTTACCCAGTAGGCCTATAGCTTAACCGTTAGCAGAATTAATAGAGTGCTCGTTTAACTCCGCGGTCTTCCCCCAAGCTCTAAAAATTGCCATGGTCGTCCCAGTATTCAAACAAAGGACTAGGGACAAAGTATTTAATTATAGACAAATCTCGGTGTCACCATACTCCAAATTCTTTGAAAAAACATTGAATGAACGCGTTAATTAGGCCTATATAACAAAAGCCAATATTCGCTTTCCTTCACAGCATGGACTCTAATAAGCATGCAGGATAAAGTGTCTAATGCCACTGAAAATAATGAATACTCCATTGGAAATTCCTTCAATCTTCCTAAGGCATTTGAAAGCGTAAATAATACCATCCTAATAAACAAAATAAAATTTCTACGGGATCCGAAGTACGCGAGTCCAGCTACTTTACGAAAAGGTCCCAGATAATAGAACTTAGTTGCAATGGTTCCATCATAACTTACGTAAAATCTACTTTGGAGTTCCCCAGGGTTCTATCCTAATTTATATTAAGGACTCACCCCATGCTTCTTAAGACCATTATGTAAATGCAGAGTTAACATTTGTAGCTGAGTGGTTACAAGCCAATAAATTAAGTCCAAAACATGGAACAAACAACTTATGTACCGTTGCAATCCCACAGCAAGGACTGTCTGGCGGAAAACTGAAAATATGCATACAGGGCACCACAATCACTCAAGTGCGTTGACATTTTTAATATCGAGAAAATATTTAGCGATATTACCAGTATAGCCTACATTGACGAACTATACAAACGACCATATTCAAACGCCACATTAATTAATTGCCGTCCGCTAGTTGTCAGACTTTACATCGCTTATTATTAAAATGGAACATTCTACTGAAAGGGAAAAGCAGTTGAAACTTGTTGAAACTGATCGACAATTAACAAGAATTAATGTTTCAAAATAGATTATTTTGTAACTTTACCTCGTAGACTAGGTCGTTGAAAACAGTGACGTCATCGTTCTTCGTGCTCATAACGTAAACATGGAGTTTACATCGTAAGAGTTGTCAAATTCACCGTTGATGCAAACTTCCAGTTCGAAATCAGAAGTTTACACTGCACTAAGCTAGCGATTTTATATTCAAATAATTTTCCAAGCATTTAACACGCAACATGCCTTCAACGGTGTCACGACAACTCGTCGAACGACATTTCGTCTACGACACTTCGTCGAGCGACAATTCGTCGAACGACATTTCGTCTACTAAGTTATTTGATATTGTCACTTTAAAATGGAAGCTGGATTGATGAAAAAACTGTTTCCCGAAATGGAAGTGGGATTGATGAAAACATTCCTGTGTTGAAATAGAAGCTGAATTGATCGAAATAATTTTTCCTGTAAAAATAAGCTGGAAATCAACCTGGATGCATGGATGAAAATAGGTTTCCATTCAACAGAAGCTGGATTGAGGAAAATAATCTTGTCAGTAATTAGAAGCTGGATTCCTGAGAATATATAGTACGTGATAGCGAAACTATAACAAAGCGGCCTCTGTTGATTAGCCGTAATGGATACAGATAGGCCTACACTAGTAGACGAAATGTCGTTAGATGAATTGTCGTAGACGAAGTGTCGTTATACGAAATGTCGTTCGACGAGTTGTCGCGGAACCGCCTTCAACAGATTTTCTGACATTTGTTGTAATTTCAAGAAAATGGGACATTGAAACGAAAACGCAGGAAATAGAACCAAGTGCCGATCTCATTCCATTTAATGTTAGGCCTAAGTCATATAATTAAGCTTATTTACCACGGTGACATCTTGTAGAATGTAGATACACATAATAAGCATAGCCAGTTGCCTGAGATTTATCAGGATGAGACAAATGAACTGGATCGGTCATTAATTTCGTGGAAATTCACCTTTGAGAATTATAGTCACTAGTGAATAAAGGAAGAACAGAAAGAGAGAAAGCCACAGCGAGGCCTTGAACAATACCGTTGGACTGGAAAGTGGATAACAGAAGCAGGCGATGGCTACAATGAAGTTAACGGAAAGCACAAAATAGAGATAAAAGTCGTCGTTGGATTCCTAGAATTGACGAAAGAAAATGGAACTTAGCTATGAAGCACGACATCAATGAAGTCTAGCCATTCAGTTAATTGATTCCCGTAATTAATAATAGTCAAAAGTCATTGACGTCAACAGTAAATAAATTGTTGAGCACTATAATATTGTAGAACTGTAATATTTAAAACTCGTTAACTTTGGATCTGCGGAAAAGGGGACCGGAGTTGTAACTGGTTGCTCAATTATTTCAAACAAAGTACAATAGGTCCCTTGGGGGTTTCTTTCTTCCCTGTTGTTCCCTATAAGGCTTTATTTCAATGATTACTTGTGTTTGTCTGTGAAAGAAGGGTTCAATAAAAAAAAATTATTTATGGTTGGTTAATAGGTCTGTTTAGGCGCGTTCATTGTTGACGGTATTTTAACTGTGCTATAGGGCGCATACGGTTCTATGACATTTAATACCGCGACACTTAGGGGAAAGTGCCTAAGACGCACCCCCATTTTCAAAAATCTTAATATTTTCGATCAATATAGAAATAAAAATATGAAATTGTATGTGTGCATCCGTATCCATGAAAGGTACAAAGTAGCTATTCTGGAAATTTATTTGAGTAAATAAATTTTGTGTATTTCGAAAAAATCATTGTTTTTAATAAGGGTGCGTCTTGGGCATACATCTTCCCAAGATGCACTCCCGGGGTGCGTCTTGGGAATCCATGCAAAAATGAATAACAAAGACAAAGACAAATGTTGCCAAACATAGGGTCTAATTGCTGTCTTGATCTGATACCAGAACCTAGATGAGAAATAGAAGTGTAAATATGCAGAAAGTTTACTGGCAGTAATAACAAACTGCAGTGTCCTCGGGACCACAACTCTCGTGGTACCACTTTTTGCATGTGGGACACTGCTGCCATGGCTCAAAAGGTGGTTCATTATACCGCTTGGTGCACATGTTGCACGGTGTATCATCAGAGTTACTCAGTTTCAGTTGTTGTAGTTCCAATGCATGCACAACAAGTTCTTTTTCAAATTCAGCACTCAGCACAGTCTCAAATCTTCCTAGACACTTTTTGCCAGGATTCCTCACTTGCCCCTTCATGTGTCTCTGAAGAGTTCTTCTCGGTATTCCAAACTTCTTCGCAACACTGTGATAAGACATTCCCTCAGTCAGTTGCTGTAAAGCTTGCTTCAGCTTCTCCTCACCATATGACCCTCTCGTAGTCGTGCGTTTATAATTGCGACCATACTGAAAATCTGTAAACACATGATAGTTCAAAATTTATAGAGTAGGCATACTAGAACAGAAGAATAGGCCTCAACATTAATAAATGGAAATAACACTGTGATAGGCCTAAGACTGTTTTCGTTTAGGCCTACTTACTGCAAAGCTTTCATAATTATACTATGCCCAAGACGCACCCCCGGTGCATCTTGGGTAGCATAGGTGTGGTGCGTCTTGGGAATTATGAGTATGCTGGTTTATCGGCCATTTTGTCTTAACGACGCATAATTACAAAACAAGTTTTACGCGGAAAAATAATCGGAATGAGTCCTCTTTTTAATACGTTTTAGCACTTTCTCACGTCTCAGGTAGTTTATGCACAATAACAACTTAAATATTAACCATGAATCTGTCAGAAATAGGTAAAATCTTACCTTTCACATCACCATACGCCAATGCACGTGATATGAACTTTTTCTTGATCAATATGCAAGCCTGCAGACATCTGACGAATGTATGTTAAACTTTTCAAAAAAATTATAGCGCTTTTCTATATAAGCAATGAGGTGCGTCTTAGGCTGTAGGTGCGTCTTAGGAACTTTCCCTAATACCGCGACAGTTAATACCGGACAGTTAATGCCGACGACAATTAATCCCGACGATATTAATACCGCGACACTTGATACCACGACACCACGACAGTTAGTACCTGACAAATAACTTAATCCCGACGACATTCTATCTCAACGACATAATAATTATAATCACACGAGTGTTCCTTCCCCCGACATTTAATGCTAAAAGTAAAAAAGTGTTAGGCCTACTTCAGTAAAATTCTGTACAGCAATAGTCAACCTTGAGATGAGACATTGCACGAGGGAAAACCAAGATTTCGGTTTTACCGTATGCCGCAACCGCTTCTTCCGCTCGTTTCTGCAGCGTTGAATACATCTTTTGGAAGGATGAATGTTTATTTCTATGACGACCTCGTGTTGTCAAAGAGCTTTACAGTGAAACGATGACGATTTGATACAACACCAAGACGTGGTTCCGTTGGCATTGTCGCGATGCATGGTATATTCATACTACTATGAATATACCATTATACCATGCTACTATAGCCAACATTTGCATCCATAGTCACTGAAATTTAAATCTCACTAAATTTCATTGAGCACCTTTAAAGCCCGAGACTCACCTTTATATATTGACAATAGTCGTACAAATAGTCATACTTCTGTGTACAGGTATTTGCTACAGGTATTAAAGGTCTGTGGTATCAAGTGTCGCGGTATTAATATCGTCGGGATTAATTGTCGTCGGATGCGAAGAGAAATAAATTTTTAAACACAAATAGAATAAATTCACACAGGAGTTGATTAATAATGGCCTATTCGGATCACAAACATTTCCACCTTTCAATATGCCGTGGCAATTAACTGCGGATCTCTGTCCCACCCTCATCTGTTCGTGGATGCTACATTTCTAAGAGGTGTCACGACAACAGTACTCGTCGAACGACATTTCGTCTACGACACTTCGTCGAGCGACAATTCGTCGAACGACATTTCGTCTATTAAGTTATTTGATATTGTCACTTTAAAATGGAAGCTGGATTGATGAAAAAACTGTTTCCCGAAATGGAAGTGGGATTGATGAAAACATTTCTGTGTTGAAATAGAAGCTGAATTGATCGAAATAATTTTTCACGTAAAAATAAGCTGGAAATCAACCTGGATGCATGGATGAAAATAGGTTTCCATTCAACAGAAGCTGGATTGATGAAAATAATCTTGTCAGTAATTAGAAGCTGGATTCCTGAGAATATATAGCACGTTTTAGCGAAACTATAAGAAAGCGGCCTCTGTTGATTAGCAGTAATGGATACAGATACACTAGTAGACGAAATGTCGTTAGACGAATTGTCGTAGACGAAGTGTCGTTATACGAAATGTCGTTCGACGAGTTGTCGCGGAAACTTTCTAAGAGTCGTAACTGATAACAAACAAACATGAAACAAACTTTATTTGCTAAAACATTCCAACATAAACATCATCCTTAGGTCTATCATCAGCGTCTGTGCAATTATCGTTGCACTTACTTCGTGATTGCAGTAACGAAACAGTCAACGGTTGAGAGTAAGACTATGTGAAACTTGGATAGAGCGAAAACAACACGATCATGAGAAGTATGCCATCAGTGCAATAATAAAAACAGTTCGATACAATTCAAGTACCTAACTAGACAGAAGCGAAATAATAATCCAAATTAATTACACAAAAACTGTTTAAAAAACACGAAACAAAATGGGTCCAAATCCTATCCAAGAATACTCAGTTGTACTGTACTAAAGCGCTTACTTTCAATACATAACTAATATGCATAAATCACTCATGCATGTCATCATAGATTGAGTAGCTGCACACTTCTATTTTCTTTTTTGTTCAACCAATATACTGTTATTGTTGTTTGTGAACGTCAATAATGTCAAATATTTCAGGTAATTTCCGGATAAGAGATTTTTGTTTCCCTGTACACTCGAAGATCGCGAAATTGTTTTTTATAAAGCTGACACATTTATGGTTCATTCATGTATTTCAGACGAAGTGCATAAAATGTTACCTGACATACCTGAAATTATCGCGTCAGAATGTTCTCGGGTAAAACTGAAATATGTATGGCTTTTCTCAAGTAAGGATTCCAACATAATTTTGTGGACTGTAAACTTTCGAACATGTATATTTACAAACTTGAGCAAGACACGGAGTGGGTTTTTCCATGTTTTCTCAGACTTGAAGAACATGAGAACGTTTTAATACATATCTGGCAAAGGTATGGTTTCTCTCCAGTATGTGTTCTCATGTGCGTCTTTAGACAACTTTTATAATTACTTTTAAACTCACATATTTGGCAGTGGTATGGTTTCTCTCCAGTATGAATTCCTGCATGACGTTTGAGACTACAAGATTGGATGAACCGTTTTTGACATGACTGGCATTGGTATAGTTTTTCTCCAGTATGGATTCGAACATGATTTCTCAGTTGAGAAGATGTGTAATAGGATTTTTTACATATCTGACATTGGTGTGGTCTTTCCCCAGTATGGATTGTTATATGACCTTGTAGCGTTGAAGATGTGGAAAAGGTTTTCTTACAAAGAATACACAGAAATGGTTTCTCTCCAGAGTGGGTTTTGTCATGACTTTTCAGGCCTGAAATGTTTGAGAATGTTTTCTGACATACCCGGCAAAGGTATGGTTTCTCTCCAGTGTGTGTTCTCATATGACTCTTTAGATTACTTTCATACTTAGTCTTATACTCACATAACTGGCATTTGAGTGGTTTCACTCCGTTATGATATCTTGCATGAAGTGCTAGATTTGAAGATTTCGAAAAACGTTTTCGACATATTTGACATTGGTAAGGCATCTCTCCAGTAGCCTATGGACTCTTGCATGATCTGTTAGACTGGAAGACCGAGAAAACTGTTTTTGACATATTTGGCATTGGTAAGATTTCTCTCCAGTATGAATTCTTGCATGACGTGCTAGATGTGAAGATTGGGAAAAGCGTTTTTGACATATTTGGCATTGGTGAGGCATCTCTCCAGTATGGATTCTGATATGGTTCCCTAGACTACAAGAATAAGAAAATCTTTGTTTACATACTTCGCACTCAAATGGTTTCTCTCCAGTATGGGTTCTAGTGTGTGTTTTCAGTCTCGAAGAGGATGGGAATGTTTTCTCACATACCGGGCAAAGGTTTGCTTTTCCTCCAGTATGGAATCTCATGTGCTTCTGTAGGTTATAGGTGTGCGTAAATACTTTTTTGCAAAACTCGCATTCTTGTGTCTTTGCTTTGGAATGAGTTTGCTTCTTTTCCTTCGTATGACTATCCAGCACAAATGAATTCTCACACAGCAGGAAACTTTCTGTCTTTTCCTGTCCGATTGAATATCACAATGAATACTTGGAAGAATTGCTTTTCGACATCATTAATGACTATGAATTGTCTGAGTTTGATATTTGCACAAAGCTAGAGTTGAAACACTGAACCTCTTGCAAGTTTCTGTGGCCTAAAATGATTGTACTATTCCGCGAGTTGTTTGCCTTTTTCAGTATGAAGCTCACTAAGCATTCAGCAGAAATCTAAAACAATACATTCACTTTTCTCTTGCATTTATTTATTAATATTGTTCACCTAAAAAATTTGCAAGGGAAATTGCAACAAACTCATTGAACATGAATTTGCAGTCCGTATTCCATAATCTCAAATAGGCATTTAAACGAAAGCGCATGTGCTTTAACATGACATTCTGAAAATCACCGTTAGCTGATTCCACAATAGATCCATGCAGGATTTCACTTCACAACTAATCAAAACCAAATAGACTCTATTGAATAGTGAATGGTCACAATACAAACTTCCAACTGCAACCCGTAGAAATGTCTCAATGGAAAAAAGAGCGGGTTTCTCTGAATCTATTGCTCATGCTAATTAATCCCGGTCTCTGAATCCTGGGCCACTCATGATATAAACAAGGATTATGGTTTTCCTATCAAAATAAAAATAGGCCTTTGACGAATCCTCCCTACTGAACACTGTAAATTACGGGAACAATTCATCCCCAAGGAGACCCCCGATGACACAGGGTTTGCTCAGATCTTGCAAATAGAAATCCTCACTATACTTAAAGTACACCAGGAACCCAAATGAAAGGAATAAAAATACAATAACTTTGTTACATACAGTAATAAATTTAAAACAATCCGTATAGGCTACAATCTGAAAGCAATCATTATGCAGCTGAATTTAGTAAATAACCTACAGTAATAATTTAAAGAAAACCTGGAGCTGCTTTATGAACAGGTGTGAAATAGTAACTGTTGCAGGCCTAATGGTTCCCTCCTGACTAACGTAAAATTTACTTGCGAGTAGCATACCAGGGTTCTATCTATAGGTGCCTATTGTTCCTAATTTATATTAACAACTTAACCAAGTGCTTCCTATCTCATGTTCTTTATACTATTCGCTGACGTCTGTTCTTGTACTTCCTTAGGCACCTTGTACCATTATGTAGATGTAGAGTTAACAGTTATAGCCGAGCCAAGCCAATGTAAACTTTGATTTCAAACAGGAAGTTTGCATCAAATGTGAATTTGACACCTCTAATAATACAATATAGACTCCTTGTTTCCAAGCCAATAAATTAACTCCCAACCATGGAAAACAAACGATATACTTTTTAAATCCCACAGGAAGGACTGTCCTGCGAAGCACTCAAGGATATGCGTTGAGGGCAACCCAATCACCGAAGTGCGTTGAAATTTTACCAGTAGGCCTATGTAGCTTACATATTGAACAACTAAACGACCGACGATTTCCAAAAGCCCCGATAATAATCGCGGTCCGCTAGCAATGAGACTTTACAGCTATAATTATTATAAGAGAATATTCTACTGAAAGGGAAACAATTGACAATTGTAAAACTGATTGATAATCGACGATTAACATGAATTAATTTTCAAAAGTACATTATTTTAGAACCGTGCTTAGTAGACTTGGTCGCTGATAACAGTGACGTCATCATTCTTTGTGCTCATTACGTAAACAAGGAGTTTATATCGTATTATAAGAGGTGTCAAATTCACATTTGATGCAAATTTAATGTTTGAAATCAGAGTTTACATTGCAGTAAACTAACGATTGTATATTCAAATAATTTTGCGAGTATTTAAAACACAACTTGACTTCGACAGATTTTCAGACATTATTTTGTTGCAATATAAAAAGATGGGATATTCCGACGAAAACGCAGAAAGAGAACCAAATGTCGATCTTTTTCCATTTAATGTTGAAGTCAATTAGGCTACTATTTGCCACGGTCATATCTTGACGGTAAAACATTGGCAGAATAGCCAGTTGCCTAAGAATTCTAGCTATCAGAAGCGGCGGCACAATGAAACAAGCAGAGATGAAGGCGTGTTAGTAGTGGAATTAGTTGTGGTGGCGAAAGTAGTAGTAGCATCAGCAGCAGCAGCAGCAGCAGGCCTAGTAGTAAAGATGATGATGGTAATTATATGTAAAATGAATTAAGAACTAGAATTTTACGTTATCTTGTCAACGAAGTTGTACACCAGATGTCAGGTTGAACCATAGCAATGTATGTTACGAAGATATTCTCCCATTCGCCCGGTGACGCTAGAACACTAAGAGAAGCAAGACAAGTACGTTAAGTCAGCCTGAGAGGTGGCCATGGGTTTGAAGAGTTTGCGACTTCATTTTTCTTAGCCTCGGCATATGAGGTCGGTTGGCTAATCTTCCCCCTCGCCGTCTCATCTTCCAACGACAGAGTACACACGTTATAGCTGAGTTGGCCAGGGGAGCAGTAGTTTATTTATTTGCAAATAATAATTATAAAACATTGATGGCTTTCATTGAGCCTATTATTTTTATATGCTACCCCTTGAGAAACGGTAAAATCATGAGGAGTTGCGCTATTGTTTTACGCAACGCTTACTAAAAATTTATTGACCAATTTTCTAGAGATGCAATTGTTCGTAAGAGTTTTGTGATACCTATTTTGTTTTAGACATATTAACCCTAAATTTTGATTGAAACGAAATTTGCGTATTATAATCAGAATTCACAGTTTCAGCTTGTTGTTCATAAATTATTAAAGCGTGCGACAAACGCCTAGTTTTGGGATGACGGGTAACATATTCATTTAGATTACACACATCAAGGAGCTTTATGTGTAGGCCTACGTCTGAAGTCAACGTCGCCAGCAATCGTTGCGCTTTGCAACAAGTAAAAATGAGTTCAAACGCCGTTTTCTCTTAGGAGCTCAAAAGGCAAGCGCCTATTTCCCCCCAATTTCACATGCAAATTATAAATTTTCCTGGTTTCGTCTGTAGTTATACCGCTGGTTAAAGACATTGAAACCAACCTATTTTCAACGAGATGTTTGCAGACGCCATTTTCTCTTAAAGTAATGCTTGACGTCAGGCAACATGACAGAATCTGAATTTTGGTAGTAAGTAGAGCAGCTAAAGTAGTAGGCAGGTAGGCAGTAAGGTAGTAAGTAAATGACAGGTGAGGTTGTATCGACAGATTGATTGTTAGACTGTTAGCCTGGATTACTCTCGAGAGCGAAACTGACAAGCGCGTGTGTTCCCCAATTTCACAATAAATTTGTCTAGATTCACTTGGCGTCAATGTGAGAAATTCAGGTCAGGTTCCTTGAAATGGACATTGCAAGCAAGTTTTGCTTCTGCCCTGCTGCTGATATATCCTCTTACTGCACGCATCCAGTTAACCCTAGGGCTACCAAGCTTTTTTTGTAACACGGACTACCAAGGGGGGGGTGGTTACCACCCCCTCCCCTGGATTTCGTGTTTGGTTTCCTATATCATAACTTGTAATATAGCATTGGATTCAGCATTCATTTCTGCACAAGATAGAGGTATATTTAGTTGTACATTATATTGAATGCACCTCGAAATTACATCGCACTTTTAACAATGGAACCCATTAATTAGCAATATTTTATATTATTGCGTACATTTTGTACTTTTGGATAAACAAATATAAGATTATGTGTGTTTTGAAACTAATCTATATGTATAAAAGATACACAAAATCATCCCTACACATGTTTATATAGTATAAATGTACATCCATACATATATATATATATACACATATATATCGGTTTACTAAGTTGTAATGCTGTATTCAGCCATTTTCACACAGATTACGCGTGTATTATTATTTATTTTGATCACTTCCGGTATTCAAAAGACAAAGATGTAGGTAGCGCAAATGAAGCCCTACATTCCCTCTAAAGAATGGTATCTTTGCTTTCTCTTCCAGGAAGACAAATGAATATGCTACAGACAAAAAACTACGGGTAGTCCTTCCATTCAGCCATTTTTCACACATATTACGCGTATTATTATTTATTTTGAGCACTTCCGGTTGTCTCAGGTCAACTCAGTGACCATACAAATGTAGCCCCGCATTCCCTCTATAGAATGGTAAAATTTATGTCTCTTAATATTAAATGACGGATAAGATATAGTCGAAAATCTAGGGGGTGGTATCCACCCCCCCTTGGTGCTTCGGGTATATTGGCTATAACTTTTGAACGGTGTGAGATATCATCTCACATTTTTTACCTCAAAACGTGTGTAAATGAACCCCCTACAGCTACTACTAAAAGGTCAAATTTTTATTCCATACGGAAAATCCTGGGCGGGGGTCGTCTCAACCACTCCCCTTGGTAGCCGAGGGTTAAGGTACTTGTCCTCATTTGCCGATCTTACCTAAGTCTTGTCCCTAAATACCTGTGTGACTCAATACGACGGCCTACCTCGGCCGCCTCCCTTCGCCCGCTCCGCTCTTCGGATCGTCTGGACCTGTTTGTTCCTCGTGTGAGAATGACCATAGCTCAGTCCCATGCCTTTGCCTGCATTGGCTCTTCGCTATGGAATCATCTTCCCCCTTTGTTCGCACCACCATACTATGTGGTGGTCCTGCGACATCTTTTCGCTACCTCAAAACTTCTTTTTATTCTCGAGGACTTTTGCACTGGGAGCGCCTCTCATTGTTGCTCACTGTGAGAGGCGCTTTATAAATGTATATAAACACAATACAAATACGATTAAGTGAAGAAAGTCGCTAGCAGTCGATAGCTTTCCGACTGTTTGCGACTTAAGGGTTTAGCGGCGGCGGGGGCGGTGAATGAGGGCTGCGTCGGGGAATTATTATGCAAAACTTGGATTGAGTGAAAACAACAAGATCATGTGAAGTATGCCATCAGTGCAATAATAAAAACAGTTCGATACAGTTAAAGTACAGAGACCTAGATGAATAGGTCAAATTCCATACAATTCTGCGCTTTAAATAATATTGAAGTCCCTGATGGCCCCCTTTTTTTTATCTCGAGGCAACGCTTCTAGCGAGAGGAATCGTGAAAACACATTCAGAAGATATGCATTTCATGCTATTTGACATAACCACTAAAATGTTTCAAGTAGATTCTTTGAAAATTATTTTAAAGCTATGAAATTCTGCTAAAAAACAAAAAAATAAATTATAAAATAAAATTTAAAAATAAATGTGTGACGTCACATGGCCTGACTTCCTCCCCTGTCACAATCCGTCACACTTTCAAACCCTCCCCTGAGCGTGACGCACTTTGGCGGACGGCCCTAACCACTCTTCATGGTCATATCTTGAAGAAAACTTTGCGATAGCCAGTTGCCTGGCAAAGTGGCGCCAACGAAACAAACATAGATGAAGGTGTGTTAGTAGTGGAATTAGTTGTGGTGGCAATAGTAGTAGGTCTAGTAGCGGTAGTGGTAGTAGTAGTAGTAGTAGTAGTAGCAGTAGTAGCAGTAGTGCAGTAGCAGTTGCAGTAGTAGTAGTAGTAGTAGTAGTATAGCAGCAGCAGCAGCAGCAGCAGCAGCAGCAGCAGCAGCAGCAGCAGCAGCAGCAGCAGGTCTAGTAGTAAAGATGATGATGGTAATAATATGTCAAATAAATTAAGAACTAGAATTTTACGTTATTTTGTCAACGCAGTTGTTCGCCAGATGTCACGGTGAACCATAGCAATATCTGTTCCGAAGATATTTCTTCTATTTCATACGTTCGGTGACGCTAGAACACTAAGAGAAGCAAGACAAGTAACTTAAGTCAGCCTGAGAGGTAGCCATGTGTTTGAAGAGTTAGCGACTTTATTTTCGTAGCATCGGCATATGAGGTCGGTTGGCTAATCTTCCCCCTCGCCGTCTCATCTTCCACCGACAGAGTACACTCACTATAGTGAGTTGGCCAGGGAAGCAGTAGTTTCTTTATTTGCAAATAAATTAATTGCAAATAATAATTATAAAACATCGATGGCTTTCACTGAGCCGATTTTAGATGCTACCCCTTGAGAAACGGTCAAAATCATGTGGAGTTGCGCTAGTGTTTTACGCAAAGCTTACTAAAAGTTCAATTTTCTAGAGATGCAATTAATCGTAAGAGTTTTGTGATAGCCATTATGTCTTGAAGGCATATTGACGCCTGATTTTGATGAAGACGACATTTGCGAATAATAGGCCTACTCAGAATTCACAGTTTTAGCTTGTTGGTCATAAATTAAAGCGTGCGACAAACGCCTAGTTTTGGGATGACGGGAGACATGTTAATTCACATCATATAGCCTACATCAAGGAGCTTGTTCACGTATGAAGTCAACGTCGCCAGCAATCGTTGCGCTCTGCAACCAGTAAAAATGAGCCCAAAAGCCGGTTTTCTCTCGAGAGCGCAAATGAAATGCGACTATTTTCTTCCAATTTCAAATGCACATGATCAATTTCCCGGCTTTCTCTGTAGTGAAACCGCTGTTTAAAAGCGAAATGGAGCAGGTGGAGGAAAGGGAGGAAGAGCAGGTGGAGGAAAGGGAGGAAGAGCGAAGAATATGGAGGAAAGGGAGAAAGGAGGAAGAGCGGAATGGAGGTGGAGGAAGAGAGGAGGAAGAGCAGAAGTGGAGGAAAGGGAGGAAGAGCGAAGTGGAGGAAAGGGAGCAGAGCGAGAAATGGAGGAGGAGGAAGAGCAAGTGGAGGAAAGGGAGGAAGAGCGCAGTGTGGAGAAAGGGAGGAAGAGCAGAATATGGAGGAGGGAGGGAGGAAGAGAAGAGCGAATTGGGAGGTGGAGGAAAGGGAGGAGAAGAGCAGAAATGGAGGAAAGGGAGGAAGAGCGAGGTGAGGAAAAGGGAGGAAGAGCAGGTGGAGGAAAGGGAGGAAGAGCAGGTGGAGGAAAGGGAGGAAGAGCGGAGTGGAGGAAAGGGAGGAAGAGCAAGAGGTGGAGGAAAGGAGGAAGAGCGAGGTGGAGGAAAAAGGGAGGAGGAGAGAGAGAAATGGAGGAAAGGGAGGAAGAGCAAGCAAATGGAGGAAAGGGAGGAAGAGGAGGTGGAGGAAAGGGAGGAAAGATCAGGTGGAGGAAAGGGAGGAAAGAGCGAAATGGAGGAAAAGGAGGAAAAGAGCAGAAATGGAGGAAAGGGAGGAAAAGGAAGAGCAGAAATGGAGGAAAGGGAGGAAAGAGCGAAATGGAGGAAAGGGAGGAAGAAGCGAAATGGAAATGGAGAGGAGAAGAGCGAAATGGAGGGAAGATCGAATTGGAGGAAAGGGAGGAAGAGCGAAATGGAGGAAAGGGAGGAAGAGGGAATTGGAGGAAAGGGAGGAAGAGCAGGTGGAGGAAAGGGAGGAAGAGCGAATTGGAGGATATGGAGGAAGAGCGAAATGGAGGAAAGGGAGGAAGAGCGAATTGGAGGAAAGGGAGGAAGAGCGAAGTGGAGGAAAGGGAGGAAGAGCGAGGTGGAGGAAAGGGAGGAAGAGTGAATTGGAGGAAAGGGAGGCAGAGCGAAATGGAGGAAATGGAGGAAGAGCGAAATGGAGGAAAGGGAGGAAGAGCGAAGTGGAGGAAAGGGAGGAAGAGCGAAATGGAGGAAAGGGAGGAAGAGCGAATTGGAGGAAAGGGAGGAAGAGCGAGGTGGAGGAAAGGGAGGAAGAGTGAATTGGAGGAAAGGGAGGAAGAGCGAGGTGGAGGAAAGGGAGGAAGAGCGAGGTGGAGGAAAGGGAGGAAGAGCGAATTGGAGGAAAGGGAGGAAGAGCGAAATGGAGGAAAGGGAGGAAGAGCGAATTGGAGGAAAGGGAGGAAGAGCGAGGTGGAGGAAAGGGAGGAAGAGCGAATTGGAGGAAAAGGAGGAAGAGCGAATTGGAGGAAAGGGAGGAAGAGCGAATTGGAGGAAAGGGAGGAAGAGCGAATTGGAGGAAAGGGAGGAAGAGCGAATTGGAGGGTAAGGTCTCAATTGTTCATTCACTTCGTTACCGATTTTGCACAAGAGTAGCCTAATCATAATGGCATGCATTTATTAGGTCAATTTGGTTCGGCAAATTATTAGTAATATTACTATTGTTATTATTATTGTTATTATTATAATAATTTGTTAAATTATTATTAGTATTTCTATTGCTATTGTTGTTATTATTATTATTATTATTATTTATTGCTATTATTATTTTTTAGTATTTAGTATAACAAAGAAGATTACTTTCCGCTTTGAACGCTTATCTTGGATAATTATTATTATTATCACTTTTCTAAGTTCTTACTACCATAGTACCATTATCATCGTAATTGTTGCTATCTTATTTTTACTTCTTTGTTATTAGTATAATTATTACTGCTAATATTATTATTATTATTATTATTATTATTATTATTATCATTATTATTATTATTTTTTTTAAGTCTGAAACGGTTAGAACTCCTCGGGCTCGGGCAAAAGGCTGGCAAAGGTACCGCAGATTGCAACAGCGTTAAAGCGCTGTATGGCTTATTATTATTATTATTATTATTATTATTATTATTATTATTATTATTTTTATTATTATTATTATTATTATTATTATTATTATTACTATTATTATTATTATTATTATTATTATTATTATTATTATTATTATTATTATACTTGACTACTTTATATATTACTTGACTTGACTTGACTTGACTTTATCACGTATTCTTAGCTGTGTACTTTTCAGTTTGATTTAATGATCGTTTATTATTATTATTATTATTATTATTATTATTATTATTATTATTATTATTATTATTATTATTATTATTATTATTATTATAGCAAAGTGAGTAATTTAGCATGGTAAGGTCGAGGAAAAACAGATGGCGTTCCCGCGTTGGCATTATCCCGCGTTATTATTATTATTATTATTATTATTATCATTATTATTACTATTATTATTATTATTATTAGTATCATCAGCAGCATCATCGTCGTCGTCGTCATCATCATCATCATCATCATCATCATCATCATCATCATCATCATCATCATCATCATCATGAGGAATTATAAAGTGCAATTTCTTGCAACTAAACACGCCGCATGCATAATATATCATTATATAGGTGTTCGGCTTAATATAATGACGTAAACAGGTAGGTCGTCCTTCAGATAATTATGTGCAAGGGTAGGGAGGAAGAGAGAGAATGGAGGAAAGGGAGGAGAAGCAAATGGAGGGTAAGGAGGAAGGGAGAGTCAATACATGTGAAATCATAAAATTTAATGTGTGAAATACCTTGTGAGTGACCGTGTCTCAGATTTGACTGTAATTTTTGCTATTTTATTGTTTGATAATTATATTTGTACATCATCTTGAAATTGTCAGGAACCTATCGCCATGCATCTGCATTGCAACATCATCATCATCATCATCATCATCATCATCATCATCATCATCATCATCATCATCATCATCATCATCATCATCATCATCATCATCATCATCATCATCATCATCATCATCCTCATCACCACCACAATCATCAGTTTCTGACGCCAGCCATTTGGCGGCGATGGGTACGAATAAATTATCTCCATTTTCCTCGGTCATTAATTTTGTCAAGTCTATTGTTTCCCTTAGTTTCAAAGTTATGTTTTATACACATTTTTATCCAGCGTCGTCTGGCTCTGCCTTAGTGTCTTTTCCTTGGAATCTTGCATGTAGTGCAGTGTGTGGTATTCGGTCAACTGGCATTCTCTCTATATGTTGAAACCATTGGAGTCTTCTTTGAACGACTTTGTCTAGCAGAGTTGTTTCGATCCATAATGCTGTCTAATGCCAGTGTTTCTTATTTTCTGAAGTCTTGAAATCCCTGCGATCTTCCGCAGTAAACTAATTTCTGCTGTAATAATTCTTTTCTTGTCTTGCTTTCGCATTGGCCAACATTCCGACCCGTAGACTAGAGGCAAATCGGTTGTATCTTCGTCTCGTATAATTAATTATCTTTGTCTGCTTTTTGGTCTTGGTAAATAGTGATTGGATTGCAAGGGGTGTTCAGGCACGAATGAGGAAGTTTCTCGCCTCGCATGACATAATTATGAAATTATATAATTTCCCAAAGAACTGATGTAAAATGTTATTACTTTTAACCAAAAAGATGGTCTCCAAGATGCACCATTACAAACCCCGAAATAAACATTCTTGACAGCCTCTTCCCAGACCTCTCCCCTCAGAGAGGTTGGAATCTGCGTAATTTTGGGGAAGCTCTGGTTACGCCACTGCTAGATGGTGTTAGACTGTTAGTTTACCTAATATTAAAACTAGTACCTAAGTAATTATAATTGTGTAACTTAATAATATTTCACTTTTTTCATTTTGCAATTTTTCATTTCTTAGCCTTTCAGCGCTGTACGCACTTGCGTAAGTGCGTACGTCTAGCGGCGCCGCTGTGGCTTTCCACCTCTGCGACCTGGGTGCATATCCCGGGCCACTCACGGGAAATCCATGTAGGGCCTAGATACTTGCCTTTCATACTGTACCAAACTCCTCGATCGTCATCCAGTTGTTATATTCAGCCGGATGATTCTCTGCATCTGTGATCCTTCGCTTCGGAGTTAGATCCTCCACCTGAACTATGAGATCGAGCCACCTAATTTAACAGAGGAGACCCGTCAGGCCGTCACTTGAAAAAGGAGATCGATCTGCCACCCAAAAGCTCATATTATTGCGTTGTTTTTATGTATTGCATGATGCTTCAAATTTGACTGATCGTTATAAGCCAATTATAATTTGTAACCTGTTATTTAATGCTTTCAAATACGTTTCATTAAAATAATTATTTACTGTACCTATGTGATGTAGGCCTATCATGTATAGCCTACGTATTGTGTTTCACGCAGTTTGTTTATTTTTATCCAAAGTACGAATATCGAGTAGGCCTATCGGTTACAGATTCTCTCTCTATATATATATACTGCAGGCTTAGGTCTTCGATTTGCAATATTTAGATATCCACAGTCTATGGATGAGCAATTTAATCACAGTGGACATCAACTTAAGCCGATTACAGACACATACATTACATCGTGTGTATATATATATATTTATTTATATACATACATACATATAGGCCTATGCATACATAGTTTTACATGAATACATGCATGTAGGCTATAGGCCTACATATGTCTACATACAATATGTACATAATATACGGTCCATTATCTTCTTACATATATTTTGAGATACAGTGCTTATAGAATATGCCCTTAATTTATTTAAGAAGTTTTAGTTGACAGGACATCTTCTGGTCACAAATATTCTGGACGGATTTTCAGCCTAGATGGTCCATGAAGATTCATCATCTGTCGCATAAACTAATCCACTAGTCGCTCTCCAGATCGTAGAAGTCCCTCTGCAGGTCACCTCAGCCTCACAGCTGCTAACAATACGCAAGTATACGCCTACAACTGACTTAGCTGCGCTTGAGTAGCCTAGCTGCCTAGGTCTGTGGTAGTCCAAAGACTGAATGTGTGAACGAGTACCTATGTTATTATTGACATAATATTATGAGGGAAGAATGTACCAAACTCCTAAAAACTTGACCAGGTTGATCTTAAGATTCTAGTAAATAACGATGTAAATCCAGAGCTAGAAACGAATGCACTGTGACGTCGACACTTCATCATGCCTGAAAATTTCGTGGGCCTAGCTAGGTCTATCTCTTTACGAAAATCCTCATAGGCTATTATAGTCTGCTGCAATTTAGTTTGTCGTGCTATTTTGTAGGCACCATCAGCCCTGCTAGACTGCTACATAGGTCTACGTAGGTCTATAATTTTATGCCGCATTAATTTAATTCTTATTTTGCGAGCTTCACATAAAACAACTTCATAATTATTACGTGAACACATAAATGTCAATTAACCTCTTTTATCTTACGAAAGACGTTGAGGACTCAAGGCTAAGTCCAGCACAATAGTACTCCCAAGACCTCGCAAACTCTTCGTATAATTATTCCACTCAACGTTCCTCCTCCCTCCTCTTCTTCTCCTCCTCCTCCCTCCTCTTCTTCTCCTCCTCCTCCTCCTCCTCCGTACCCTTTGCTTCTTCCACTTCTATTCCTGCCATAAGTCCTCTCTGCATGTCTCCTTAAACTAATTTTGCAACGATCGCTAAGTGATGGTTCATTAAGCTGCTCCACCTCTTTTGAGCGATACTTCTGAGCTATTATTATTATTGTCGCCATCTATGAGCATGGTGTACATACATGTAGGCCTACAAGCTCACCATATACTAACAATGTATTTTCCTGTGTTTAACTTCAAACATTAACTACATTTCAATTAACCTTTCCTGAGTTGCTACCTATTTTTGCAAAAGTTAGGCCTACGCACCTTTGTCGTTGGCTGCGTTATGACAGCCAGTTTTGAATAAACGAAAATACAATACAATATTTGTCTTTTTGTCACCACAATTAATTTGTAACACCATCCACCATTGCCTTAGCTTAGCCTATTCTTGACCAGGAAACGAAACTGGTCATTATGTTTTTATACGTTATTTTGTCAATTACGCTCTTCAGTTACATGCTTCTGTATAATGGCAATGTAATTTGGCAATATTTGGCAAATTCAGTCTTAGATATAATTATAGGCCTAATAAACTTCTTCTGAATCGTTACACAATCAAATTCCTTCTCCTAAGTACAAGCCAGCAACTATGTGAATATGGATAGCTTATGTCAGAACTACTGTCCTTCAGTTTTTATAGAAATAGTTGTGAACTTTGTTTTGTAACTTCTACTCGTTGGTAGTACTGTGGCGAATTGTTGGGTGCCTTCCCTTGGTGCTCGCCCGTGTTCCTGGGACTCGGCGCCGTTTTGGCTCTTTTGCCTCCTGCGGTCGCTTGCCGCCTGTAGGCCCCGGTGTCTTGCCCGTGTTCTTCCATCCCCTTCACCGTAGGCCATGTTCCTTTGACCTAGTGTGCCGGTAGCCCGTGTTCCTTCTCCCTTCCCCGTAGGCTATGTTCCTAGAGGGCAGGAACCACTATAGAAGTTACTCTTCCTACCCTTTTCCATAGAAATCTATCAGATCTAAAAGGGTGTGCCTCAAGATGGTTTGAAAATTTATTAAGTTGATGAAATTGTTGGCCTAGCTCATCATGACTAGCCGGACACCTGAATTAATCAAAGGGCCCAGCCTACTGTAGTTAACCTACAGAAGTTACAGAAGTGGTAAAAGGAGCAGGCAAGCAAGATACAGAAAGGCAATCAATTTGTAGGCAAGCTGAAGTCAACTGGAAGGCCATTTTTAGGCAAGTTGAAGTCAACTGGAAGGCAATATGCAGACAAGTGTCTGGCAAGCAGTAACTCATACAAAGGGTGAAAGATGGAACCAGAAATGCATTATGAACATCAATCTTATTTTTATAATAACAAAGTACGACAGAGCATTAACAGAATTCATCACAATGCGATCACTCCTCAGTGGCATCAACGAAAACAAAATTCCAAATTTTTTTGACCAATTCGTTGTTTTAACATTTTAAACTTCAATTCAAATACATATGTGAGCAAGTGAGCAAGTTTTGTAACTAACTTTCAGGTCAACATATTTTTCAAAACAGTCATCGAGCATGAAATACATTTTAAAGAGCAACAAACAAAACACTTTTTCACACACTAGTATCAAAAGATTACAACTAAGAAATGTGAACAAACAGCTCTTCGTAGCAGTTCATATTTGTTTAACAGTTTTTCTATTAGTAATTCAGGTTCTCCTGGTTTGCATAACAATTAATCTCAGATCAGACAATGAGATTTTGCACTGACAATGGAAGGTGGAAACAATACAAGACATGGAGCACCGCATAAAACTCGTTTCAGTTATTTAATGAGAAGTGGGAAAATTGTAAGACCTAACACAGTATACCAACAAGGGAAATGTGCTAATATCATAATGACATCATGTTTTACTTAATTCGTCGGTTATGCTATTTTCTACTGTCATGAATAACACAGGTTTCATGAAGCACAAGGCATAAATTGATGTTCCAGAACGTTAACAAATCCTGATCTAATGACTATGAAATGAAGGGCAAAGATGATCTCTAGAGTGAAAAGTGCAGCGAAAAGCAAAAGCGCCTGAGAAAAAGTGGAAGATAATGGAACACAATACATGCCTGAAATTTAGCCCTACTCCTAAACCTGGAGATCACCCAGAGGAAAAGGGGAGAAGGTGGAAGAGAATGGAACAGAATATAATGCCTAAAATTTGGTCTTACTCCTAAACCCAAAGATCATCCCAAGGAAACGGGGAGAAGGTGGAAGATAATGGAACAGAATATAGTTCCTAAAATTTAGCCCTACTCTTAAATCCAAAGATCACCCGGGTTCACCACGAGGAAAAGGGGAGAAGGTGGAACATAACAGAACAGTAGATAATGCTTAAAATTTAGCCCTACCCCTTAAACCTAAAGTTCACCCCGAAGCCTGATACACCCCAAACTTCTTCCCCGTCTTGAAAGCCACCAGACAGCCAGTCATAACACTGACATAACAGCAACGACAAACAATCGACAAAACAACACCCAAATGAATACAAGAAAAACAGAGAAGGTGACTAACTGACTATGGGTCGCAAGAAACAATATTTTTAGTCGATAACCTTTCGAGTAGAAAATAGCAATTGCCTTGCATAACTTTGTTGTTTCTGCAGGCATATTTGGACTAGTTAGTCTTTTAAAGTAATCCTTTGACCTTCATAATCTCTTAAACATATTTATGCTCATGAATGATTTGTTACTGAACTATATTTATATTCGAGTGTGTTAGATACATCAACAGTTTAAAAGAGTAACTTTGTACACTACCTGTTCCATTTAACATGCATACTGTTTGTGAAATTATTATTATTTGAAGTATGATAACATCAAATCGTTTTCATCACGGTAACCTTAGATGTTGCCATAAGATGTCATTAAACTGAAAATAAATAAATAATTCATTTAAAATTCCAAAGTAGAATATGAATTTAATGTCATAACTATACTAGTAATTATATGTATTATGATTTTGTGGCCAAAGTTCTTTTTTTACTTTAAAAATTTCTTGTATGGGACAATTGCTGTAGAATATTGTTTAATTTGCATAAAATCATTCTTTCACAATAGGTGTATCATAGACAGTGTCAAATGCATTACTTTGCTGTTAAACAATGAATATTAGTGATATTGTAAGACTGTTTCGACACTTCTTACTGGCTTCTTTTGGACGGTATAAGTTTCTCGTTTCTTTGCATTGTATTTCTGAATTGTCGTCTACGGACTTTCATGTCACGAGACCACATTAAACTTTGAATGATAGAGCAGATACTCCGGCTAAAGAAGATCTTTTGATCACATAATTTCCACTAAATACCTTGAATTTCATGAAATTGAAACTTGATATAATAAACAAATGGCAACTAGAATTTTTTTAATGATAATGGGGCATTTTATAAATCTATTTGTCAAAATCTAAGCAAAGACATAAAATACTCAGAACCTTACAGGCATAAGGAAATCCAAATCTCTAAATTACGCCTGGGACTACCATTAAAATATTTACCAAAGGCTATTTATTATAAAATGACATTCTAACGGTTTATGTTCTACCTGTCAGGTCAAGGAAACTACTCATCACCTCTTCATTGACTGCAAAAAGAAGATATTTCTAAGACACTAAGAAATAAATGTCAGTTAAAAAAAGATGAAATTTCTATTAGAACCATTTTGACGAATAACATGTTTCAAACGAAGTGTATACTCTAGCTACATTAAAGTTCATTTTTTTTAAATAGATATTTTAAATTTGTTACTGTAAATTATAAAATAGTTTTATATCTTAGTCAAATCTGTAAATATGTAATTAGTCTTTTACTAGTACTGTAAAGTATAAAAGTTTTATATCTTAGTCAAATCTGTAATATAATGAGTCTTATTATAATATTTACAGTCTATGAATATTGAAAGACTGTTTGGACACGTTTTAATGGTGTCTTTCGGACACTATAACTGTCTCGTTTCTTTGCACTGTATTTCTGAATTGTCGTCAATGGCCTATCATGTCACTAGACCACGTTAAACAGTGTCAAATGTAATATTTTGTCGTTAAAAAATGAATATTAGTGAGATTGAAAGACTGTTTTGACACCTTTTAACAGGGCTGTTAACAATACTGGAAAAAAGTATTGGCAATACCAATACCAATACTTCATAATAAAAGTATTGCAATACCAATACCAATACTATTTCTTAAAAGTATTGCAATACCGATACCAATACTTTTACCAATACTTTTCTATAATTAAGTTTACGTTTAATCACGTAAAATAGATTCTTTCCATTCACACCAACGATCATAGATGGCAGATTGAGGCTATTTTCGAAGAAATATTCAATTTTCAAAGCGAAAAGAATTATTTCTCACTATTTCTTGATCGCGACTTACTCAAGCGGGCGAGAAAATATATAAATTATAGTGGAAAAAAGTATTGGTATCGAGTATCGCCGACAGGCTGAAAAAGTATCGGCGATACACATGCGATACGAACAACATAAAACTATCGTGATACTCGCTGAGATACTGAAAAAAGTATCGGCGATACCAAGTATTGCGATACTTTATCGCGATATTAACAGCCCTGCCTTTTAATAGTGTCTTTCGGACACTATAAGCTTCTCATTTCTTTGCACTGTATTTCTGAATTGTTGTCAACGACCTTTCGTGTCATGAGACCATGTTAAACTTTGAATGATAATCCAGTATTTATGCAGCTCAGTCGCCTGCAATTATAGAAACTGTTCTATGGATATTAAAAAGTGAATGTTATAATAACTGTAAGTTTGCAATTCTCTCTGATTCATTGAGCGTCCTTACATCAATAAAGAAGTCTTACTGTCAATCAAGACCTAATTTATTAAATGATTTACTATATCACATTAGCAAACTAAAGTCTAATCAAATTAGATTTATTTGGATCCAAAGTCACATTGATCTGGCAGGCAATGATAGAGCAGATACTTTGGCTAAAGAAGCTCTAACTATTGATCACATAAATTCCACTAATTATCTTGAGCTTCAGGAAATTTTTAGTTTATTAAAACTTTATATAATAAATAAATAGCAACGAGAATATAGTAATGATAATAGAGGACATTTTTATAAATCTAATTCTTCAATTGTTAGTACAGAAATAAAATATTTAGAACCTTATAGGCATACGGAAGTCCAAATTTCTAGATCGCGTTTAGGAATGGCCAATACTAGTAAAAGCCTATTCACTATCAAAAAGCATTCTAACGGTTATGTGATACCTGTCAGGTCAGGGAACAATTCATCACCTCTTCATTGACTGTGATAAAGAAGATATTTCAGAGTTATAAAGAAATAAATGAAAATTATATAAACATGAAATTTCCATTAAAACCCTTTTGACGGTAAATTTATTCCAGAATGAAGTGTATAGGTTAGTTAAGAAATTAACAAAGGTAAAATTTTATAAACAGATATTTTATGTTTGTTACTGTGAAAAGTTTTATACCTAAGTCAAATATGTAAATATTTAATTAGTCTTTTACTAATACATATTTACTTTTTGATGCATAAGTATTGCATTATTGTGATGCAGATGTTCGAAAGTTATAAATATTAATTATTGGTTAAATGAATATCTATATTACCATATTAATATTATTCAACCTGGGTTCTTTGTATAACATATGGTTTGGTAACTGTATCAGAGAAGCTACTAGGTTGCATAATACCGCAATAATGTGTTGCAATAAGAGATCTACGGTTAATTGGTTATAAAATGACACTATTGAAACCTAACTTTAGACAATTATAATACAATGTCATGTATGCTTTGTAGGTTAATGAAATTTTAATTATGGTCTGTTAGATACATGAACAGTTTAAAAGAGTACCTTATAAGTTGCTTATGTAGGACAACTGCTCGATAATAATATTATTGTTTAATTTGCATTAAATCTTTGTGTCAGGATGTAGAAATCATAGACAGAGCGAGATGAACTACTTTATGTTGCAAAAATATTGAATAATAGTGAAATTGAAAAGCTCCGTTTCGACACCTTTAATGGTGTCGTTCGTACGCGTTTCTGTATTTCTTGCACTTATTGAATTGTATAATTATTTTCTGTATTGTCGTCAACGGCCATTCATGTCATAAGACGACGTTAAACTTTCGATTAACAAACAAAATTGTAGATATTTTAAGTTTTTCACTGTAAATTAGAAAACAGTTTTATATCTTAAGTCAAATCTGTAAATATTTAATTAGTCTTTAACTTGTACAATTTACTCTTTGTATTACATAAACATGAAATTTCCATTAAAACTCTTTTGATGGCAAATTTATTTCAGAATGAAGTGCATAGGTTAGATAAAAAAATTAAAAAAGGTAAAAAAATTTAAATATATATATTTATGTTTGTTACTGTGAATAGTTTTACACCTTAGTCAAATCTGTAAATATTGAATTAGTCTTTAAGAAATGTTACTTATTGGTTAATGAATATTTATATTACCATATTACAGTTATTCAACTTTGCTTCTTCAATATTAAATAGGGTTTGGTTTGGTTACTGTATCAGAGTAGCTACTATGTGGCATAATACTGCAATACTGTTTTGCAATGCTAGTTACTGAAACACCCATAGACAACTTATTTTCAACCGTTGATTTTTGAACATGTCATGTTATATTATATTTACAATAAGAACCTGATGTTAGAAAATTATAAATATTAATTATTGGTTAAATGAATATCTACATTACCATTTACCATATTAATATTATTCAACCTGGGTTCTTTGTATAACATAAGATTTGGTTTGGTTACTGTATCACAGTAGCTACTAGGTTGCATAATATCGCAATAATGTGTAGTTATAAGAGATCTATGGTTAATTGGTTATAATATGAATCTATTGAAACCTAACTTTAGACAATTATAATACATATATGCTTTGTTGGTTAATGAAATTTTAATTATGGTGTGTTAGATACATGAACAGTTTAAAACAGTACCTCATAAGTTTCTTACGTGGTAGAAATGCTGTATAATAATATTATTGTTTAATTTGCATTATATCTTTTTGTCAGGATATAGAAATCACAGTCAGAGCGAGATGAACTACTTTATGTTGCAAAAATATTGAATATTAGTGAAATGGAAAAGCACCGTTTCGACACCCTTAATTGTGTCGTTCGAACGCTATAAGCTTCTTGCATTTATTGAATTGACAATTGAGCTGTAATATGCCAAAACTAATCTTTGTCGGCGGAAACGGCCTATGTTGTCATAAGCTGCCGTTAAACTATGGATCCAAACAACCAATTGACAATTATTAGCAAAGGAAGCACTGAGTTTAGATAATATTAATTCCACAAATTACTTAGAATTACAAGAGATGAATACTTTTATTTAAGACTATATAATAAATAAATGGCAATTAGAATATAACATTGAAAATAAAGGGAAATTCTATAAAACCATATGTCCACTTGTTTCTACAAAGATAAAATTTTCTGATCCATATAGACATAAAGAAGTACAAATTAGTAGATTGAGGCTTGGTGTTGCCATTACTAATAAAAAACTATTTCAAATGAGAAAACACCCTACTGGGTTCTGTGATACATGTGAGGTAACGGAAAGTATAGAACATATCTTATTGGAATGTAAAAAGGAAAATATTTCAACTACTTAAAAGATAAATGTAATAGTTATAAATCAGAATTTAATTTTAAATCTCTGCTTGATGAAGGATGTTTGCAGAGTGTAGTATATAATCTTGTTAAAATCATTAATAAAGGAAAAATACTAGAATTATTGTCATAAATATCAGTATCACATCAAATCTATTACAGACATACAGCTGAGCACATTGCTTATGGCTAACATACCACCTAAAACAAACTAAGTGTACTTATGTGTGTGATTAATGGTCATTTTATTATTTGATTGCATCTTGTAATAATATTACATTGTTATATAAGAAAATGTTGAATGAAATGTTTAATTAAGTTATCCTGTTATGTAAATAACTGTTAAAGATACATTCTTGCAAATAGATGTATGTTATAATCAAATGTGTATATATCAATCAATCAATCAAAAACTTTATTGCATCAACTGCAGCAACTGAACATCAGAGTTTAACAATCAATGCATCATAAAAAAGTTAACATAATATGCTCATACATCGAGAGCGTTGTCAGTTGAGGCAAATGGTGTCCCCGAAGGGACCGATGGTCCCGCTAGTCGGGGATACCCAACAGTGTCTCGCAAAAAGGTCCTTTGATGGTTCTTCTAACATTATGTATTATTTTATATTAATCTCTTTAATTAACCTAGTCTAGCTTAACTAGTAGTCAATCCACCTAATCATATGACATGGGAGAGTTGATGCGTGTATAATACATGTATATATATACACATCTGTGCTGAATTTCTGTTTGCAAATAGCATTACATGTTATTATAGAAAACTTAGAAGTACTGTTAATAACTTTGTAAACATATTTGAAAAGAGCTGAAATAGCCAAAAAAAAGAGCTGATATAGCCAAAAAAGAGCTGATATAGCCAAACAAGAGCTGAAATAGCCAAAAAAGAGCTGAAATAGCCACAAAAAAGGAGGATAAGGAAAACAAAGAAAAGAGATGTTAAAAAAAGAAGAAAAAAAGAGAATTACACCAAAAAGAGCCAATGGGCCAAACAGAACGGAGATACAATAGAAACACAAAGACGTCGACGGCCATAGTAGCCAAAGGATGTCGTTAAACAAATGGAATCATCATCAATTGACAATTATAATACATGTATGCTTTGTTGGTTAAGGAAATTTTAATTATGGTGTGCTAGATACCTGAACAGTTTAAGAGTACCTTATAAGTTGCTTATGTGGGACAACTGCTGTATTATAATATTATTTGTTTAATTTGCATTAAATCTTTTTGAAAAAAAAGAAATCATAGACAGAGTTAGATGAACTACTTTATGTTGCAAAAATATTGACTATTAATTAGTGAAACTGTAAAGCTCCGTTTCGACACCTTTAATGGTGTCGTTCGGACGCTTTTCTGTATTTCTTGCACTTATTGAATTGTATATTTTCTGTATTGTCATCAAGGCTCCTTCATCCCATAAGACGACGTTAAACTTTCGATTTATATAAAAAAACTAGCATTTTTTACCCGGCTTTGCCCGGGGTTTCTCCATGCGTAATTTTATCTCTACCTTATATAGGCCTATTATTTCTTCCCCGGGCTAAATAATATAATAGTAGACGAAGCTCGATCGTGTTCCATTACAGCGCTCGTAATTTTTCGGAACGGAGCCCGTGTTTTATTTCGATTGCGCCTCGCGTGACGTAAGACAACATTTCTCTTACGTCACGCCGCTCAAGCGAGGTTAAAAACTTAAAATATGCATATTAATGGACTCCGTTATTGGTATTACCGAACCTCATAATTTTGAAGTTTAAAATGTCCATATGTCAGCGTTTAAATAAAATTGCGAGCTGAAAATAGTCGCGTTGATCTAGACGTGTCGTAATAACGTTTCGTGCGATTTTTCAAATCGCTAAAGCGTTCCGTTTCGGAGCCTTTAGAGTACAGACAAACAAACATACGGAAGGACAACGTAAACAGACTTGGACTTATATTATAAGATTGTAGATATTTTAAGTTTTTTACTGTAAATTATCAAACAGTTTTATATCTTAAGTCAAATCTGTAAATATTTAATTAGTCTATAACTTGTACAATTTTACACTTTGTATTATATAAACATGAAATTTCCATTAAAACTCTTTTGACGGTAAATTTATTTCAGAATGAAGTGTATAGGTTAGGTAAGAAAATTAATAGAGTTAAAAGTTTTAAATAGATACTTATGATTGTTACTGTGAATAGTTTAACAACTTAGTCAAATCTGTAAATACTTAATTAGTCTTTTATAAATGTTACTTATTGGTTAATGAATATTTATATTACCATATTACAGTTATTCAACTTTGCTTCTTCAATATTACATATGGTTTGGTTTGGTTACTGTATCAGAGTAACTACTATTTGGCATAATACTGCAATACTGTTTTGCAATGCTAGTTACTGAAACACCCATAGACAACTTATTTTCAACCGTTGATTTTTGAACATCTCATGTTATATTATATTTACAATAAGAACCTGATGTTAGAAATTATAAATATCAATTACTGGTTACATGAATATCTACATTACCATTTACCATATTAATATTATTCAACCTGGGTTCTTTGTAAAACATATGGCTTGGTTTGGTTACTGTATCACAGTAGCTACTAGGTTGCATAATATCGCAGTAATGTGTTGCAATAAGAGATCTGTGGTTAACTGGTTATAATATGAATCTATTGAAACCTAACTTTACACAATTATAATACATGTATGCTTTGTTGGTTAATGAAATTTTAATTATGGTGTGTTAGATACATGAACAGTTTAAAACAGTACCTCATAAGTTTCTTATGTGGTAGAACTGCTGTATAATAATATTATTGTTTAATTTGCATTATATCTTTTTGTCAGGATATAGAAATCAGTCAGAGCGAGATGAACTACTTTATGTTGCAAAAATATTGAATATTAGTGAAATGGAAAAGCACCGTTTCGACACCCTTAATTGTGTCGTTCGAACGCTATAAGCTTCTTGCATTTATTGAATTGACAATTGAGAGCTGTAATATGCCAAAACTAATCTTTGTCGGCGGAAACGGCCTATGTTGTCATAAGCTGCCGTTAAACTATGGATCCAACCAACCAATTGACAATTATTAGCAAAGGAAGCACTGAGTTTAGATAATATTAATTCCACAAATTACTTAGAATTACAAGAGATGAATACTTTTATTTAAGACTATATAATAAATAAATGGCAATTAGAATATAACATTGAAAATAAAGGGAAATTCTATAAAACCATATGTCCACTTGTTTCTACAAAGATAAAATTTTCTGATCCATATAGACATAAAGAAGTACAAATTAGTAGATTGAGGCTTGGTGTTGCCATTACTAATAAAAAACTATTTCAAATGAGAAAACACCCTACTGGGTTCTGTGATACATGTGAGGTAACGGAAAGTATAGAACATATCTTATTGGAATGTAAAAAGGAAAATATTTCAACTATCTTAAAAGATAAATGTAATAGTTATAAATCAGAATTTAATTTAAAATCTCTGCTTGATGAAGGATGTTTGCAGAGTGTAGTATATAATCTTGTTAAAATCATTAATAAAGGAAAAATGTTATAATTATTGTCATAAATATCAGTATCACAACAAATCTATTACAGACATACAGCTGAGCACATTGCTTATGGCTAACATACCACTTAAACAAACTAAGTGTACTTATGTGTGATTAATGGTCATTTGATTATTTGATTGCATGTTGTAATAATAGTACATTGTTATATAAGAAAATGTTGAATGAAATGTTTAATTTAGTTATCCTGTTATGTAAATATATATATATATTGAATATTCGTTTATTGAAACCTGAGTGACAAACCGCATTCAGTGACAATAGAGATAAGCATAAAATTTAGCTATCGACTGAATAGTACCCTAGGTATAAAGTTAGTGTCATCTTTTTCAGGTAGCGTGAATTGGTGTGGTCTTGGGCGCAGATCATAACAGCGCTGAACAATTGGTGGAAACAAACTCCGAAGGACGTGCAAGTCATTGTCAATGACTGCTTTTAGCAATCGTCCCTCGACCCCCCGAATCATTGACTCCAACCGCTCAGCATCAGGTGGTAGAAAATTCAGCCGCTGCATTTTTGCGAGGAAGCGCTCTAGCTTGCTTTGGTCGCCGGCAGATGCAAGGCCCCACCAGGCGGGGGCGGCAAATAACTGTTAAAGATACATTCTTGCAAATAGATGTATGTTATAATCAAATGTGTATATAATACATGTATATATTACACATCTGTGCTGAATTTCTGTTTGCAAATAGCATTATTATAGAAAACTTAGAAGTACTGTTAATAACTTTGTAAACATATTAGATCAGTCATTGATTATGGTGATGCAGCTTATTCTTCAGCCCCTAAGTCATATCTAAACATTTTGCTATTTTTTCTGGCTCCTTAAGTGTTATGTCTTTTAGAAATTCCTTGTCAAGCTCCAGACCAAACCTTTTACAAGAAACAATAAGAACATTTAATAAAATTAAGATAAGCAAAGTACATTTGATTTGGATCCCTAGTCATGTAAATATATTAGGTAATGAAAAGGTTGATGCTTTAGCAAAGCAATCACTCAGTTTGCCTATTATTAATTCAACAAATTATCTAGAATTGCAAGAAGTCTTTTCAATTATAAAATCGCGTGTAGTTAACGAATGGCAGAAGATATATGATAGTGATCCTAAGGGTCAACATTATAAGTTAATATGTCCTGTGGTGGACACAAACATCAAATTTGTTGACTTTAATAGAAAGAAAAAGGAGGTTCAGATTTCAAGATTAAGATTAGGAAAAGTAAATCTAAATGAAAGACTTCTTCTTATGAAGAAGCATGAAAGTGGTCTTTGTACTTTATGTAAAGTTCCAGAAAACATAAACCATTTATTATTAACTTGTAGAAAAGACAATATTTCTAACATATTAAGAGATGTATGTGTCTTATATAAAGTAGATTTTAACACTAAGAATTTGCTTGATGTAGGTTGCATACAAAGTGAGGTTTATAGGCTAATAAGTCTTATTTATAAAAGAAAGGTTGTATAAATGTTATCGTTTGTAAGCTCGTGCAAGAGTTTCATTTGTATATGAAATCAATTAATTAAATGCACATTATGGTATAGGCTAGGAAAGTCTTGTTTTATTTTTTAATATGTGTTATTCTTTATATAATATTGTTAAATTGTCTCATTAATTATATGTGTTAAGAATCTCATGCTCCGGTTGATAACATTATAATTTGTCCTCAAAGATTTGGAAGTTTTAGACAAGGGAGATTGTGAATCTCATTTCAGAACAAAGTTGTCAAATATGCTGAAATCTGTAATAAAAAAAAATTGATTTTACTTTTACACTTATGTGTCAAAACTGATGCTAAGTGTTTGTTTGATAGCATCAAATGTCATAATCATAATTAATATGATATGATGTTTCTTATGAACTTTGTTCTATGGTTATGATAGTTTGTAGACTTTTGTTGGATGTGCTATTATATATACATGCTGTGGATATGTTAGAGTGCTGTTCTAACTATTTGCATATATTATGATAATATTGTGTGATTGAAATTATTAAATACTTCCGTAAAATGTACTAAAAATATTACAAACTTCATGTTTTACTTGCATGTGTGACAAATATCAATCAAGCAAGCTGTATTAAGAACATTAAATGTAATAGATTGAAAATCTCAGATGAAGTTTCGGTTCTCTTTTATTATCAACGTAGTAGCATAATAAATTATAAAGAATTGTCATATTCACTGTTTGAATATATTTCTTTAATAATGCTTGATTTACTGATTGATGACTTCTTAAAAACTCAAAAGTGGAATAAGAACTTCATGTTAAACTTTCGTTTAATTTAAATTTGTAAAATAAATGTTATTGAAATAAATAGATTAAGAAGTAAATGTGCATTAGGAATGGTGATCAAGAATTACTTTTAAGAAACATTTCTTGTATACGACAATTGCTGCTAAATATTGTTGAATTTGCATCAAATACCAAATTGCATGTATCAAATTGTATATTTATGAATTGTAATTTTGTTTATGTCGTTAAACAATGAACACTAATAACATTTCAAAGTTATGTTTGGACAGTCTTAAATGGTGTCTTTTGGATGCTATGAATTCATTTAACTGCACTGTATATGTTTTAAATTGTCGTCAACGGCCTTTGATGTCATATGACGACGTTAAACCTTGTCCTAATTGACAATTGACAATTATTATCAAAGGAAGCACTGAGTTTAGATAATATTAATTCCACAAATTACTTAGAATTACAAGAGATGAATACTTTTATTAAAGACTATATAATAAATAAATGGCAATTAGAATATAACATTGAAAATAAAGGGAAATTCTATAAAACCATATGTCCACTTGTTTCTACAAAGATAAAATTTTCTGATCCATATAGACATAAAGAAGTACAAATTAGTAGATTGAGGCTTGGTGTTGCCATTACTAATAAAAAACCGTTTCAAATGAGAAAACACCCTACTGGGTTCTGTGATACATGTGAGGTAACGGAAAGTATAGAACATATCTTATTGGAATGTAAAAATGAAAATATTTCAACTATCTTAAAAGATAAATGTAATAGTTATAAATCAGAATTTAATTTAAAATCTCTGCTTGGTGAAGGATGTTTGCAGAGCGTAGTACATAATCTTGTTAAAATCATTAATAAAGGAAAAATACTAGAATTATTATAATAAATATCAGTATCACATAAAATCTATAACAGACATACAGCTGAGCATATTGCTTATGGCTAACATACCAATTAAAACAAACTAAGTGTACTTATGTGTTTGATTAATGGTCATTTGATTATTTGATTGCATCTTGTAATAATATTACATTGTTATATAAGAAAATGTTGAATGAAATGTTTAATTAAGTTATCCTGTTATGTAAATAACTGTTAAAGATACATTCTTGCAAATAGATGTATGTTATAATCAAATGTGTATATAATACATGTGTATATACACATCTGTGCTGAATTTCTGTTTGCAAATAGCATTACATGTTATTATAGAAAACTTAGAAGTACTGTTAAGAACTTTGTAAACATATTTGAAAAGAGCTGAAATAGCCAAAAAAAGAGCTGATATAGCCAAAAAAGAGCTGAAATAGCCAAAAAAGAGCTGAAATAGCCAAAAAAAGAGCTGAAATAGCCACAAAAAAGAGGATAAGGAAAAACAAGGAAAAGAGATGTTGAAAAAGGAAGAAAAAAAAAAGAATTACACCAAAAAGAGCCAATGGACCAAACAGAACGGAGATACAAAAGAAACACAAAGACGTCGACGGCCATAGTAGCCAAAGGATGTCGTTAAACAAATGGAATCATCATCAATTGACAATTATAATACATGTATGCTTTGTTGGTTAATGAAATTTTAATTATGGTGTGCTAGATACCTGAACAGTTTAAGAGTACCTTATAAGTTGCTTATGTGGGACAACTGCTGTATTATAATATTATTGTTTAATTTGCATTAAATCTTTTTGAAAAAAAAGAAATCATAGACAGAGTTAGATGAACTACTTTATGTTGCAAAATATTGACTATTAATTAGTGAAACTGTAAAGCTCCGTTTCGACACCTTTAATGGTGTCGTTCGGACGCTTTTCTGTATTTCTTGCACTTATTGAATTGTATATTTTCTGTATTGTCATCAAGGCTCCTTCATCCCATAAGACGACGTTAAACTTTCGATTTATATAAAAAATTGTAGATATTTTAAGTTTTTTACTGTAAATTATCAAACAATTTTATATCTTAAGTCAAATCTGTAAATATTTAATTAGTCTTTAACTTGTACAATTTTACTCTTTGTATTATATAAACATAGAATTTCCTTTAAAACTCTTTTGACGGCAAATTTATTTCAGAATGAAGTGTATAGGTTAGTTAAGAAAATTAATAAAGGTAAAATTTTGTAAATAGATAATTTATATTTGTTACTGTGAATAGTTTTACATCTTAGTCAAATCTGTAAATATTTAATTAGTCTTTTATAAATGTTACTTATAGGTTAATGAATATTTATATTACCATATTACAGTTATTCAACTTTGGTTCTTCAATATTACATAGGATTTGGTTTGGTTACTGTATCAGAGTAGCTACTATGTGGCATAATACTGCAATACTGTTTTACAATGCTAGTTACTGAAACACCCATAGACAACTTATTTTCAACTGTTGATAAATATTAATTATTGGGTAAATGAATATCTATTAAGCCTCATACTGACTAATATAATTTTAATCGATTAATCCGCTAAATTTAATTGAGATTAATCGATTAATTTGGATTAATTTGGTCCATATTAAATAAAGCGTGAAAAACTGTTAACTTAAGCTGTATACTCTGCAAAATCCTTCAATCATTCGATATGCTAAAGTTCAAAATTGTCAAACTGGGAAATATAAACAGTAGAAACTACCTTCTATCTACAAAAATCTTGAATAATTTCGCCAACTTTGACATTTCCATCAGCATTTACCTTAAATGCAAAATGATCTTTAAATTTCCCACTCAAATGTTTCACATTATTACTGTTTGTCATATTGTTTATTCCGGAATTAGGTCGGTTGACGTCATAAAATAAAATAAAATAAATAGAAAATTAATCGAACAAGCCAAAATTAATCGATTAAAATTTACTGCAATACTGTTTTGCAATGCTAGTTACTGAAACACCCATAGACAACTTATTATTCAAGATTTCTGAATATGTTATATTATATTACATTTACAATAAGAACCCGATGTTAGAAAATTATAAATAATAATTATTGGTTAAATGAATATCTATATTACCATATTAATATTATTCAACCTGGGTTCTTTGTATAACATATGGTTTCGTTTCGTTACTGTATCAGAGTATCTCCTAGATTGCATAATACCGCAGTAATGTGTTGCAATAAGAGATCTACGGTTGATTGGTTATAATTTGAATCTACTGAAACCTAACTTTAGACAATTATAATACATGTATGCTTTGTTGGTTATTGAAATTTTAATTATGGTGTGTTACGATACATGAACAGTCTAAAAGAGTATCTTATAAGTTCCTTATGTGGGACAACTGCTGTATAATAATATTATTGTTTAATTTGCATTAAATCTTTTTGTCAGGATATAGAAATCATAGACAAAGCGAGATGAACTACTTTATGTTGCAAAAATATTGAATAATATTGAAATTGCAAAGCTCCGTTTCGACACCTGTGATGGAGTCGTTCGGACGCTATAAGTTTCTTGTACTTTGAAATGTATATTTTCTGTACTGTCGTCAACGGCCTTTCATCTCATAAGACGACGTTAAACTTTTGATTAATAAACAAAATTGTAGATATTTTAAGTTTTTTACTGTAAGTTATAAAACGGTTTTATATCTGAGTCAAATCTGTATATATTTAATCAGTCTTTAACTTGTACAATTTTACTCTTTGTATTATATAAACATAAAATTTCCATTAAAACTCTTTTGATGGTAAATTTATTTCAGAATGAAGTGTATAGGTTAGTTAAGAAAATAAATAAATCTAAAATTTTGTAAATGGATAGTTTATGTTTGTTACTGTGAATAGTTTTTCATCTTAGTCAAATCTGTGACATAGTACTGCAATACTGTTTTACAATGCTAGTTACTGAAACACCTATAGACAACTTATTTTCAACTGTTGATAAATATTAATTATTGGGTAAATGAATATCTGTTAGGCCTCGTATTGATTAATATAATTTTAATCGATTCATCTGCTAAATTTAATTGAGATTAATCGATTAATTTGGATTAATTTGGTGCATATTAAATAAAGCGTGAAAAACTGTTAACTTAAGCTGTATACTCTGCAAAATCCTTCAATCATTCGATATGCTAAAGTTCAAAATTGTCAAACTGGGAAATATAAACAGTAGTAACTACCTTCTATCTACAAAATCTTGAATAATTTTGCCAACTTTGACATTTCCATCAGCATTTACCTTAAATGCAAAATGATCGTTAAATTTCCCACTCAAATGTTTCACATTATTACTGTTTGTCATATTGTTTATTCCGGAATTAGGTCGGTTGACGTCATAAAATAAAATAAAATTAATGGAAAATTAATCGATTAAAATTTACTGCAATACTGTTTTGCAATGCTAGTTACTGAAACACCCATAGACAACTTATTATTCAAGATTTTTGAATATGTTATGTTATACTACATTTCGACACCTGTAATGGTGTCGTTCGGGCGCTAGAAGTTTCTTGTACTTAGTGAATGTATATTTTCTGTATTGTCGTCAACGGCCTTTCTTGTCATAAGACAATGTTAAACTTCAATTAATAAAAAAATTGTAAATATTTTAAGTTTTTTACTGTAAATTATAAAACAGTTTTGTATCTTAGTCAAATCTGTAAATATTTAATTAGACATTTACTTGTACAATTTTACTCTTTGTATTATATAAAGATGAAATTTCTATTAAAACCCTTTAGACAGTAAATATTATAATAAGACTCTTTTGCCTTAACTCAAATTATATGTTTCATATAAGATGTCATTTAACTGATCATTCATAATGAATCGTTTTAAAATTTCAAAGTAGAATAAGAATCTAATGTCATAATTATACCTATAATTATGTGTATTATGAATTTGTGGCCAAAGTTCTTTTTTTACTTTTAAGATTTTTATGTATGGGACAATTGCTGCAGAATATTGTTTAAGTTGCATAAAATCATTCTATCACAATAAGTTTATCATAGACACTGTCAAATGTATTACTTTGTCATTAAACAATTAATATTAGTGATATTGTAAGACTGTTTTAACACCTTTTAATGGTGTCTTTCGGACACTATAAGTTTCCAATTTCTTTGAACTATATTTCTGAATTGTCGTCAATGGCCTTTCGTGTCATGAGACCACATTAAACTTTGAATGACAGAGCAGATTCTCTGGCTAAATAAGCTCTTTTGATCACATAATTTCTACTATGGTAATTATCTGAATTTCAGGAAATTGAAACTTCATAAAATAATTATACGGTAATGGGGCATTTTATAAATCTATTTGTCCAAATCTAAGCACAGAAATAAAATATTTAGAACTTTACAGGCATAAGGATATCCAAATAACTAGTTTACGCCTTGCTATGAGCATAACAAACAAAGCAAAGGCTATTAATTATAAAATGACATTCTACCTGTTTATGTGATACCTGTCATGCCAAGGAAGCCATTGGTCATCTCTTAATTAATTCGAAAAACAAGATATTTCTAACTCATTCAAAAAGAAATGTCAATTATATAAAGATGAAATTTCTATTAAAATGCTTTTGAAGATAAATATATTTCAAACAAAGTAGTTCAAATTTTTTAAATGGATATTATAAGTTTCATACTGTAAATTATAAAGTAGCTTTATATTTTAGTCAAATCTGTAAATATTTAATTAGTCTTTTACTAAAATTTTACTTTTTGTTATAAATATTGCATTATTTTGAAGCACATTATTATAATAAGAATCTTTTGCCTTAACTCAAATTATGTAACGTATAAGATGTCATTAAACTGTAAGAATCTAATTTCAGAATTATAATTAAAATTATATGTGTTGTGAAGTTGTGGTCAAAGGGAATTATAATTAAAATTATACGTGTTGTGAATTTGTGGCCAAAAATCTTTTTTACTTTTAAGAATATGGGACAATTGCCGAGTATCTATATTACTACCCTTCAATATTTGGTTCTCAAATATCACGTATGGTTTGGTTTCGTATTACATTGCATAATGCTGCAGTACTGTGTTGCAATAAGGGGACAATGTTCATAGTTTGAAACCAAACTTTAAACTTTGTAATACATATAATATGCTCATGTATGCTTTGCTAGCTAATGAAATTTACAGTCAAGTGTGTTATATATATTGTATTGTATATTCGTTTAATAGATAATATATGAACAGTTTCAAAGAGTAACTTATTAAAACCTGTTTCATTTAACATGCATTGTATACTGTTTGTGAAAGTATTATTTAATGCATCCTATGATGATAACAGTAGATGTTGCCTCAGTTTGTTTTGTTATTAAACTGAAGATTAATAAATAGCTGATTTCAAATTTCAAAGTAGAATAAGACTCTAATGTCAAAATTATACTTATAATTTTATGTATTGTGTATTTATGACAGTAGTTGGTATTTTGCTTTTAAGACTTTTTTGTATGGGACAATTGCTGCAGAATAGTTTAATTTGCATCAAATAATTTTATCACAATATGTGTATCAGAAGTTTTGATTTAAGTCGTTAAAGAATGAATATTAGTGATATTGTTTGACACCTGGAGTCTTTTGGACACTAGAAGTTTCTTGTTTTCTGTGCATTGTATTTCAGAATTGTTTTCAACAGTTTTTGATATAACACGAAAACGTTAAACTTTGGAATAATAATAATTGCCTATTGCCTAGTGTATGTGTTTGTATCTGTCCTTATGTCTCCAGGAGTCTGTTATTTTGTCTGTCTGTTTTTACACTCCTTTACCTAGCATATGTCTGTCTCTCCTTATGTCCCCTAGTGTGGTTATGTGTCTATCTGTTCTTACGGTCATTTGTCGTTGTGTCACTATGTGTTTCTGTCCGTCTGTCTGTTGCCCATATGTTTCAGGTGTCCTTCCTAGAGCATCAGTGTCTTTTTGCTTCTTTGTCTCTGCTGATGAATGGTTATGACAACACCGATTAAAACAAAGATGACCAATGACCATAGCATGTCTGCTGAAATTCAAGATGAGAAGAATTCCATTTCTCATAACTAAATTTCTAATTCTGAAAATTCCCCTAATTTACATCGCACTGCTTCTAGCCAAAAACGTAACTCAGCAGGGCTATGGTTTCCTGAGAAGGGGAAGGCCATAAAGTAAACAATATGGAGAGTAAAATGCCACCCATCAAAAAGACTAGATAGGGAAATAAATGGAAAACTGCAGCGGACACTTTTGCCTTTGCTGCACATTTCAATTTATATAATAAGTACATTTGATAAGGGTAACTATGTAGTAACTTTTGGTGCTTCAGTATGGATAAGGAAGAACAATTAAGATATTGACAGCAATGCAACATGATGTTGTGACAACTTAGACCACAGCCATTGTAAATTGCATATTATGTGACCAGCTCTAAAGAAAAGAAATCCTGTAAATAGCCTGGCACAGGGATACAAGACCCACGACGAGATAATGCAGTAGGCTCTCAATGCTCACATATTGCTCACACATCAGCACTCAAGAAGTGCACAAACTGATGTTGCTCTTACAACAAGGATGACTGTAGGGACGATGAAGGACGACTGTAGGTATGACGAAGGACAACTGTAGATGCGATGAAGGACGACTGTAGGTATGACGAAGGACGACTGTAGGTATGACGAAGGACAACTGTAAGTATGGCGAAGGACAACTGTAGGCATGACGAAACTTCCAGACATCCCAAGACAGGCATGACATCGACCTATGAAAGAAGAACTATCAGTTAGATACCAGCAACAAGAACTTTTCTCCCAGTTTTAACAATAAGTTAAACACTTTGCACTATTATATTCACTGAATGATAAATGATACAACTGAGTGGTCATTTTGAATCAAGAAAAATGTTATACTTGCGGTAGCTGGTTCAGAGGTTGAAGAAACTGCAGAAGATGACAGGTGACTCGTCACCTCCTCTGCAACACTCTGGCAACCGGTAGTGGACTCTACTCTGCAACACAAAATTATGCATTCGTTATTTTTACCAGTACATGTGACTAATCAACAAGCAACAACCTGCAAACGAATGATTCGATCTTAAGTAATTTAATTTATTAAAGCAACACAGTCAGCGATTCGGCGTCTGATCCGTCTGCGGTATCTGCCTGTAAACAGCCTAAAATTTGAAAATCTTTTCTAAGCTGCTGACTCACGGCTCACAGCCTCACACCTCTTCTCTGCAGTCTTGGGCGACCTGGGGCATGTACTCCCAGAGGCGTAACTAGGGGGGTCAGGGGGGTACATGTGTCCCCGGGCGCCAGAGGAAGGGGCGCCAAAATGAGGGTTAAAATTAATAATTTTGTCTTGATTTTGATCTATTTTAATTGATTTATCCCAAATAAATTTATAAGACTTAAATGTGGTGCCCCCTAAATATCCAGTTATACCCTCATTAGTTACTTGTAAACTAGTTGTCAGACACTATTTTGGCACCCATTGAGCACTAAAGTTTAAAATGTTAAAACAACGAATTGGTCAAAAAATTTGGAATTTTGTTTTCGTTGATGCCACTGATGAGTGGTCGCATTGTGATGAATTCTGTTAATACTCTGTCGTACTTTGTTATTATGAAAATAAGATTAATGGTCATATTGCATTTCTGGTTCCATCTTTTACCCTTTGTATGAGTTACTGCTTGCCAGACACTTGTCTGCATATTGCCTTCCAGTTGACTTCAACTTGCCTAAAAATTGCCTTCCAGTTGACTTCAGCTTGCCTACAAATTGATTGCCTTTCTGTATCTTGCTTGCCTGCTCCTGGTACCACTTCTGTAACTTCTGTAGGTTAACTACAGTAGGCTGGGCCCTTTGATTAATTCAGGTGTCAGGCTAGTCATGATGAGCTAGGCCAACAATTTCATCAACTTAATAAATTTTCAAACCATCTTGAGGCACATCTTTTTAGATCTGATAGATTTCTATGGAAAAGGGTAGGAAGAGTAAGTAGGCTAACTTCTATAGTGGTTCCTGCCCTTACGTAGTCCATATTAAGTTGCCGTCTTCGACGAACACACATTAATAGTGTATGTCAATTAATAATTATTACACAAATGTAGTCAATCGAGGTGGGAAACTCCCAAAAGACCTCTGCCAGTTTGCTCATCCTCCTATCTCGCCTCTTAACTCAACATCTCCTCCGCTTGCACTCTCCTCTTCTGCTTTCCACTCACGACTGAAAACCGAACTCTTCACGATATCCTATCCTGATTCTACTCCTGCGCCACCACACGACCACCATCATCACCGATTGCCACCGTAGCACCATGCTGTCTTCTCGGCTTGACCTCCCGGATTTTGACCTGGCACCGAAACGAGCAGAGAAGTTTGGCTATTGCGGACTTGATTTGATATAGCGGCGGTGAATAAGCTGGTCTCCCTGACGTGGCTTTTGTGGGCGCTGAGAAATTTTCGAAGATTTACATTACATTACAGTAAAGACTATCTCTGCCTTTGGTTCAATGACCTTAAAACTAATCACGAAATGCTGCATCTCTTAAGCTCTGCCTCTGAACCTGTACAAACTCTCTCATCAGAAATTACTTACAAGATACAAGGTAAGCTGATGTTGTCCGAGACCTTGGTGTCCTCCTTGATAAACTCACTCTCTGAAAACTCATATCTCCTCTATACCTAAATCCTGTTTTTTCCATCTCAGACGCATATGGCCAGTCAAGAAAAGCCTTAATGAGAAATGTCTCCGTACCCTAGTACAGGCCCTTGTCATTTCTAGAATTGACTACTGGAACTCGGTCCTTTATGGTCTTCCTGCAACTCGGTCCTTTATGGTCTTCCTGCATCCACCCTTCAACCTCTTACAACCGTTCTTCATTACGCTGCTAAGCTTATCAAGAACCTAAATCCTAGGGATCACGTCACACTGACCCTCCGTGAACTACACTGGCTTCCCATACAAGCTCACATCAATTTCAAAATCTGTCTACTAATGTACCGAATCTACACACACACTTCTCCTTCATACCTTTCTTCACTTGTTACACCCTGTTCCTCTCTCCAATCCAGACAAGGGCTACATGCATCGTCTCAAGGTGATTTTGTTGTGACACAATCACTCAAAAAACTTGGTAAAAGGGCATTTTGCGCTAACCGGCCCAGCTGAGTGGAACAAACTCCCTGACTTGATCCGCAAATCCTCAACATTTTCGATTTTCAAAACCCTTAATAAAACATATAACCGGGGAGTTTAATATTTACTATGATTGATTTTTTAATGTTGCACACTTTTGTGCAAGATTCCTATTCTGCTTAGGCATGCTATAAATAACAGTCTAATAATAATAATAATAATAGTAAGCTGAAAACCTAACCCTGTCAAGCAAATGCACTAAAAGCCTAAACACTAACACCACCCCTTCAACACACCAACACCATACATTGTGGACTCAAATAAACAGTGCCTCTCTTAGAACTATATTATATAGAGAGGTATCTGACAAAAACATCGACAATTACGAGACCATGTGCCACTCCTCTATAAGAATTCTGACGTTTTTAATTCATTTGATAAATTAAAATATGCACAGGCGATGACCACAGACTGGACGACTTAATCTGGACTTAATCTGGGTTAAACTTCCCCAGCACTTCTTAATGTCCTCACACTAATAATCATCACAAATGGAGTAAGGAACACACTGATCAATAATAGTTCTGAAACTTTCCTTTGTACACTTTATTACAATTCATTCATAGTCCACTAATAAAAAGTTTACATTTAATCTAAGTCAGCTGCTACAAAGTTTACAAGTCATCATAGTTAACTGCAGCAAATGTCTTAACTCTCGTCATTTAATTTTAAAATTCTCATTTATTTAACTTGCATGCAGACATATAAGATCATGCAATGCTGATATATTTGTAGACATACTTCTTTGCAACACACACTTAATCTAAACTAATCCAACCTATCTAAAACTTCTTTCACAGCAACAGTGTAACATGCAAGGCATCATCGTCATTGCTAATCAATGAAATCACTCGTAAAGGCAATATCTAGAGTTTGAAAGTCATTCTACAACAGCAGCGAATTGCTGTTGGCAAAGTGCCATCCAGGAATAAAGGTCTGCATTTAGTCTTGCTTCAACCAATTTTGTACCTCTAAATGGTTTCAATCCACATTACTGCTGCAGAAACCTCTGATAACAGTGAATATAATGCAAGCAATGAAACTGAACATCAAATTTACAGATCACATTTTATGGGTTTCTCAAAACCAGAATTTGCACACAGAGCAAAAAGTGGCAATTACAATTAAAAGTCAAATCGAGAAATGGTTTCAAACCACACTACTGCTGCAGAAACCTCTGATAAGAGTGCATTTAGTGCATACGCATACAACGAGACTCAATATTAAATTTACAGATAACATTTTACGAGTTCCTCAAACCGCTGAAACAGAATTTGCGCACAGAGCAAAAAGTGGCCATATACAATTACGAATCAAATCGAGAACCCAAAAAGACACAAGGCAATTTATGCATATCTTCTGGAAGTAGTTCATTCACAGGAAATGGAACATCCTTCCACTTCTTGTAGAAGAGCCTCTGGTCACTAGGATCCTCAACCACAAAACTGCACACCTTCAGCATGTATACAGGAACGTTTTTATACAGTGCTGATATTCCCCAGTCTAAGCCACACTTCTTGCACAGGATCTTCCCTTTCTTCTCAAAGTCGTCATATGCCTTTGGTCGAGGATGTGGTTCAACTACTATTTGATCCTTAAAATCTGGATCAAGCACCACATGATGACTGCCCTTGATCGTACGCAGGTCTACATTCCACACCCCAAAGGCATTGCATTTGAAGCACCTCAGCTGATAATCTCCTTCATGAGACCGTGATGCTTTCCACTTGGCATTCGCCACTTTTGCCTGAGTAGCCATATCTCTCTCCTTCTTTGCCAACTCCTGCTGAATCATTATCCTTGAACGCATCGTCTCTTCTGGTATTTGATGAACAAGAAAGATGGCTCGGCCCATCAGTTCCTCTCTCACCTGGTTCGTCATTTCCCGTTCTTGAGCTCCTCGTCCTTTCTCTGCAACGAGCACAAACTTTCCATCCTCCGCTCGTGCCCGACCTATCAACAAATCGACAAGTTACCACATTTCAATGTAATCTCATTCATTAAGAAAGACAACCAACCAAATGCATTCTGTTATATCATGACTAGCATTTTGTACCCGGCTTCGCCCGGGTTTCCCCAGACATAATTTTAACGGCTGCAAATAAAGGCTACTTACTTACTTACTTACTTACTATATTTGCTGATGGACTTCAAATATACATATATCTGAGCAGAAACGATATTTAGAGGTGAAAATAAAATAGTTGCTTTGCCCGTATATTGCATGGGTTATCTCTACCTTATATAGGCATATTATTTGTTCCCCGGGTTAAATAATTATAATAGACTAAGCTCGGCCGTTTTTCTATTACCTTGTTGAGCTCAGTCTCTTATTCTTGAGTTTTAGTGCTCCATTAGTGGTAGAAATTTTTCGAAGTGAAGTCGTTTTATGACGAATGCACCTGGTTTGCATATTTAGCCCCGCATGATGTGGGACAAATGGCCGCCGTTATTGATATTACCTCGTTGAATTTGACCATTTCGAAATTTGAAAATGTCCATATATCGGCATTTAAAGTAAATTGTGAGCCGAAAATAGTCGTGTTCTACCTTACATAGGCGTATTATTTGTTCCCTGAGCTAAATATAATAGACGAAGCTCGGCCGTTGTTCTATTACCTCGTTGAGCTCGGTAAAGTTCCATTAGCGATCTAAATTTTTCGAGGAGGCGAAGCCGTGATTTTATGACGAATGCACCTGATTTGCATATTTAGCCCGCGTGAGGTCAGACAAATGGCCGCCGTTATTGATAATTTAACCATTTCGAAATTTAAAATATCCATATATCAGCATTTAAAGTAAACTGCGAGCTGAAAATAGTTGCGTTTACCTACAAATGCTTCTAAAAAGGTTTTGTACAATTTTTCATAACGCTAGAACATTACGTTTCGGAGCCTTTAGCCGGGTTACGGAAGGACAAACTCACAGAATTATACATAAGATTTATGATACATTGCAGTCTGCATTACAAACACAATTAACATAAAAATGAGTAACAAATTAATTCATGAAATCTGCTCTACACTGACATTGTAGACATTGATATTAAGTAACTGTATATCACTAGCTAAAGGCATAATCGAATATTATGCTAATTTGGTGCTGTCCTATCATCATCACCATCAAGGTGTAACTACAAAGCAGTTACAGCCAGTTTCCATAACATTCAGCATGAAATGTGATGCACGGGTCTGGTTCAAATTGGTAGTACTTTGCCTGACATGTAATCTACTCTTGAAAGTAAGTTCACTGAGATAATGAATGAACAACTACCTCTGGACTGAACTCTGGCAATGTCGTTAGTTACATGTTCGTAGCGGATGACGTAATTGCACGATTTTACGTCAAGTCCTTCTTCTGCCACAGATGTCGCCACAATTATTTTGTGACGTCCATCTTTGAAGTACTTCAAAACATCGTCCAGTTTGCGATGTGTCATTGAAACTGGATTCATCGCTACAATGATCAATAGATACACAAATAGTATATAATTAATGTAATTTAATCAGATATCTACACAGCATCACTCAGCGACACTCCCAACCTATCAGTTGCTATTTCTCATAATTACTTTGGAATTTGGTAGGTACAGTGACTTCGATCAGTAACAACTTTCGACCAAGCATTTTAACAGTGGCACTATAGACGTTTTTTGATTATATTACATACATATATTGCTGAAATAACATGTGGTGTTCTGTTAGTGAATTCATACATCTCCACAGTCTGTTCTGTGTCTTCCCATTCATGTGACATGGTTCCTAGTACTGCTCTTTTACTTCAGTCTTATCTGTTACTGTTACGTTGCACCAATAATAGTACCGTACTTTCCATTTAGGTTGTCCGCTAAGATAGGGAGACAGCCTCATCCATCATACGCTGCCTCTCCATCTTAGCAGACTGATCTTCTGGATATATACTCTGAATCCCTAATTATGGCTTGGTTTTGGGCTGCCACTGGTTGATGCCTTGTGCATTAGACACCAACACCATAGACATTATGGTACTTAAAAATCACAGTTACAAGTATTACTGGGTAGCTGAGGAAGGGACATCCACAAGGCCCACGGGACCAAGACATCCCAGACCGAGGCAAGACCGAGACATTTCCAAAATAGTCCAAGACAAGTCAAAGAGCTGGAGATCTTGGTTCCGTGAGACGAAACTGAAGTCTTCAAGACAAAACTGAGATACTTTGCCACTAAGAACAAACCCGGATGAGATCAAGTCCAGCATATCCAAGAAAATGAATCTAATTGTACGAACTCAACAGGTTTGTCACTATGATCGTGGATCTCCATTTGAAGGTTTTAATACTTAGTCAAATATAGAGGAGAAAGCAACATCACCGGAGCTTGAGACAAGTTAAGAAATAAACCATGCCACAGTGCTGCATGAAACTTGCCTCCACAAACAGGAAGATGAATGATATACAGTAAATAAGCTAGCGGCGTAATAAGGCAGCTATAATTGATGTCACAAAAACAGAAAACATGGGGATACCAGGCACAGCAAGTTAAAAGATCACATAAATATGAAAAGAACAGTTCTTCAGTTCATGGGTGACTCATGAATGCAGATAAGTAAGAGTGCTATGTTAGATAGTATTAGTGTGGCCCTCAAACACCATACATCTTTGAGATTGTGGCTGGGATTTGCAATGCTCACCAAGGTCATGAAACCAGTTTAACCAACATATGTACATAACAATAAAAATCAATAAAAAAATTAATTTCTTATCTGAGCAGCAAAAAGACCAGCCAGGGAATAAAATAAAATTCAACATGTCTAGTATACGCTGCTTCCCTGCCTCTACTTCGAACAGGTTTATAATAACATAACTAATTTTTACAGCCTCTTACTGTAAGCAGTTATTTTTAATTACATGGAGTACCTGTTATTGTTAAGTACATGGAAAGCGCCAGTACCTGTTGCCCTGGTTGTAGTTGATCCAGCACCAACCAGATTGTGTGGGTTGAGAAAGGTAAGCCTCGGAGTGTCCTTGATCCACTTCACCAGTGCATCCGTCATGTAGCGTGTCTTACAGAAGATGATTCCCTGAGACTCTCGGTTCTCTCTGTAGAATCCCAAAATCCGCTTTTCCAGGTACTCGAGTTTTGGATTAGCTGATTCTGGACTTTCACTGATCTCCTCCAGATCCATTGCCCTTGCTGTTATTCACATGAAAAACTGAAATAACTCCTAACATCTCACTGTCCGACTTCAGATCAACTTGCAACAGAAATATCTGAACACTTTGTGCAAAAGTATCCAATGTTTCCATGAGCTCTTGATACATGCAAGTTACCAATTACATTACATGATATTCCAAAACAACAAACTGTCAATAACTGGTTCAGTAAATAACTACAACTATAAACATGTATATGCACACATACCTGTGTCCAGCTTACAGCAGATGTATATAGAATTAACTTATATTTTTTTATTTTTGACATTTCTTGATTAAATAAATTAACTAAATGAAAAAGTTATTAACAAAATAAATTAATATTAAATTTATGTTACATAACTGTATACATATGTGCAGCCCATATGACAGGCTTTTGAAATACGAAGTGACTAGTGGACCGCCAGGCGGCCCACACGTTTCTTAAACTAGCGGGCCGCCAGTCACGTGTCAGATCATTTATGTCGGGTAAAAGTTGTTTTTTTTCGTTTTAACGAGTTAGAAAATTGAAAGAAAGTGTATGAAACTACTAATTTAAATAATCTAACAATGCATGATGCAAAGACTTTTGAATCTATGAAAAAATATGCTGTGAAGAAGGCTGCACAGAATAAGATCCAATATTATTCATTATCATTGTGCGGTGTTCCATAGTCGAGTGGTTAGCGTGCTGGAATGTCAATTCAAAGGTTTGAGGTTCGAATCCCACCAGGGCAGAATTTCTTTCTTATGTTATCCCTGTTATTTTTATGGACATTTGAAAACATACCTATTTCCCTGGGTATGGACTTGGGAGTGCTTATGAGTAGTTACCTTGGTTAGGGTAAGGTTGGGCGTCGTGAGGGTCGGTTAGGGTCAGGGTTAGGGTTAGTGTCGTCATAAAAACATGGTACCATCCTAGCACCATGCCAAAAGATACTGTAAAACACCAGTTAACTTACACACTCCGATACTAAATGTTTTCCACCTTAGCGTAACAAAGCCTAAATTAAGGTTCCCTGTCAATTTTCCGTCTTGGCAAACCGCTAGTATTCGAAATTTGAGGGCCGCCTGGCGGTCCACTAGTCACAGCCTTTGAAATATGATGTGTGAACAACCAAATTACACTACATATATTACTTACATAGGTATGTTTATCTGTGCAGTCATATGTCAAGTACAAAACTTATGTTTCTTTTACCCCTTATTTTACACAAAGCTTTCAGTAGTTATTGATCTGCCCTTTACTTTTCTGTGACTGTTAAGGGTTAAAACATTTGTACATATGCTTGTAATTGTATATGAACTAGCAACTATAACAGACCACATATTTAGCACCTGTTCTGACGAGATTTGGATTGACTCGAGACACTGTCTCGGTCTCGAGATAGGTTTTTTGATGTCTCGATCTCGGACACCACTTTCTCGGTCTCGGTCTCAAGGTCATTTCTTGACAGAGTTGTATTGTCTCGAGACACTGTCTCGGTCTCGAGACAGGTTTTTTGATGTCTCGGTCTCGGACCCCACTGTCTCGGTCTCGAGATCATTTCTTGACTTTTTGGAAACTGTCTCGAAGCGAAAGTCTTGTTCTCTTGTAGAAGCGGTCTCCAAAGTTCTCGTACAAACTGTAATTTGTTCGGAACTTCGTACAGTATTGCGCTATAAAATTGTCTTGTGCCGAACGGATAACTAGTTAATCGGAAGTGCCAAACAGACAGGAAGTTTAAAAAAAGCGGTGTTTCTGGTATTAAGATTTAAGAGTATTGAAAAAAGCAGTCTTAACTTTGCACTTTCAGTCCAAAATTTCCAAATATCTTAAAATGCCTCATAAAGAACCTGAAATCGTGAAATTTGCATTCACGCAGTTTGAAATCAATGAAAAACAAAATAAATGGCATGCCGTTTGTCGTTTGTGTAAAGCCAACATAAGCGAAACGCTTGGAACAACATCTAGTTTCTCAAGGTGAGTGATGTGACTTATGTCGCTAAATCGCTAATAGGCCTAAGGCCTATATGGAATTTTGTTGGTTTAAATTTTAGAATCATTTAGAAGATTTCAGAATGGCTGAAATATTTAATTTCTTTTATAGTTTATACAATTCAGGTGATTGGCTGATTTCAGTGACTTGACCCTTGTATTAGACTTCAAAAGTTGAGAAAAATTGTTTCGGGACTTGTATTAGGTCCAATGCGCATTTCACTCATTTTGAACTGTCTCGAACTGTCTCGGACCCCACTGTCTCGGTCTCGAGTTTTATGTCTCGTATACAAGTCTGTTTCTTGACTTTTGGAAACTGTCTCGAAGCGAAGGTCTTGTTCTCATGTAGAAGCAGTCTCCATAGTTCTCATGCAAACTGTCTTAGTTCTGAACTTCGGACAGTATCGCGCTATGAATTGTCCTGTGCCGAACGGATAACTAAACAAACTGGAATTTTAGAAAAGCTGTTTTTCTGGTATGAACAGACTGAAAAGAGCAGTTTTAGGTTCGGACTCTATTGCTTTATTTCAAATTTCGATCAGTGAAAATATCTTAAAATGTCTCCTAAAGAACCTGAAATATTGAAATTTACATTCACGCAATTTGAAATTAATGAAAAACAAAACAAATGGGCACTGGTGTAAAGCCAACGTAAGTGAAACGCTTGGAACATCATCTAGTTTCTCAAGGTGAGTGATGTGACTTGTGTTGTTAATATATGGAATTTTGTTGGTTTAAATTTTAGAATCATTTAGAATATTTTAGAATGGCTGAAATATTTAATTTCTGTATAGTTTATACTATTAAGGTGATAGGCTGATTTCAGTGACATGTCCCTTGTATTAGACTTCAAAAGTTGAGGAAAAATTGTTTAGGGATTTGGGTCCAATGTGCATTTCACTCGTTTTGAACTGTCTCGGACCCCACTGTCTCGGTCTCGGACCCAACTGTCTCGGTCTCGGTGTTTGATGTCTTGTATACAAGTCTGGTTGTGACATACAAGTGATCATATACTGTTGCTAGCAGAAGAAGCAGAAGAGACATACCAGTGTAGAGTCTGTTGAGCCACTGATCAGTTTCATTGTTTGTCAGACTGCCTCGGTGACCAGAGTTTCTCTCATGGAACTGTTTCTTTATGAACTCAAAAGCATCAATTGTTCGACAGTCAGCGTTGATCAGCAGAGCATTGTTGTACACCTGCATTATTACACTTCACACTTTTAGTGAAGGCAAAAAATTACAGCATAATTCTGTAATCGGTTAATGCAAATAATGCACCCTACAGCACTGTACCATTCAATAGATGTAACTAGACAAATATCTAGACACTCACTGCATGTATTATGCACAACCAATGTTTTACAACACACTACCCATACTTAATCCATTGGACAAATACCTCAAGATATTCCTGACAAGACAAGAAGAATCTTCGAATTTCCTGGTCATAGATCTTGGCAACTTCCCGCTTCAGCTGAGCCAGGAACTGAGTGTAGGCTTCGATTCCACGACTTGGCGGTTCCAGGACCCTCCGAATGTTTGGTGCTTCTACTTCTAGTTTGCTGATATCTTTAAAGAGAAGACAAGTTCTGCTGATTGATCACGTCTAACTTTGCAATGGGTTTGTATCTAATGCAGAGAACGAACTGTACGTAACTGTGGTCAGCAGAATAATCAGCCTGTTCAGCAATACTTTTTCCCGCAAGGCATGACGGGAAAGGTCAAGGTCACCGTTCACAAACAAGATTCAAGCATGGCGGATAGGTTCAAAAGGGATTACTTTAATCGATGGAAAGTAGATGATTTGAAGAACTTTATGACAGAAAGAGGCCACAAGACTACTTCATCGAGTTAAACACGAACTCGTGACTGTTGCATTTGCGATATATCAACAATAATTGTCGTTTGTTTCTGCAACTCTGGACTCCGCAGGTGTTCTTTATCCAGCGGCACAGCTGATGTCACCTCTCCCGCAATTAACAACCGCACACATGCATTTAATTGCGCATGAGATACCGGTTAAATAATAATAAACTCTATAATATAATATATAGATTTTTTTTATAAGCTAGTAACGAATAATATCAAATATTTGCGTCAAAACTAGATCATAACAACGTCGCTAACGGCAGCATTCTGTTTGTTTGTGAACGGTGACCTTCACCCCGGAAGTAAAACTGAAAGGGCTGCGCATGCGCATTGCTAATGCTGAACAGGCTTATAGGGTGAAACACACAACCAGGAACTTTGTACAAAGCCAATCACTTCTAGGGTTGTTTTGTCAAAATTCACCACACCCATTTCCAAACTTTCCGCACAGCATAAAACCTAGAACTGCAAAGAGCTATTTCTGAGTATAGTACATCTGCTGTCGATTGCAAACTTTCTTCTTGTATCATCACAGTGTTGGAGTCTACAGAAGATCTATGGTTAAGGTGTCCATTGATCTCGATGCAGCCTTCAAAACACGTTACAATGCTGCCAAGCTATGTTGCTAGCAGATTCAAAAGTTGGATATCAGTGTAGAGAAGTCTGCCGAGTCACTGAACATACAGCAGTCAAAATGCCTCCTGTCAACTACCTATCTTTAAGGTCGCTGCTAGTATGGTTTGTGAGTCTGGACCAAATAGAATGAATAAACTAAGCTTAGTGTCCACTGTCCAACTGGTTGCTTCGGGAGATGATTACAGCGACAAAATAAACAGGACAGCAACAGTTGTCAAAGCCAAGCAAGCAGTTTAATTGTGATGGTCACTCATATATCCCATGCGTGCCAGGTTACGTGGCTGGGGTAATTTTCCTGCAAAATATTTCATGATACAATCCTTTCAGAAAACAGTGGTATTGTGTTGTGGACAAGGATAACCTCAGAAGAGTACAACACTACAATAAGAAGTTGCATGAATGTATTAATCATCAATCTGTCAAATAATTATTAGACAAAACCACTGCGGTATTACATATGATACCAACCGTTTCGTTTGCACATTTTAGCTTCTATTTCAGCCATGATTCTTGAAATGACCTCAAAAAATCGATCAATATCTCGACCTCTGACTTCTTCAATATCTGCAAACATTAAATGAAACCATATAAAACAGTTTACAGGAGTGAAACATTGCATTAATATACCATACAAATATGTGCACAGATCTGTTTTAACACTTCTGAGGTATTCATAAAATGTTCTCTATAAAAGTCCAATACATAGAATCAGCAACACAGACAGACAGAGCAGAATAAAAAATTAATTATAAATAAACACAGATATTCAAGTAGCAATGTGCAAAACTCTTCTTTCCTGGGTAACTTTTCAGGTAAATACAATGTCAGATGGTCACACCATTCAAGAATAACTTGGTGCTGGCTGATGGCATACTTATTATTATATTCGTTTATTGGTAAAAAAAAAACTGATAGTCACACCGCTATCAGGTACATTGTGATTAAACAAGTTACGAGTGAATGCTAGGCTATATTAATCCATTAAACGAAGGGCTCATATTAGAGCGACAATAAGGCGAGAAATTGTTATCAACTATGTCCATGCCTGATGAATTATCTAGTTAGGATTGGTGGACAGAGGATAGCTTTCTATACAGGACTCATGAGATTAAATGTTTATCATCTTTAGTAGGTAAAACAAAGTTGTGAGGGCGTGGTCTCATTTTGTAATGACGATCAACAATCGGAGGAAAAAGCGGCCGAAGAACATGGAAGTCGTTTCTGGAGACAGCAGCCAGGAGGCGGGCATCAGCCTGGTCCGCCAACATGGCAGCAGTTCGCGAATCTTCTTTCAGGTACCCTGATCGGCGGACCCTTGCCAAAAGACGCTCGATCCTGGCATACCGATTCGCCATACCATTTTTGACCCTCAGGACCACTGCCTCCATGGAAGTCCTCTGTTCCCTTGGCTGTAAGGTCTTCATCCATAACTTTGGGCAGTGGACTTTACTATACCCCTAGGAGTTGGGAACTGGTAGAATGTACAGTGTGAACATGTTGACTCTTGGAATATGAACTCAGTGGACACTACGCTGAATCACGAATCACACGATGTATTGTCTGTGCTAATACAGTGCAGTCCCGTTTACAAGTAAATCCACTCAACACAGTTTTGTGCACACTTCCTGATGCAACCTATTTAAGCTACGGTATTTAAAATGTGAGATGTGATACAGGAATTGTTGTGTAGTGCAGTATGTTACAAGTTTTGTTAAGTCAACACGGATGTTGCTCTAGCTTGGACATGAGATCTCTGACTCTAGCTGCAATAAATGTTGACTAGTTCAACTTTTATGTTCAATTTGCAGATAGATTTGACAGTGTTCATGGCAGTAGTACACCTGATAGACCAGTAACTACTAAACAAATTAGTAATGATTACAATGATGATGGCAATGACAATGATAATTCCTCAGGAGCGAATGTAATGAGGTACACATGATCATCATGAATCACAAGTACCTGAGGAAAGAAAATACTAACAACTGACTGACAGGCCATCTTTTGGTGCTTCCAGTCCCTCACTTCCAGATATCTTTTGCATTTGTCCATCCTCCTTGAATGTACAGTCTACTTGTGAATATGTGTACTGTTCTCCAATCACATTGTATTATCTCCTACCTCTTCAGCCACATCCATGATAAGATCTTAAAAGGTGTTATACATAATATGTTCAAATAGATAAACACATACCTTCAACTGGTACATTAACATTCTTTTGAAGTTCAGCCAGATTATCCTTGTTTCTCACTGTGCATATATCAGTGGCATCAATGTTGGCACAGAGTTTGATGAGGTGTTCAATAGCGTCTTCATCATTCTTAGCCTTTCCAACACCAGGCGATGCTGTCAGTCCAATCACCTGACATGACAATTCATAGTAAAGCTTCTATACTTCTGCAGCCTTTGATTATGACACATGTACAACAGATCCTAACAATAGCGCCCCTTTTAGAAACCATAGCAAGTAGCAAGTGATGATCAGGATGTGTTACAAAGATGTCAAAGTCTTAGGCTAAATAAAGTTTGGGATCTGATAAGAATTTGCATTATAATACTGTCCACTAACAAGACAGGTTCTAGCGAAGTAGGTTATAAAAGTGTCTTCCTTCAATCAGACTCCTCTTCTTCTGAACACAGAACATCTCATTCGTGCATATCAATTAGAAATCTCAACCACCTATTTCTCATTTAATCTGATCTATTCTGAAGACTTACGTTTAATTTCAAGATAGATTTGACAATGTTCATGGCAATAGTTGATGGGAGCAGGACAATACCCCCGCGGACAAAACCCCCGGTATAAAAAATGTCCCAACAATACACATGTCATTGCATCATTACTTGCAGTATGAAGTAACCGCTTGCTTGAAATCTTTTTAATCTAGTCAATATTTTATTGTCAAAAGTTGTGAGTGGGGGGTTTTGTCCGGGGGGGTTTATACCGGGGGGTTTTGTCCGGGGGTATTGTCCTAGACTCATAGTTGATAGATCATATGTGTACCAGTAACTACTAATCAAATTATTAATGATTATAGTGATGATGATAATGACAATAATAATCCCTCAGGATTGAAGTTGCCATAATACACACTGCATTCATAATAAAAAATGTTCACTTTTACATTGATTTAATCTCAGTCACAAACAGAAGACGCCAATACTTGAAAACCCTTCTCAACAAGATAATATATCAGAAACAAAGAGCTTAAGGACAAAATACAACAGAAACATAAACTTCACCTGTGGAAGATGGTGGATCTTCTCTTCATCTCTACTAAGTACAATATCTATGTATCTTGACATGATGTTGTTGTATGGATGATCTTTCATTGCGTGATGACACTCGTCAAAAATCATCAGCGTCACTTGAGAGAAAGATCCATCTATGTCGCCATTTTCAATAGCATTCACCAGAATCTGAGGCGTAAGGACGATGACATCATTTTTTTCAATGATCTCCTTCAGTGACATCTGTGCATCCTTTTCCCCACTTACAGAAAAAACTTTGCAGTCATCGCCCAAGTACTTCAGATACTGTTGCCGCTGTTGCTGTACCAGCGCTACCTTGGGGACGAAAAACAAAATTTTGCGATCTTCTTCAAGACATGATTCCAGATGAACCTGTAAAAGAAAAAATACTGCTCAAAAAAGCAAATATCCCTTAGACTGATTGCCACATCAATGCAAATATATAACCAACATTTTATTAGACAATATATCAAATTGCAGTCACAAAACAATAAGCTACAGTTAAGTAGAACACCGTGGGTGTTGGATGTCTCAAAAACGTAGACCTCCAACGAAAAACTAGAAATAACCTTTGTTAAATGTAACACCAACCTGTGAAATGTACATGGCCACATGAGTCTTTCCTGAACCAGTTGGTGCCACAATGACACAGTTTTTTCCTTCAACTCCTTTTTTAGCCAGCTCTTTCTGATAGCCACGAAGTTCAAGTCTCTCCTTCGTTATTGTGAGATCCGTCTCCTCTTCTAAATAGACACAAACACAAGGTGTGCACTTGAAGACTGAGATTATACCACAGTCAGAATGTACATATATTTAACTCACTGATGAAGCTGCAGTGATATGAAAGTAACTCAAGCAGCATCTTCAACACATATTATTCATATCCATCATGTTTGCGATGAAAATAACCAAAAACCCAATCTGTGGAGAAGAAACAGGTCGATGATTAAGAGCCCAGCTGATAAAATATATAAGGCCAACTGTGATGAACAAAAGACATATTTTCCACAATCGTCACTACACCATCTCAATGACTGTGTGTAAGGAACTGTTTCAAGAAATCAAGACACAATATAACAAGATTTATGAATCTCTGTATGATTATATTTGTAGTCATAAATTTATCTTCAAGAAAAGTTAATGGAATCTCAAAACAAAGGTGTACATAAGTACCAGGCAAAGCCCATATTTAAACTTTAAAGCACTTAATACATAAGGATGAAAACAATGGCAAAGTCATCTGTAACTTTAGGTACAAGTACAGATAGATAGAAAGTGATACTTACAGTGATAAACCATTGATATTGATGATGAAGAAGATAATAATATGCTGCTGTTGCTGATGATCAAACTAAATTCAAAAGTTAGTAGACCAGCACTATATTTAGGATGATGATCATCAATGTATACAAGACAGTGAAGATGATGACGATTACAAACAGTAGAGAATTGGATACCTATTCTCATTGTAGAATCAAAGATATTAGCAGATGCAGGCAGGGAAGGCAGCCCTGGGGCCGAACGACCCTGAGAGGACGTCCCTGACAAATCGTTTCCTTGACTCCAATCCGAATGCAAGGATATGCCATAGCTGCTTGACTGTCTGTCGTCAGTCATTGTTCTGCCTTCAGGCAGAGAGACTCTGGCATCTGCTGCTGACTGCTGCCTCAATGGCCCCGTGGCCGATGACGCTCTGCTCTGTCCGGATGAATCAGTACAGAGGCTGGACTTGCCATCTTGATTAGCATGTCCTTCAGGCAAACCATAATCTTCCTTCAGGTTCAGTTGAAAAGAAATCGCCTCGTCAGTCTCACCTTCAAATTTTTACACAAAAAAGAAATGATCTTATTACCAAAAACTGCACTTAAATGCTAATATTTTGTATTATATGATAATGGTCATCTTAAATTTAACAATGTAATACATTTTAACACAGATTCTAAATTGATAGCCAACTGTGTGTACTACTGTGTAATTCTATACACTCATGTTCTGCAAACATTTAAGCAGTGTCACATAGCAGCTACCAGATGATCAACGGAAACCCTCACTAGACCATCTCATCTGGCACGGTAAAAGTCTTGTCATCATATAAAAAACTCACTGGATTATCAATACATATCCTTTAAAGATTCTACTGGTCTTTGTCTGGATCTGTCCATCCAATACCACAATCCACCGTCGTTTGACGTCATGTACCGTACCTACTTTGAACTCGGGCAACAAACACATCACACTTTCAAATTTTAATCAGCCTCCATCAATTTCACTAAAAGATTTGTTTACTTGGAATATGGCATGCACAATAACTTTTCTCAGTAGTTACCATCAGCTGATGCCTTGAGCATTAATACAATGGCACTATTGAAGTCCCTACATAATCATTATCAATAATAGAGAAATAAAAATGCTTGAATGTAACAGAAAACTCTGAAATTTCTCAGCTCCACATAATATGTGCTTAAGTACTGACACTATACTAAATCAAGCCTATTGGAGCCAGGTTGTTTCGTAAACTTCAGTGCCAGATCAGCATCCAAGAAGCAAGTTACAGTAATCAATGTGAGTCAAGCACACCGTAATATCCTTGAAGAAATGGGATAATGGCTAATTCTTCATGTGTCACAAATGTACATGTATGATGAGATACCTTTCCTGAACATAGCCATTTGAAAAAATAATTTTACTATCTTGTACTTGTTATTTAAGACAATAATTTTAGCAAATGCATGAAAAAATAATTTTGCAAATATTTTCCTGATAAAAATTAATAAACATCCTACTGGCAAGATCATCTTTTATGAATGAAGAGACTTGAGTAGCTGGCTGATCAAAGTCTTGCGCAGACTTTGTGGTCTTTGGCACAGATGGACAATCTTCAGTCAATGAACTGGGAACGGATTTTTTAAACTCCTTTGACCTCTTATTGTCCACATTCTCTTCTGTTCTAGTTAATCCAGTGCCATGTTTTACTCCTGGAAAATCAAACCACATATTACATGCAAGTAACATGTTCTACTTGATAAACTCTATCTCTATGCACATGCACTATTTGCATTTCGAATTCCATTCCGTCCAAATATTTAGCAGTTTCATAAATAGCTCAATATTTAAACTTTTCTTCAGCATAATTCTAATGAGGACCATGAAGAGTTAAGATGCTATGGCTTATGGAGATAATTCTTATAAGCCAATCAACCCTGAGTAAAAGAAACGCATGACATGGACAAATTGATAAACCGCAAATCATTTAATTGTCAACTCACCTGGAGATGGAGTTTTGTTGACAATTTTGTCAGCTTCACGTGCAATACTCATATCAGATTCTTAAACAACAGCAAGGAACAGGTTGTTACTTACATAATTAAATCAAAGAACTTGATATGGCAATAAACATACTCAAACAAGTCTTTAAAAAATCACAAGTTGCTGTGCAGTGCCCAACAATAGAAATGCAGTTTTCGATGGGTTAAAGAGGAGTCCAATGACCACCATCCAAGACTGCACCACTTCAAAATCAGTGGACAACAGCTGCACCAATGAGTGGCAAGACAAAGTCCTGTCAAATGAAATTTAGATTTGGTATCATCAGCATAGCAGTGATTGACTGTGAAGCAGTTTTTTCAAGGTGGTGTGGTATGTAATGTAAACAAAACAGGATCAAGCATGGAACCTTCCGGAACACCACATGTCAACCAAGACGAATAATTTCCTTTAAATATACTGATTGAGAGTGTGGACTAACATAAGTAGCAAATCGATTTAGTGTAGGACCAGGTATGCTGAACCACAGCTGAAGACGATACAAAAAAGCATGATCCACAGTATATGGAAAGCAGCAGACAAGTCAAGAACAACAGTAGTCTCCTTACACTAACCAAAGGAACACATAATATCAATATGGACAGCAAGAAGTGCAGATTCCGTTGAATGAAACTTAACAGTGTGCAGATTGAAGTGAGAGTGTTTGACAGCTTATATTAAAATGGCCAATACTTACATCAACAAATTTGACAGTTTAAAGTGGCAGAACAGATAGAAACAGGCGGAAAACTCCAGAGTCTTGGACCGTTAACCAAGAAAGACTGGGAAATTATTACTGTTAAGGTTTGAGGCACAAGAATCAAAGCATTCCATGAGCAAAAGCAATACCAGTGAATCTGAGTATACGCAAAGATGAATAAGTTGGCTGGCCGACGTGTGTTATAGTTTCAGAAAGACAAATGGGAATCAAATAATTATGGAATTCAAATTACTTGATGACTCCTTCTTCTTCTGAATGCAGAACATTTCATTCATGCATATAAATAAGAAATCTCAACCACCACAATACCCCAAAAGGATGAAAACTGATCCAACAAAGTCAAACATTTGAGTGAACCCCTTTAAGCAAATTTTGCAGGACTTCACAAACCTTTAGCGAAAGCAAGGGGTAAATTTAAGTTCTTTATAGTTTCCATCAAGTTCAATCATCAAGACTGATATCAAATCGAATCAAATATCAAAGTTTTGCAAGTCTCTAGGCTTATTATTGGTAGTATTGGTATTGATAGTCAGTGATAGGAAGTATTTAAAATACTAGTATTTAAAATAGTATTTTAAATACTATCTAAGTATTTTGTACTTGTATTTAAAATACTTTTGTGATTAAGTATTTATACTTTTACTTAAAATACTTTTTTGGTAGTATTTTGTACTTTAGATTATAATACTAAAATACTTTTAAAAAATACATTTTTGTCTCATTAATAACAATTAACAAAGCAATATTGCATGCTGCAGACAATGGGTCTAACATGGTAAAGCATTTTCAGAATATCAGAAGGCAGAACATGAGCCAGAACTGCAAAGTCACCGTACTGCTAGCTACCCTTCAAGTGTTGATGATGAATTTGGTGATAGTGATGATGGAATGGGTCAATTAATTCCATGAGACATGGACACAAGTTTGTCCTCTTCAGATAATAACAATGACATATTCTTGCCAAACCATATGTGCTGTGCAAGTCATACATTGAATCTGATAGTGACAAATGATTTAAGAAGATTGTGACTGGTGATATTGGTACCTACAAGCATCTGATAAAAAGTGCCCTGGCAAAATGCTCAAAACTGTGAAACATTGTCAGCAGAAGCACAAAGTCTTCAGATACCGTTGAAAAATCATAACTACTGATAATTAAGACCAATGCCTAACTGATATATAAAGAATAACAACACTGAACTGGAGAAAAGTCTTTGCTGATGTTCAAAATTCTATATTAAGAGTTTGAGTCTCAATTTTTATACAACTTGCTTATTTGTGATAAATTTAACACACACATACATAAAATATTTGTACTTAGTATTTTAATTACTTTTCCCAGACAAGTATTTTATACTTGTATTTTAAATACTTTTGCGACCAAGTATTTATACTTGTATTTTAAATACTTTTGTGATCAAGTATTTATACTCATACTCAAAATACTTTAAAATGTATTTTCCCCATCACTGTTGATAGTATTGTGGTGCTGTACTGCTGCTATTGTTATTATTATTGTTATTATTGCTATTATTCATTTTTATTCAAGTCCTATTTAAGTCCTAATTAAGTCACAAATACATTTATGAATAATAATCAAGAGGTCAAGCTTAGTACAAGCTATTAACTTTTCTTGGTTCCTGTTGCACTGTACTTGCTGTTTCATGATTGTAACCTAAAACCTGTTTTGTGCAATAAACAAATTCAATTCACTTCAAATTGAATTATAACTGTCGCTCAACATAATTAAATTGCCAACGCTTGTAATTATTAAATTGTACAATCTATTGTATGAAGTTGCCTAACAAGGAAACCCCTATAATAAATGCGTACTTCTAAACCAAACCCCATTTAAAAAATCAAAATCCAATAAACAGTGCATTGGCCTTGGCCAAGGACAGAACGGCATCAAAGCTCCTCCTTTAGCTCAAGAAACATTTTCAGCGTAACTTAAATCATAACTCTTTGCATACCATGCAGGTCTTTCAGAACTTCATTTCACATAGCTAGTGTGTATTACATATTAAGGAGATGTTGTAGAATTAGAGAGAAAGACGAAGATAAACGAATTTTGAGGCATAGATAGATAGTCATATTTCAATAACTTTGAGACTTGCTATATAAACATTTAAATACTGATTATATTACATTAAAAATTATTTCCTGATTTATACCTACTTGCTAAACCAAATTCAGGCCCAAACCAGTCAACCACAAGTCCATAATTCGCCTTCTTCAGAGCAGCAATGAAATCAACAAACCATCCATTCTTCCGGCAAGATATGCGAGTGAGTAATTTCTGTGCTCCACGATATTTTCCATTGTTAGTTGATTCTGCCATAATCTCCTCAAAATCTGATTGTCTAAATATTTAAAGAACAAAGAACAATCTTTTATAAATTTAAACTATTTCAGCAAAGGCTTGACAGCTACCCACTCATACAATAGCTGTACAGTTTGAGGGGCTGTGCAGTTTTAAGAGTTGTGCAATCTGCTAAAAACAGCAGAGTCTGAGCCTAAGGAGGCAGAGTTTGAGCCTCTCCTTAGATAGATAGATAAATAAGAACATTGAACAAGTTTGCCCACAGCAGGTGCACAGATGTAACAATCAGTAAACTCACTGCTCCAGGTCTCACTCTCATCCATTAATGACTTATTTGGTAAGAACTCAGTGATCACCATCACAACCGATAACGTTGAACATGGTGTCCACTGTCAACACAGGATCTGACTGTTAGTTTGCTTCAAAATGTAACTGAAAATTAGCATGATCATCATAACTAACTCTAATATCACCTAGGCTAGTAGGGACAGGGACAAGTGCTTCAGAAATATTCAGTTAGCTACTGTATCCAACTGTACTGGTCTAGCCCCAACGTAACTCTGTTACTTTATTTGGCGACCTGTTTCGGCTGTCTCTGGTTGCTGCCTTTGTTCATTGGACCGTCATGACCTTCTTGATTCTAGACTAATTTCAACTTTAAGTGAAATCGACAAGTCATCAATAGGTACATTCCATAGACCCCTTAAATTGCCAGGACTGTAGGCGCTCATGCTTGGTTCTTGGAACTAGGGTCCATTCTCAATTTATTCTTTTTATCACAAAAAATGAACGAAGAGTCCGATTTGGATGAACTTTCTGGTTCTGTTTGTCTTGCCGAGAGCTACATCTGAGAAAAATATTGACACTAAATTCAGGGTCATTCAAGGTCAGAAAAAATTAAATCAAGCAAAAGTCACAGAAAAATGGCCAGATCTCGGCCAATAATTGTTGAAATCGGCTAATTCCTTCTTGCATTTATCGACTTGACAAGGGTTACCGGTGGTAAGAAACAAGGCTACTGTACAGAGTCGCATTGAGTACAAGCTCTGTCTACTTGTCTTTAAATCACTCCATGGAACCAAACCTGGGTACATCAGCAACTATTGCACTGAGATGCCTTCGTCGACAGCTGGACTATGACTGAGATCACGTGAGGGGGTGATCTCCGTGTATTGGCCGCCGGTCTCAGATGTTGGCAGTCTCCTGCTGTCGATCTGCTACACTGTGACTCAACTGAGTCCTTTAAATCCAAACTTAAGATTCACTTGTAATTCTAAAGCCCACTGCAGGCACGTCATACCTTAAAATAATTTCTTTAAACAGTAAATGCAAATGCAACCTGCTTCACTTTTTGGATTAAGAGAGAAATCAATTATTCTTACGTGATTGTTTCTCTTTGAAGAAGTTCAGGTAGAAGTTGTATTGGTTCAATTGTTTTAGTCACTTTTGCATAATTTAATGCCAACAACTTTTCATAGGCTTCTTCATCTTCCACATCTTCCAAACTCATCAACTTGAAAATAATTTGATGACCTACAATTTAACAAATGTAATTTAAAATATAATAATCCTAATCATCTTAATCAACAAAGAATCTAAATAATAAAACTAGCCAACAATAACTTCCCTTATGCCCATGAAGCATCCACTCAGATGATGCCTTAAGAAAGACAGACAGTGGGCTGGAAAGAAGGCCTTTATGAAATGCAGAAACAGTTTGCAAACAGGGAGAACATTTGTTGGCTGGAAGCATCAAGTGAATGATAGAAAGGAGTCTATTTGGACTAATCAGAGGAATCTTTGAGATTTTGACCAGAACGTCCCCTCGATGACATCAGTCCAAGTACAGCTACAAGCAGTCAACTTGGTGGTGTGAATAGGCAGGCCAAAGTGTCCACCAAAATCTTTAATCCAATTCTTGTTAGAAGCCGACACAATTGCCCGATTTATCCCCCCCGATGGAATAAACCAGTTTAGAGTATCCGGGGGTTATAAACCATTCTATCCCCATCGTCATACGCGTCACGAAAGCCAAGACGAATATCCAGTCAAAATCACCAAAAACAAAGTAAATAAATTTCAGGTCGACGTACAAACTAAAGATAATCAACTTAAAATATTTATGTGTATACAATAAATCCAAACAGTACGACTGAATACACTTAGAAACCGCCAAAAATGCTAACTAAACCGAATACTCTATTTCGCTAAGGGGGATACTCATGTATGGGGGATACTCTATTTCGTGACACCTGCTCAAATTTCATCCTGAGTTTTGCTGGAAAAGTCTGTTAAAATGCTTCTAACTATGCTAAACTTCCCAACTTCCACCAGTCCTGTAAGTAGCCAATATGAAGCCCTCAAAGTCATCACCTAAGTTTGATTCCCTGAAAACCACTTGTGTAACATCGCATTTACCGGCCATGGCAATCATTATAAATTAAGTAAGTAAGAATATTCTTTATTAGACTACCAGCAAATGCACAATAGCTTGCAAAAGGAATAAACAATAGCAACAAAGCCATATAAAATTCGCATAATAAAAGTTCTCTTGGCAAAGGTATCAACTCTTTTTCTGTATGTGGAATTTTTACTGATGGACGAAGAAATCGCATGAAAAATCTCCGGAAATGAGAGTGTTCTTGAAATTGAACAAAGATATCTTATAGTAACATTAAAAAACTTTTTACTGCACTGAAATTAATAATTATTTGGAAAACTAAAATAAGAAGTAAAATTAATTGAGAACTAAAATAGGAATGATAAGTAAAATTATTTGAGAAGTAAAATTAGAATTGGAAGTAAAATTCAAGGACACAGAACTGAATTAAAACTGAATTAGGAATTATTTTGAGAAGTAAAATATCACTGCCTACAATGTCACAAATTTTTGAAGAAAGTATGTCAATGTTGCAATTTTGTGTGTATAAGAAGCAAACGGTTATCACACTCTCAATCTCAAGTCAAGAGAAAATGTCAAACTTAAAAAAATGTTCTGAAAACAAAAATTATCCAGGCCATGTGTAAAGTGCAAGAAGTTGATAATACCTGATTTTCTCAAGGCATCTTTGAACTTGTGAAACCATTCTGGATCAGTACTCTTCATTAATATAGTCATCAACTTCACAACAGCACTCTTACGATCAAATGATGCACGATCATTAATATCTCTAACCTCCTCTGGCATAAGAAAAACAGTCATATTCAGTTTAAAGTTTCTCTGCTGAAATTCAAGAAAGAATCAAACCAACCTTTATGAGAGACAAGCGACTTAGATACTATATTAAACCTTCTAAAAAGCTGATGATCAAAGAACTATAATTATGGCATGGATTTTCAGCTGTAAAATTTGATTTTAAAGTTGAAAAATGGACATGGAATTTAATCTCAGTGAGCTTAGAAGTCGGATTCACGATTTATAAGTTCGCATTGCTTGTTGTTACATTAAATGACAGGATCAGAATGTTCGATTAAATGACTGTACAAGTGCCTCTTACCCAAGCTCAGAAGGCCTTCCGAAGCTAGTTGAGGAGTCACCGAGATGACGTCCATCTTTGCACTCAGATTCGGCAAATAGATGTGGAGGAGATTGACATAGTACTGTTTGTCCCCGACATCAGCGGGCTTCATACTCGGCATCGCACAGGACGCCATTTTTTTATCAAATGCTGCAAGTACGGTCTAATAATTAATTAGACCTCAGCTGTTAAAGGTAACATTTTGCAGTTGATTTTGCAGTCAATCGCCATTGACCATCTGACTTTAAAACATCGTCATTGACTACCATTTCCAGAATCACGGTTTCGTTTTCCAATGAAACGAGAACACTGGAAAATCCAAAGGATCTATATAAGGCGGAATGGAAACTCGTGCAAAATGTCGCTTGTATTCTTACCCGCAGATGTCACCCCTTTTGAATTTTACACCGGATATTAAATATTTGTATTATTACATACAGGCATGTTTTAGTCAGCAAGCATGGTTATTCATTGAATTGAATTTTTCATGAATATGATAAATTGCTATGTATTTATTATAAACAATACGTGAAAAATTTCCTGTCCGCCAGAGGAATGCGCTTAAACTAATCACACCATCATTAAATAAAAACTTTCCAGTCCTGTGAAAATTTTGGTGCTTTTTACCTCTAAATCTTTCTTACCTCTAAAAATTTAGCATAGAGATGCAACACGCTTCACAAAAATTAATATGAAATGAAAAATGGAAAAATCGTGCATTTAGTAGGCGTGATATGACTGTTACATAATTAATAATGGCCGCAGGCGTAATTACCTTATTCTAAGGTTTGCAGTTTTATGGTACCTTAATTAATGCGAATCTACTTCAAAGTCCTACAACTCCCTACAATATTCCCAGACCAAATATTTCCGCGAACACCTCACCATAATCAGCCAACTCGCTCCACTCGATCATCCTCCTATTTCAGTCTTTCTCGACCCCGGTCACTACCATAGAGATGTATAATATATAAATATATCACTAGAGGCCTGATCTGCTGTTATTTTTGACGCCACCGATTCAAAAGGCCTTGACCCTTGGGGTATACAAAATGGCGGAAACGATCGAAGTTAAATTGTGTAGTGTGTGGATGTAGCAACTTATTAAAGTCCGAAAACGAGGCCGCTGGAATATTATTTAATGGATAAGTTGTTATTTTGTGTCTGTTGTACTTTTTGCAAGGCGTAAGCTTCGAAAAGAAATTAAAGTCTCGCTTAAGCTTGACTGCGTCCATGAATTTCAACCAATCAAAACGCGTCATTTCAATTTAAATTAACTGCGGAGCTCTCGATAAGGTGTTATTATATCTATGGTTGTGGCTTCAAAAATTAGCGAAGGGAAGATACGTCATGTTCCCTCTAGCGATGATAATAATATCTCATTGGTCCCTACCATAGAGATGTATAATATATAAATATATAACTAGAGGGCTGCATCTGTTGTTATTTTTGACGCCACCGATTCAAAAGGCCTTGACCCTTGGGCTATACAAAGTGGCGGAAACGATCGAAGTTAAATTGTGTAGTGTGTGGATGTAGCCTAGCAACTTATTAAAGTCCGAAAACGAGGCCGCTGGAATATTATTTAATGGATAAGTTTATTGTTATTTTGTGTCTGTTGTACTTTTTGCAAGGCGTAAGCTTCGAAAAGAAATTAAAGTCTCGCTTAAGCTGGACTGCGTCCATGAATTTCAACCAATCAAAACGCGTCATTTCAATTTAAATTAACTGCGGAGCTCTCGATAAGGTGTTATTATATCTATGGTTGTGGCTTCAAAAATTAGCGAAGGGAATATACGCCATGTTCCCTCTAGCGATGATAATAATAACTCATTGGTCACTACCCATCTCAAGTTCTTCAATCGAGCCATAGCCTATCCAACGCTGCCGTGACTCTGGAACGATCTCTAATAATAATAATAATAATAATAATAATAATAATAATAATAATAATAATAATAATAATAATAATAATAATAATAATAATAATAATAATAATAATAATAATAATAATAATAATAATAATCGTTTATTGACGAAACACTCTCTCCTGAATTCTGCAGATTCTCACTTCCTCCAGTAGCCTATGCATTCATTGCATTGCCACTCGATCGCTTTCTGCCATTTATGTGTCAAGTACATGATTGTATATATCACACCGGGCATTCCACTCACAACTAAAGTCTCGCCTTTTCAAGAATTCCTACCCTGACTCATCTGATCCTCCGCCTTAATTCCAACTTTTCTCGATCGAAACGACACCCGCTCTTGCAAGATTCGGACCCCGAAAGGCCCCGAAAACCGGACTTCGGACCCCTTAATTTGACTACGTTTTGAAAGATCCCTCTGACTTGATGCAGTGCTTGTGAATAGGCTGGTACCCTGCGATTGGCTGTCAAGTGGCGCTCTAGAAGTTTGGAGTTTACGATTACGTTTACGAACTTCGACTATATATTGGGCCTATAGGCCTATGCACTGGCATATATTACCATACTGACCCATATAGAACCATGCATATGCATGGTTCCTTGGGATCATAGGTGCAACCACCCTAAGGGACCCGTGGGACGCGTCCCCCAACTTTCGAACAGGTTGGGACGGTCCCCCCAACTTTTGAAAATTTTGAGGTAAACAAGAGCCCAAAATGCACTCCATTTGGTATCAAATGCTCAAAATCGCGTCGGCTCTGCCCCAGACCCCGATGGGGAGCTTACGACGCTCCCCATACCCCTATAGTCGTTAGGGGCTTCTTGCCTTCCGCAATCTCTCCCCTCTGTACCATTAATGCTCTGGTCTGGGACCTACTGATTTTGTCATAGCCATTTCTAGCCTTAAAACTAAATACAGTCGAAACCGTCTCCCTATATATGCCGACGATAGCTACTTGCTGGTCCCTGCTTCCAGTATTGACAGCACTCTTTCTGAACTTGACCATATAATTATCTCTAAGTGGGCATCATGCATTAGCAATCTTAAATTAAACCATGCTAAGAACAGAAAAATGGTTGTCAGATCATACTCAGATGACCAAGGGCGCCGCTAGGCATACGCACTTACGCAAGTGCGTACAGCGTTGAACGGCTAAGAATGAAAATTTTCAAATGAAAAAAGTGAAATATTATTAAGTTACAAAATTATAATAACTTAGATACTAGTTTTAATAGGTAAACTAACAGTCTAACACCATCTAATGGTTGATAGCTTATTCCTTTCTCACGCTCTTTCACGGTCATTGCCGCTGGTCTCTCATTAAACCGTACATCCACAACTGAGTTGTTCCTCGACCTCAATTTAAGCTTCTGTTCTCGGTTATTTGCTGTTAATTCTTTACACCTCCCCATATTTACTCATATCCTCATCCTCTGCTGTTCATCATATCTATGTCGACGACACACAACTCTTCATATCTTTCTCCTCTCACTCCCTTCCAGGTGCCTTAAGGCATTCAAAAACAGAATTCTTCATAATTGGTGTCCGCGAGCAATTAGACAAATTAGCCTATCATCCCGACCTTTGTCCAACAGATCTCACTTCTCCCGCAATCTTAGAATTATTTTCGACAAGAATCATACCTTTTCCGATCACATCACTCAGCTATCTCACATTTGCTATATGCACACTATAGGGTGGAGTGAAAAAAATTAGTTTGAGCAAACGTTTTCCAATAGTGATCAAAAGTTGTCAGTATGTTAGAGTAAGAAGTGTGCAAAATATTTTTGATTTTGCTTTGTGTCTTCTGCCCTCTACCGGCGATTAAATATTTGCATGGGAAATTCTGTGGAAACACATCAATGTAATGCATTTTTTCTTGAACTGTGGGCGAATCTTCAGATCGATTCGCCATATCAGATAGGCTACAGGATTGTGGAATGGTAATGCCCAATGAGTGCAGCGACGTCATCTCAAGGAACACAATAATTAGGAGAGAACGAAAGAAGGACCGAAGCTCTGCTAATGCAGGGTGTGCCAGTATGCCTATGTTGCTGCCCTTCGCATTTCTTTTAACGGTCGAAAGGACAGAGCCGTAGTTCATGAGATGTGAACGGAAAATTGCATCGCAGAGTTCATTCATTCATTTCGGAAATTTATATAGCGCCTCTTAGAGACGCCTAATCAGAGGCACGCCCGCCCATCCACGGCTAAAGATGAAGGACTTAAGCAATTAGTAGAAAGCAGGTGGATTATTCAGGTGCAGTAAGCGGAGGGGCCAACTGTCTTGAAAGCTTGACGTTGTCTGACCAAAGAGTGTGCCCAAGTGACAAGGATCGACCCCTTATCTCTAAAACCAATTAAATGTGTTCTATTTTAAATCTTGGTCGCTACCGGCTCCGTCATTAGCGTGTTTTCTTTCAGTCCTCCCATGATAATTCTGTGTTCTTTTTCCACGCCTTTGTCACCAGTAGAGTTTAGAATTTTGCTTGTTTCTTGCTGGTCACTAGGCCTACTAATTTTGCTAAATAGGGTGCCTTGGCCGGGTCCTTCGTTCTGCTGCTCGGAGTATTGCTCTTATTCCAAAATATGCCCCAGTCTAGCTCTGCCTACATGCGAGATGTATTCAACTGGCTTACTGCCTCGCAACACATTTCCTATAGGACAGCAGCGCTTGTCTGGCAGTGTCTCAATGGTATTCCTCCGTCCTACCTGTCCGACCTCTGTCGCCCGGTATCTGACATAGCCTCCCTGTCGAGCTCTGTGCTCCTCGGCTAGGTGGGGTGATCCTGATCCCTCGGTCCTACTCTTTGGTCAGACAGCGTTGTGCCTTCTCGGTTGTTGCGCCCCCCCCCCCACTTGGAATGGGCTCCCGATTGTGCTACGCTTATTGCCCCTGAATAATCCATCTGCTTTCTACTAATTGCTTAAGGCCTTCGTCGTTAGCCGTGGATGGGCGGGCGTGCCTCTGATTAGGCATCTCTAAGAGGCGCTATATAAATTTCCGAAATGAATGAATGAACTCTGCGATGCAATTTTCCGTTCACATCTCATGAACTACGGCTCTGTCCTTTCGACCGTTAAAAGAAATGCGAAGGGCGGCAACATAGGCATACTGGCACACCCTGCATTAGCAGAGCTTCGGTCCTTCTTTCGTTCTCTCCTAATTATTGTGTTCCTTGAGATGACGTCGCTGCACTCATTGGGCATTACCATTCCACATCCTGTAGCCTATCACACCAGATGAGATTTCCACAACTGCCTGATCTGATATGGCGAATCGATCTGAAGATTCGCCCACAGTTCAAGAAAAAAATGCATTACATTGATGTGTTTCCACAGAATTTCCCATGCAAATATTTAACCGCCGGTAGAGGGCAGAAGACACTAAGCAAAATCAAAAATATTTTGCACACTATACTTACTCTAACATACTGACAACTTTTGATCACTATTGGAAAACGTTTGCTCAAACTAATTTTTTTTCACTCCACCCTAATGCACACCCGTGACCTTTGTCGATTGCGCCCAATAGGCCTACTTGACTACAAGACCGCGTGTACATTAGCCACTTCAATTGTTCATTCCAAACTCGACTACTGTAACTCTATTTTTTTACAACATCTACTCTTCTCAAATGAAACACCTGCAAACAGTCACCAAAACTCCCAAACACCACTACATAAATGATAATCCCTGTTCTCACATCATTTCATTAGCTAAATGTCCCTCAGCGCATCCATTGCAAAATTGTATCTCTTACCTATACAAGTCTACAGCGCCCTTCAAATCTATAAACCCTCTTATATTCGCCAGCTATTCACCGTCCAACCGCCCGGGTCTACTCGCTTATCATCATACTTTTAACTATCTTGGCTTTTCTTTCTGAAACTCTGCAACCGTTGCACCTGCTCTTTTGAACGGACTTCCAAAAGACCTCCGCCATTTTGATCTTCTTCCTATCTCTCATCTTAATTTAACCTCCTCTCCGCTTGCCTCTCCTCTACTACTTTCCACTCACGATTAAAAACCAAAATCTTCAAGCTATCCTATCCTGACTCTACTCCTGCGACACCATACGACCACCATCATCACCGACTGCCACCGTAGCACCATGCTGTCTCCTCGGCTTGACCTCCCAGAATTTTGACCAGACACCGGAACGAACAGAGGAGTTTGGCTATTGTGGACTTAATTTTATATATCGCCCGTGTCAGCTGGCCACTCTGGCGTGGCTTTTGTGGGCGCTTAGAAATTTTCGATAATTTACATTTAGGCTACATTTAGGGGCCGTTCACATATTATATAACGCAAAAAATCTCAATTTTTTGCCTACCCCCCACCCCTAATAACGTTACATAACAGCAGCTGTGACCCCCCCACCCCTATATTATATAACAGATATGCTTCCTACCCCCCTATCCCCCCCAGTCTATAAGCACATTCAAAGACATACAGTGGACCTTATTGTATTACACAACTGGAAACTTTCATTATTATTATTATCATACTGTCAAGTTGATATTGTCGAGGATTTATAACAATACAATGTTAGTTAATAGCACTTTAATAGTGACTGGATTATGTTAAAAGTTTGTAGGCCTACTGTATTAAATGTAGTTACTAGACTAATGCAAATTACATTGTAGTGATTCATTTCAACAACTGCAGTAAAAAATATCATCATACGCCAAATTAGCTATGTAAAAAAGCCATCTGAAAATTGTGTACTCTCTCGTGCTAATGATGCTTAGACCAGTATGGAGCTCCTGTACATCGTAATAATGGCGCTGAATTTACTTGTATTAATTACGGCAACTAAATTGGGTAGTCGACGAATGTCACCAATGATGTTACCACTACTCTACGCCCCCACCCCCGAAATTTTATATCTCGTGTACTATTTGAAAACTTGTACTACTACTAAATACATTATCCCCTACTTATAAATCATTCATCACATCACTCATTTATCACCTCACTAGCAGTTTTTACCCGGCGTTCGCCCGGGTTTTTCCCAGACGTAATATGTAACGGCTGCAAATAAAGGCTATTTACTTACTTACTATATTTGATGATAGGCCTATATCTGAGCGGAAACGACATTTAGAGGTGAAAGTAGTTGCTTTGCCCGTGTACTGCACGGGTTATCTCTACGCTACCTTAGGCTATATAGGCTTATTATTTATTCCCCGGGCTAAATAATTATAATAGACTAAGCTCGGTCGTTTTTCTATAGCCTATTTTCTATTATCGACGTAGGCTATTATTTGTTCCCCGGGCTAAATATAATAGACGAAGTTCGGCCGTTATTGCGATTGTAATTTTTCGGAGCGACCCGCGTCTTTTAACGAAAGCGCCTGATTTGAAAATTAAGTATGCGTGACGTAAGATTACATAATTAGCATGCGTGACGTGGACAAATGGCCATAGGCCTACCATGGCCTGTATAATTAAAATAAACTCGTCGAAACAGTTGGAAATAATGTAAAATGTCCATATATCGGCGTTTAAATAAAATTGCGAACTGAAAATAGTCGCGTTGACCTAGACGTTGCGTAAAAATGTTTTGTAAATTTTTTCAAATCGCTAAACCGTTCCGTTTCGGAGCCTTTAGCCGGACACGCAAACATACATACGGAAGGACATCGTAAACAGACTAAGACTTATAGTAATAGATTCGCTCATTCATCACCTCATATAAGCTGCCGTAACTTACAACACCACTATTCTAATTATCTTGTTTTCAACTTGTAGCTGTCAGAACTGAGTCAATGGTATAATAACCAATTAATTCATGGCTAACTCTCAGAGCTATTAAAGACAATTTTGTTACCTTATACTTGTCACAAGTTGCGACCTGTCAGTGTGATAGTTTGAATATTAAACGAAATTTACTGATTTCTTGATTGAGAATGAGTCCTAAATGAACAATATAGCCACCCTCGAATAATTTGAAATAGAGCGCTGCTACCTACCAGCTAGCCACATCCCGTATTATGCAAAGCACTGAGTGAGTAAGTAACTAAAACACAATTAGTAATGAAGAATATTTATTAAAATATTACAGTGAAAGTCCAATGGTCAGACAAACAAGCAAAATAGCATAAGCTGAAAAAGTTTGTTATTGTATTGTATTGTATTTGAACACTTGTTGTAGCGCCCCTACCAGATTTCCCATTCAGAGGCGCTCCCGACTACTGCGCGAACGCTGAATCGGAGTTTCACGCCGAAGCGCATGAGCAATTGCAAGTGAAGGACTTGCCCAGGGTCCCTACACGGCGACTTTGAGGTGGATTCGAACCCGCAACCCTCCAGCTGCAAGGCACCGAACATACCCGTATACACCACCGCGCCCCAGTTGTATTGTGATGTGTTGTATTGTGTGTTGTATTGTACTCCACGTTTATAATGCGACCGAGCCACCCGCAGTAAAGATCCGAGAAATTAATCTCTGATAATCCGACCCGACCGGGAAGCGAACCCGGGGCGCCGGCGCGGCGAGCGGGCACCAACCCACTCGGCCACTCAGGATCAGGCTTGGACTGGGCCGCCGGGACACCGGGAGATTCCCGGTGGGCCGGCCGCCCAGAAAAGAAAAAATGATTAAAAAAATCATGATATTTTGGTTCTACATCTTATTTCTAATGTTATAATTTATAACTTGTGAAATATTGGCAGAGAATTGTTGTTAATGATGTTTGGTAGGCCTACAGAGAAAAGTCTTCTGGAAGCTTTGACAAGTTTGAATTTATTTTGACAGCGCATTCGTTTTTGCAAGTGTTTGAAAAACTTTGAACACAAAACTCCATTATCTCAATATAGGCCTATATCCAAACAAACGGCAAGGACAAAATTGGACATCCTACTAGCCTATAAGATGGTTCAAGATACTATAAATGAATTTGTATTGTATTGTATTGTATTTGAACACTTGTTATAGCGCCCCAACCAGATTTTCCATTCAGAGGCGCTCCCGACTACTGCGCGGACGCTGAATCGGAGTTTCACGCCGAAGCGCATGAGCAATTGCGAGTGAAGGACTTGCCCAGGGTCCCTACGCGGCGACTTTGAGGTGGATCCGAACCCGCAACCCTCCAGCTGCAAGGCACCGAACATACCCCTACACCACCGCGCCCCAGTTGTATTGTGATGTGTTGTATTGTGATGTGTTGTATTGTGATGTGTTGTATTGTGTGTTGTATTGTACTCCACGTTTATAATGCGACCGAGCCACCCGCAGTAAAGATCCGAGAAATTAATCTCTGATAATCCGACCCGACCGGGAAGCGAACCCGGGGCGCCGGCGCGGCGAGCGGGCACCAACCCACTCGGCCACTCAGGATCCTTATGCCAATTATGCCAAATACAACGAAATTTTGGTCTCATTTTTGAAGCAGCTTCACATTTTTCAGAACTTGCTAGCAGGGAACTAGCTAAAAAGTCTCGACATTAATGTTGAGACTGCTTTCAAACAGAAAAGAATTGAATCAAGAAAGAAATTGCCAGGAGAAACTGCTTAAGACCAGCCAATTGAAAATTCGAAAGAAAATTTCAAGTTATTAGTAGTATGAAACCGTGATTCAATGAGCATCATAGTCTTAATGCTGATTTGACTTGTTTGGATCCAAGCAATTTTGCAGACATTTCGATAATGGACTACAGCACCTGAGTGAGTTGCTCAGAAGATTTTAATTACAGTGTAACAAGAGAGCAGCTGCAAACGGAATTATTGGTCTTTGCAAGAAAATGGGAAAGTTTCAAAACTACTCATGAAGAAGATTATAGGCTAATTTGCTATTTTACACTGAAATAACAGACATAGATAGCGAAACAGTCCCAATAGCAGAAAACAGCAAAAGTAACAGAAATAAGTGCAAATCTTGCAGAAAATGTATTGTTTGCTGTTACCACGTTCTCCTTAAGTTCAGTTTGCATAGTCTTGCTTATTGAAATTTTTTTGGCATACAAATTCGTGCTGACATTATCCTCATCACAATCATTTTCGAAATTGAAATACATTTTGGACAGATTACGAAATTCTTTTAGTCGGTCAAGTTTAGAGTCTTTCATGCTGATGGCTTGTGAAAAGGAACTTGTTCTCAGAATTAATAATGATGACATCGTTGACGTTTTGGCATCAACTAGGCTAAGTGATGCATTGAAGAAACTGCTATACTAGTGCTTGTTATACTGTGACGTTGTGTCTACTTATTCAATCATGATGTTAAGATTTTGAAATAAACTAAACAGTTCTCAGCGCACTACAGAATTGAACAGTTTGTTCCAAACATAATTAAGAATTTACGGCAAATCAGAAATTAAAAAGCATGTGTTTATGTGTTAATCTTTTCATTTTAAATTAAAATATTTATGCCATTTGGCCATTTAATAACTAAAAATGTTCTTAATTTTATGCTAAATGTTACAAGAAGCATCTGCGGGTGGGGCACCACACGGACCCCCTTATCGGTTAATCCTGAAGGGTTTCGCGCCTTCGGCGCTCGATAATGTGGGCCGCCCATGATTAAATTTCCCGGGCCGCTTCTGCGAGCCAGTCCAACCCTGCTCAGGAAGTTTGTTATATAACGAAACCTTGAACCTACCCCACCCACCATAAACCTATAACGCTAACAAAACAGGAACCCACCCACCTACCCCTTGAGCGTTATATAATATGTGAACGGCCCCTTAGTGAATTAGTAGTAGTAGACTAAGTAATAATAATAATAATAATAATAATCTTTTCTTTATTAAGCGCCTGACAAACGCACTGCGCTGTACATTTACATGTTATGCAATTGAAATCTTAACTACTAACAGAACAGACAGCCATGTAATACAACCATGTAACCTAACCATGATCGATATTGTTGGACCTTGTTGGTTAGAAGTCTATATCATATAAGAAAATAATTTCAAGCAGCGGGCCACCCCTAAACTACTTCGACAGACCCTATTAAATTTTCCAAATGATGCTGCTCGTAGTCGTATACCATCATTGGCTACGAGTGACAGCTGGTCCTACCAGCACTGAAATAACGGAGCAATTTTGTTCAGATGACTGCTTAAAATGCTACCATTACAGTGTGGAAATTAAAAAAAGTTTTAAGTGGGGAGGCGGCACATCCGTCTGATGTGACATCCCCCTCCCCAAACCCATACCACTCTCGGAGCTGCGCGCCTCACCGATCGTCCTCGGACGCTCGATCATCGTACCCCCACATACCTTCGTCTTCTGCTCCCGGCCTACGTGTATACTCTCCTGCCTATAGTGCGTACACAATTAAAATCCTAGCGGCGCCGCTGCAGATTACCGAGGTCCAAACCTATTGCCCTCCCTCATCTCATCCCTGGCATCGAGTGGGTCCAGGAGATGGTTATTTTGGGTGTCACCATCTCTGATCGGATTGGCTTTTGGGGAACACATGGACAAAATATGCTGCAAAGCCCGACAATCGATGTTCGCGCTAGGTATTTTGGTCGCTCACGGTCACCAAGGGCAATTAACGTCTCTTTGACGTTGTTAGAGCTACTACCCTCGCACGGCTAGGTATGCCTCCTCTGTTTGTTGTGGATGTCCAACTGTAGCTAGGGAACATAAATTACGCCTTAACGGTATTCTGAGAAAATTGACCCGTTCAGGCTTCCTCCCCGCCGATTTTCCTACTTTTGACAAACACTGTTCTAGAGCTGATTCTACTCTTTTCCGTTCAATTCTCTTAAACCCTTGTCACGTCCAGTTTATTCATATAATAAAGTAATATTTTTCACAGATCTAGATGGTTTAGGTACTTTTATATCGAATTTCAATCATCGGTGACAAATTTGAGGTAAATTAAAGCCCAGAATGTACTCCATTTGGCATCAAATGCTCAAAATTGCGTCGGCTTACGACGCTCCCCCATACCCCCTAGTCGTTAGGGGCTTCTTGCCTTCGGCGCTCGCAATTCAACCCCCTCCCGCTCAGACATTCTAGTAGGTCCCCCAACTTCTGGACCGTGGTTGCGCCCCTGCTTGGGATCGCACCTAATATATAGTCAATGCTGGCAGGGTATAAGATATGCGAATGCCTAGCCTACTCTGCCAGCATTTTCATGAACATTAGATGAGACCCATATGGGCTCAGGCTCTATAGGGGTTCAATATGGGAATATGCGTGCTAGAGGTTCCAGAGGCGTAACCAGGAAAAAATTTCGGATGGGGTTTCCATTGGAAATGGTCGTATAGTTTTTCTACATTTTTAGTTTTTAAAAACGGTAACGCATTTTATTTCTGGGGTTGAACCTGTAAAATCAACCTCTAAATACGTCCATGAGAGGCTCCCTGTGGGATGCTGGCAGGGTACGTCCCGCGGGATCTTGATGTGTCTCCCTGAGTCCCCTCCCCTAATATTGATTCGACTTTGCTCTGTCAACAGGTACGCTATTGGCTAAATCATGTCACTTCCCTTGGGATTTTCAAATGGCGGACATCTTGAGGGTCGGTAATGGTGAGGTTAGGCATCGTGAGGGTCGTATAATATGGTCAGGTTCGGCGTCATGAGGGTCGGTAATGGTCAGGTTATGTGCCGTGAGGGTCGGTTAGGGCCAGGGTTCGGGTTGTGTCGTCATTAGAAAACATGGTTAACAATCTTCCACCGCATTCAGGAGTGTTTATCGGTTGGCTCCTTTCACGTTCTCAAAATCATGTGACATGCATTGACCAGATGCGTAGCGGGCGTGATTCGAGTCCAGTGTATACAGTCACGTCGGGTGTGAATATATCCACGACCAAGGAAGGATCTTTGTTAATGGGTGATTCCAACTCACCTGTTCAGTTGGAAATGGGACAGACAGCGAGACACAAGGACCAGCCTTTTTTTTAAAATTTCATTAATACTCGCGCATGTTAAGCATTACAGAATATTAATTTAAACAAGTCGCAACTTCATGGCTTGACTCTATGGCTACGACTATATTAGGTGTGTTTGGGAATAGGTTGGAAAATCCCGGTGTCGCTAAATTTTCAATAAACGAGGAAAGCCTGTACAACTATTCTGTCGACGTCGCAAGAGTTCTACTCTTATTCCTTCCGGCGTTTCATTGTATTTTGTTAACAATGCAGGCTTAAATGAGTGACTGTGATCTCTACTGTTCATACCATGCAGGCCACTATATAAGACAATACAGTATAGCGGATGAGATGCATCAGAGGACGAATATCGAAAGCGAAACTTCCATTGGGAACGCCCATATATTTAGCAAGCAATATCTTATTTAAAGGTTTGATGCATTTTATTTTGCATGATTGTGTGTTTGTCGAGTAATGCCTCATAGGCAATGATATTCATGTAGCCTACTGTATCGCTCGACGAGGTTGACAAAGAACTATAGGGAAAACGCCGCTGCGCTGCTCACCTGTAGCAAGTTCTTGAGCGTCCGGTAGCAGCGTTCTGAGTATTTGGATTCTTTTTTATACTTTTATAGATTATATCGCTGTTGATTACATTTCGTCGAGCTACAGCGATGAAACTAAATTTCTTGACTGCTTGACTGGCATGTGTTGGTTGTTGTTTTGCTGTCAATTAAGGGGCCGTCCATAAAGTACGTCACGCTATTTTTGACCATTTTACCCCCCTCCCCTGTCACAAACTGTCACAAAACTCGGACCCCCCTAAAGTACGTCACACTTTCGAACATAGAAATAATAATACTTCCGAAAGCAAGGCTAATACATAAACAAGGCTTCGCAACAGCATTATTACTAGCGCTCCTAGCGAGAGGAATCGTGAAAACACATTCAGGAGATATGCATTTCATGCTATTTTGACATAAAACTAATTAAAATGTTTCAGAAAATTTTTGAAAATTATTTTAAAGCTATGAAATTCTACTAAAAAAATAAAAATAAATTATAAATAAAATAAAAAGAATAAATGTGTGACGTCACACATGGCCTGACCCCTCCCCCTGTCACAAACTGTCACACTTTCTTAAACCCCTTCCCCCTGGAGCGTGACGTACTTTATGGACGGCCCCTAACCCTACGGAACCTGCATTCCCCCCCCCCCCCATAGAGTGAACGAAGACCAGCTTAAAAACGACTGACTAGAAATTTCTTAATGCAAATTCTAAATTGCGCCGACGTACAACAAATTGGTTATAAAGACGTCACAAGATGCGATAACTTGGACGTAACATTATATCAGCAACAGTCGCTGTGAATCAGTTTTGATGACCGGCAGATTGTTCAGTTTCAACAAAACTAAACAGAGAACGTAGTATAATGTGGAGCCTCTTCTTTCCACAGCTTGATCGCCTCTTCCATGTTGAGCACTATTTCTAAAGCTGACTTCGCAGCTGATTGCGATATACAGTCCTAAAAGCTCTGTCACATGTATGTCGCCGTTGCTGTTAGAGATCGTGAGGTCGATTTCGAGACACGATGCAGAATCGTTATACTCCATGGATTGAAGTGAATCGATGGGATGTAGTGCGATCTGCTCTGCTGCGTTGGTGATTAGAAGGTGAAAGCGGGGTACCTATGCGACCATCCATCCTCCCACTGATGACCACCGGCGTCCGCTCCTGCTGCAGCAACCACGCTGGCCGCCAGCTGACCGGTGTAGCTGTTGAAGCCCGATGAGGACATGTTGTTAAGGCCAGGTGGAGAGTGAGACGATGAGAGGGACAGGTGAGAGGGAGGGGGAGGAGGGTGTGTTGGATTGCGGGGCATGCTGTACAAAGCCTCTGCCAGGTCAGCCGCACGCTTCAGGACGATCTCCTGCAACAAAACAATCATAGCAGTTACGGTATAGTGGTGGTGGGAGTGGTAGTATTGGTAGTAATAGTAGTAGAGGAAGTAGTAGACATAGGAGTACTAGTTGTAGTATTAATATAGTATTAGTAGTATTAGTAGTAGTGATTGTACTCAGGTTTTTCTTCGTCTTATATGATTATCGTTGTCGTCTAGACAAATAGGCGTCGTCAAACACTGATAGATACAGATCCAGTTTCAGTGAGTAAACACTTTCACGTTTGAGTGAGTAAAACTTTCACATTTTACTCAGTGGCAAGGAGGCAGTGCAGAAGGAGAAGTTTTTTGAATTAGCACCAAACAAGACAACTCGAGGACATAGGTATAAATTATTTAAGAAACCGAAAGGGACATTTGGGCAGAAATTCTTCAGTGCAAGAGTTGTAGACTTGTGGAATAGTTTGGATGATAGTACTGTCTCAGTGGGCACTTTCACACGTTTTAAGAAGAAGTCGGGAAAGTGGGCTATTAATCATGTTTCACGTTAATTGCAGTGGTTTTAACACAGACTAAACGTCTTCTGAACCACTTAAAACCCCTTGTTATGTTAAACTGAAAACCGTTCGGCCTCCTTAATTGTGAGTCACATGATAGTTAATGCAATGGTTTGGTTAATAATTCATTTTTTTAAATGTAAATGAACTTTCTGGCTGCAACGAACATCATCTGTGCTCTTTAATTGCCTCTGTGCATTTCGTATAGGTCTACGACTCTACGACTAAAGGTCATACCTTTGAAAGTCTCTCTGGATCGCCAGGATGTCGTGGAATTAACTTCATTAACCGCTGAAACCCGTAATCGATCGTCGGCTCATTTATCGCTGCAACAGATTAGACAGATTAAAGACATATAAGACATTCATCCTCATTAACTGTGGTCGCCAAACTGTACGAAACGCGACCTTCTTTATTCCGGCTAATGTGTGATCCTCTGTGAGAAAAGGTAGGCCTACCGTGTCTGCATGGTTTCTAGGCTAACTCCATGCAGTGTCTGGTTTCTGGACTAATGCCCAGAAGTTTTTGAAGTCATTGGGACAAATGTTGCAAATTTTTATCTCAATAATAATGTACCTGCAGTCTATCAAACTTAAAATTCAAAGATGCCTGCTAAAACTGCTTTTCTGGTAAATACGATTTCGACCATTTCTTAAAATACCGCGTCTCTATACAGTTACGACTCAAAAGTGGTGACAGAGATTTGGAACCGTCTGTTTGGAATTTCAAAATAAAATAGGCCTATGTATAGTATTTTTTCTAACAGCTCTTCATCGCTCCTATCATCATCGCTGCTATCTTCACCTAAGTAGGCCTACTCCATCAAGACATTCGGAGATCATCAGCGGTGTCTACTATGCAAAAAGTTGTTCTACGAAGTCAAACAGTCTACACGAAAGCTATAAAACAAGAATGCTTTAATCGCATTTTTCAAGTGATGCTGCTCAAATTTGGCGTAGGAGATGGTCGATGTAAACGAACCTGTGTATACGAATCTTCCTGGACAGGATTTGCAGAACTGTTTAGTTTTGTATGAAAGAGTGACGTCAACGATCCCAGGGATATGACGTGGCGGAGTCTGGACACGAATGGCGTGTGACGTAATTATCTGCAACGACCAACATTCGATTCTTAGTAAGTTTAGTAAGTCAATCAATCAATACTTTATTTATCACCATTATCCTAACACATACAAATACAAGTTAGACATTCATGCACAGTTTTCGTCAATAGGCAAACCCAAAGGAACACAAGGTTCCGTTAACAGGGTCACCCTAGTTTCATCAATCTAATAGTAGGCCTATATTTATTTTGATCATACATGTAACAAATACGTCTTCAAACAATCCTTTGTTGTGGTGTCCATAGTTACATGTATAAGGGAGTATAAGACTCTTCAGGCATCGAATGCAAAGTAAACTCGTATCATAAAAATCGCGGCAATGTTAGCCAAGTTTAACAAGTAAGTTGTCTAATCGGCTGTTCTCGCTTTCAGTCTTAAGCGTATATCGATTGTTTTAGTTATTTTGTTGTAACTGTAGTTGTAAGTGCTTATTTATATAGCGCTTCTTCTAGAAAACTCAGCAGAGGTGCTTCCAACCTTACTATAATTTTTATATATATATATATATATATATAGAGAGAGAGAGAGAGATCCTGAGTGGCCGAGTGGGCTGGTAGCCCGCTCGTCACGCCGGCGCCCCGGGTTCGCTTCCCGGTCGGGTCGGTTTATCAGAGATTAATTTCTCGGATCTTTACTGCGGGTGGCTCGGTCGCAATTTAAACGTGGAGTACGAGGTTGCTTTCTGCCTCCGACACTAATCATCTTCGATATGAAAAAGTGTCGTTAAGCCGAAACAATTAAAATATATATATATATATATATAGTATTTATATAGTATTTATATATATGTATAAGACCACGATCGAAAAGAATAGTCTTCAACCGCTTGCGAACTAGAGGCATGGAAAGTAGAAGCTCATGTCGCAGATTGCATGGAAGCCTGTTCCAGAATGAGGAACTGAAAACAGTTACTGCGAAGCTTCCATGTTGCATTGTGGGAGAACCATGTGTACATAATTATTAGGCCCAGAAGAAATTCGCGAAGTCACGGAAGCCGTGACTTTCGTAATTTTCGGCATTAAATTTGCAGTGAATGCCGTTAATTTCCCCAAATGCCGTGATCTTGGGCAGATGTTGTTAAATTAATGCGACACGACCTTCAGAACTGACATGCAGTGCCTAGGCCTAATGATCGTCTACAATTGCAGAAACTAACAATTGTCAAACGTTGACTCTGAGCGTGACATTACACAGCGACAGCGTGACGTCGCTGCTTTGTAATCTATCTTATTGATATGATTAGGTCTCTCTCTTTGTTATTTGTGTTATTGTTTGGTCGGATCGTAGTGAATCAAAGCGTGATTTCATGCCATGAATTTGCCACGAATTTGTCGTGATTTACGACCATTAAATTTTACGAAATCCAACCATGACTTTTTCGAACTTTTTTACCGTGAATTTCTACTCCATGGCTCTAATAACAAAGACGCTTAATATAGCGCATAGTTAGGCTAGTTTATCTCACAGAATCGCTTGCTATAGAGATGCTCAGCGCATGTCATAATCAGTGCATTATTTTTTTACTGCTAAGCCTACTACTACTGCTACAGTAACTGTTGACATACTGCTGCTGCTGCTACCACTTAAAACGTTGTTTAGAATTACTGAGTGCGGGGGAGGGGGTTCAGAGATACCGATAAGGATAAGAGAGAGAAGAGACAGATGGACAGAGAGGGATAGAGATCGTAGAGAGACAGGGACAGAAAGAGACAGTCAGAGAAGGAGAGAGGGAGATAGACCGGAGAGGAGAGAGGGGAGAGACAGACAGACAGAGAAGGAGAGAGAGAGAGAGAGAGACTCTGCTTGCATAACCCGGGCAGAATTAATTCCAACCCGGGCAGTGCCCATAATTGCCTCCTAATTCAGAGTACAGTGGTAATGTCCCGGAAAGGAAGATGGCGTTGAACTGCCATTGAAATCGTCTGGCACAAGTTGGAGGTCTCCAGTGAGTCATGGGTTGCGTCTGTTTTCTGGCCTTCTAATTCTTAGATGAATTCCAGTCCTTTCTTGCTCCTCACACCACTTGATTCCAAGGCGACCGCCACAAAGGCATGGGTGCCTGCAGTGATCGTGGCGAACAGCAATTTTGCGCAGTTGGCGACTTCGCATGCTTTGATCGATGTGCGAGTTAGTATACGCTATATGCTTTACTTAAAAAACAATTGCTAAGCGCACTTTGGTATATAAAGTTCATCAAATTAATGTAAACGTATAGATTCGAATGACAAAGGTTTTACGGACTAAAGACTAGTAAAGAGTCGGCTCTGTGATGTGCCCTATACGAGTATACGATGACTTTCTCAGGAGGCAGTAACTGATGCAGAAAGTGTGCTGCGTTGATTGAGAAAAGATGAGAAGTGACGTGAGTGTCAGGCACTATCACGTTCCATGCGAGGCACCGCCCACGTGACCGAGGGATGAGTGTCACACCGTTCTGGTGTTTTCCGTCTTCGCTTATGATGCCGAGACGGTATTTTCTGCGCAGGGAAGCCAAAAAATAAAAAGTCAGCAGCTGTACGCAGAACTTATTGTAAGGAGTCCTAAAGGCGATTGGACAAGGATCGACTTGCAACAGTCCAGTCGTAAAAAGACAAATGAAGTGATAAAAGCATCATATAATTATTGTATTGTATTCAAACATTTATAAAGCGCCTTTAGTAGGGAGAACCGTTCAGAGGCGCTCATGTAATAGTTGTTCGCTCATGTAATTATAGTTGTTCAGTCATCGTAGTCGTTGTCGATTACTGACCTCGCTCCAGACGAGCATTGTTCCGAAGACGACCTGAAGACCATCGAAGAAGTTGTCACCGATGACGATGACTGTCGCTCCACCTGTCGTCCAGCCTTCATTCGGGCAGACGGCCTTGATCGTTGGCGATGATGACGGCGTCACTATGCCTTCATACGACAAAAACACACTTGTGACGTCAGAATTAATTCAGTTGGGATCACACAATATATGACATCAGAATAATTTCAATTTTAAGCAAACCCAAGACGTCAGAATAATTTCAGTTGGCAACAAACCCATATTACGTCAGCGTGTCTTTAATTTGTAACAAACTTCAAACCTACGGAGTCAAAATAGTTTCGATTCAAAATAAATTAATGTGGCGTCAGAATGTATCTCATGTGCAACACACATGAATTAGCCTATGACGTCAAAATAATTTCATTTGAAAACAAATTCAGGTGACGTCAGTAGGGCTTTAGTTTGAAATATACTTAAAGCCAATGGCATCAAAATAAATTAAATCTGAAAACCCATGTGACGTCATACTGCGTTTATTTTGGATCGTTTGCTTCAGCACGACCAACTATTTTGACAATACTTTACAGTAGTAATAGGCTATTCTAACAACTACATGTAGTTCAATTATCTTTTCAAATGTATATTTTCACCGTTAATTGTAAGCATTAGCAGCATAACTAAAGATCTTTTGAATGAACAGAGTTTGTATCATCGAAACAGAAGAAGTTCGTTGTTATTATGCTATACCTGATTCTGATCCTGAATCGATTCTTCTTCCTCGTCGTCCGTGTTTTGAGTTGTTGTGGACGAACATGTTGTCGGAAACAGCCAGGAAACGATCGTCCGACGACGAAGACGAGGACGATATCGCCACCTGACGAACACGAAAGATTAGCTGTCTTTTCACGGAACTTAAGCTTACATTTGAAATACCAGACTTTCGTACACCAGGCCTACTGCATAAGAAATCCTTCATCATTCGCCAATCATCGTCGTTATGACGGCGTCGTTAAATAAACGTATTAGCCTACACACATTCGCAATTTCGCACACTGTATAAAATATAAAAATTGGGACAATGCTAGATTGCTATAGTCTTAATGCCTGTTCCAAGATCTAACCTGCTTCCACTTTTAGACATGAGTAATGTTCATGTTCTTCAGATCATAGCTATTATAAATTAGACATTCTGTAACGGTTTATAGCAACGCATCGGTTGTATTTTTGTTCTCCGAATGTTGTGCAATTTGCTACTTTTAACCACTATGCATCGTTGTTGTAAAGTTTGAGCGTTTGTCTCGTGTTAATAAAGATTACTTACTTACTTAGGGACAAGGGAAGATGAAATATGAAGCTCTGTTGTGGCAGTGTCGGAGGATAGTAGAGCCTATGCCAAAGTGATATTTCTGCAATTTCATGCAGTTAGATTTTTCTTCGATGGTCAATGTAGATAATAAGCATTTGCGAAATAAGGGACATGCATGGGAGATACTGTTGTGAAGTATAGTCAAGAAGTCCAATCTAATACTCATGTTTAGGTCAGTTTAGTCCAGTCCAGTCCAGTCTTGCTTGGTGTAATCCATGTCTAAATTCTGTCTCACATCGTAGGCCTAGCTAGGCCTACGTTATAAAAACTCGTAGCTAATTCATGTCAAAGGACCTACTATACCTGAAATCGTCGCATGTCTCTGGGATTTCCTGCATTCTTAAGACAATTCTGATTACATTTCATGAAGAACTTGAGAAAAAACCTGTAATAATAAAAAACAATAAAAGAATCATTTCACTTTGCATATGCCTGTATACAATTGCTTGGAAAATTTAATTTATGTATACACACAAAATTATTTTGCTGGTATAGGCCTATCTCCTGAGATTAACTAAGCTTATAGAAAAGACAACCCCGTAGACTAAGGTTAACCAATAGAGTACAGGCTACTCTGCTGTAACGCTCTACCTTTTTCATTCTGATCTGCCTTATCAGTTTCACGCCTCACTAGTCAAATGTAGAATGGGACTGACGTTCCGGGATAACAACACAGTTGTTATTGTTGGTGCGGTTGTTAGTGACTATCAACAGACTAACACAAAGTGACGGTGTCTGTTCTCCAAGAGGAATGGAATCAACTAAACCCCAATGTTAACTATACCCTTTATAAAACAACATTAAGACACTTATATGGGTTCCAGAATGCAGAGAGCATATACAACTGGTCTAGAATCTGCGAGAAATTAAAATTCAGTTCACAGGGAAATGTGAGGAATCTATTTTCTCACACTACAGACTATAGACTCTGCTACTGTCCAATAGACTATAATAGACTACCCCCGTATACTATGAAGTATGAACTATAGACGATGGATTGTACAATTGAATAGAATAAATTGAAATGCTTAGTCAGACAGAGAGGCGGACAAACGGACGGCTATTGTGAGCATAGTTAATAAATATAAGACGTATCAGACACACAGTGTTGTGAATGAGCGAGGCGGCGGCGGGCAGAGAGCGTGGGTCGGAGCATTGGTCCCACGAGGGAATTGATAAGCAGACGAATGAATGAAGTTATCCAACACTGCTCAGAGAAGCGCGACCTCCCGCCTCTCCTTGTCCTCTCCTTGTCCTCTGCTTGTCCTCTCCTTGTCCTCAGCTGCATCGTCCCCGAGGGACAAATCCAGACGCAGACAACAGTTTTATCACTTGGATTATCTATCGCTCTGTTGGACATCTTCGCTCTGGTCTGTCTCCCTAGTTCTGTCTGCCTGTCCATCTGCGCTTCCTGCCTCCTCCTCTTCCTCCATCCGTTCTCCACCTCCTCCTTTGTTTCCTCCTCCTTTGTTTCCTCCTCTCCTCCTTCTCCTTCTCCTCCTCATCCATCATCCGTTCTCCTCCTCCCCACCCTCCTCCTCCTCGTCGTCCTCCTCCTTCGCCCCTCCTCTTCCTCCTCCTCCTCGTTTCTCTCCTCCTCCTCTTCCTCCTCCTTCTCCTCCTCCTCCTCCTCCTCCTCGTGCCTCCTCTGTCCATACCTCAGTCCGTCAGTCTGCTGAGCGTCGTGCGTATCGATGGCATCGCTGAGTTCCAGTGACATCTGAGACAACAGCGCGTAAAACAAGATTGTCAGCACAGCAGAGAGGGCGCCACTTCATCTCATGCATATTCCACAATTCAATGTATACGTAACTCATTAGCATAGCATGCCATAAGCCTAGCTACTGCCTTGCCTGAAAGTACTTCTAGCCCGAGTCCGCGTTTCAGAGTTATTCTTCGATTCTGCCACGGATCTGTGCTGTTTAAACTTTGCTCAGACGCCCATAATTATGTCATTGAAAGTTTGAAACATGTCCTTTGGTTTGACTCTAATCGGTTCTATACGATCTGATGGGCTAAAGTCGATTTTGACAAGACGTCGTCTGTGATAAGGAAAGTCCGAATTCAGTGAAGCAGACCAGAAACTCTGATTGCGACGTTAACTGTCAACTATGGACGAGACTGTCGCAATCTATATGGACCTATGTCATGTAGTATGCGTGTTTGCGAAAGTATAATATCATTGCAGATTTCTCGTAGGCCTAATCCTAGTCATAAACTCCAAATTTCTAAAGCGCAATTCGAGAGCTAAGCGCAGGGCACCAGCTTATTCACGAGCGCATCATCTTATCAGAAGGGATGTTCTGACATGTCCAGTAGATGTCCGAGTCCGTTGGCCAGAGGACAGAGAGAAGAGGAGGCAGAGGAGGCGAGTTTCGTTGGGGACGGAAAGCTTGGAAGGCGGAGGAGTAATTTCTCCAGAAATTCGAATATAGTTCGACTAGGGATGAAGTTTACTTCATCTAGCGCCATTGTGCGAAATCAGAAGCTTCTTAGAAAGTGCTCTGCCAACGTCCACATAGATACTCAATGCTGCTAGCTGAAAGAAAATTTCATCCCGTGCATGAGTTAACTCTGTAAACATGTTAAGCAATCGTTATTCCGTCTCTTTTGGGCTCTGACCGGATAGCAGATCGAAGTTTATTTCTATTTTATTATTATTATTATTATTATTATTATTATTATTATTATTATTATTATTATTATTAAAACAGAAAATTCAGCTAATTGTATCCAGTGATATATGATGGCATCCTGGTCTTTAATCAGCATGCAAAAGGTGGTTCCATTTTACTAAATAGACCTAATCGAAACATGATGGCAGCTTCAGATAAATTAAGACAGGGCTATTCCTCTTGGGATTAGCACCTGACGCGAAAAATATCATTATTATAAGGTTCAGTAGAAATTCACGGCAAAAAAGTTCAGGAGTCACGGTAGGATTTGTAAAAAAAAGGGCGAAAATCACGACAAATTCACGGCCTGAAATCACTTTTTATTTACTAAAAATCGATCAAACAATAACGCAAATAAAACGGAAACGACGCTGTCGCTATGTAGTCTATAATGCCACATAGATGTCAGTGTAAAGGTCCTACATCAAATCACGCTTGGATTTACTAAGATAGACCTAATCACAGCAAAATCACATAGATCACAAAGCAGTGATGCGCTGTCACTGTGTTATTTCTTACGTTGCGAAACATATCAGTTCCGAACGTCGTGTTCCATTAATTTAACAAAATTCGCCCAAAATCACAGCAAATCATGGCATTTCGGGAAATTCACGACATTCACGGCAATTGCCGAAAATCACGGCTTCCGTGACTTCGTGAATTTCGACTGACCCTAATTATTATTGTTTTTTGCCCCGAGGTACATGAGATCCCCCTGGGACTTAAACATTAATTAAGAACAGTAGAAGAACGTCTGGAACGGCACCTATTCGTCGTTGAGATCCAGTGCTGCAAAAGTACCACGCGCAATGCCACCGCATTGAATCGCTGGATCATGATTTATTATTATTATTATTATTATTATTATTATTATTATTATTATTATTATTATTATTATTATTATTATTATTATTATTATTATTATTATTATTATAGCAGTAAATTAAGCTACTTGTATCCAAGCTACTTGGATAATTATAACGGCATGCAAGAGATGGTTCCATTTGAATCATTAGACTATTCGAGACATGATGGCAGCGTAACAGTTTCATCTAAATTCAGACAGGGTTAGGAATGACAAGACAAGGTTAGATAGGCCTACGGCAGGCAATTTCTGACAGTCGTGTATAGGCTATGACGTTATAGACCTTCACAGATTATCTGGACTTGAATATAATTTTAAATGGCTACAGACGCCATGCAACGATAAGATTGGCCAATTATACATGTGTAACTGCCCAGCAACAAAGTTGTGATGATAACTGTAGATTATGTTAATAATTGATAATATTAATAAAAACAAAATGACCACAGAATACTTTCACACAGACAATGGGAGTACCTATATAATCTAGTATTGGAAGCAGTAATGTCACTCAGCCTTAACAACACCGAAGCAGTAATCACATTAAATGGAAGGCTGGTGAATAATCCGATTTGCAGACGACATTGGCCTCCTCACTAGAAGCGGACCAGAACTACAGAATATTACGACACAGATTGACGAAACCAGTAGAAGGTTCGGCCTAATGATCAACGCAGAGAAAACCAAGACAATGGTCATTAAAAAGACCAAACAGACACCAATAAGTATCAACATACAAAGAGAAGTTATTGAGCAGGTAGAACAATTATTCTACATAGGAGGGCTAACAAACGCAGATGGCACCAACGATAAAGACATACAAAGGAGAATTGGACGCACTTCACAAGCATTTGGAATGACGAACAGGATATGAAAAAGCAGAGAACTAACAACAAAAACCAAGATAACAATATACGAGACGATGATACAACCAATTTTCCTATACGGATCGGAATACTGGAAAATGCGAAAACAAGATTAGGAAAGAATTCTTACAGCAAAAATGATGAGTTGGCTACGGAAGAAAGCAGGGATTTCAAGACTGCAGAAAATAAGAAACGATGACATTAGACAAGCATTAGGTATCAAAACAACACTGCTAGACAAAGTCGTTCATGTCAGTTGACCAAATACCACACAATACAATACATGCAAGAATCGAAGGAAAAAGAAACAAAGGCAGACCAAGACTACCTGGATATGCGATGTAAATGAGGACATAATATCACTTGGATTGACACTAAGGGGAGCAATGGACAAATGATCGAGGACAATGGAGGTCATTTATTTGTACCCATCATGCTGGCGTCAGGAACTGATGATGATGATGATTTTTCTTGGTTTGAGCAAGAGGGTTCAAATTTAGTATTCCAGTTTTAGATTTCATTGGTCTGAAAATTTCGTCAGCCTCTCAGTTGCTGCGTTTAGGATTCGGATCCCGAAGGGTAATATTAAATGGACAGAGTATCTTTCGCCGATTTTCATTATCCGGCTTCAAAGAACAAAGACTCAGAGCGTCAGTGCCTTATTGATATCATCATCGTCGTCGTCGTCGTCGTCATCATCATCATCATCACCACCACCACCACCATTCTCACCGTACCAATGCCTTTGCAAATGCACGCATGTATGCATAGCCTATAATTATGAGTGTATCTGTATCTAATGTATCTAATTTCCTTTGTACTTACTATTTTTGTACCATTGTTGCAATGCATTTCTGGACCTTCTATAGAAGGCATTGTTAACATTTTGAGCATTTCGAAGTCACATCGTGCACTATCCATGACTACGTGTCTGCTGTAGATATCCAGTCAATGACGAGAAGTGTCGTCGACACAAGGAGTGAATACTGAAGAGAAATCTCGAATTCTTGCTAAGAGGTCGACCGGATTTAGGGCAGACCGGAAGACAACGTGAAGTTTTTATGCTTATGTTTCATTACAAGTATGGTGCTCTGTTGTTTGGGCCCTTCCAAACTATGGCTCATGATTCAAACCATAGTCACAAACACAGACATGTAGACGGACGGACAGAGAGAGGGAGAGGAAGAGGTTGCTTGAGGGAGAGAGAGAGACGGACAGCAAGAGATGGATGGATGGATTGATGAAGTACAGCATAGCTAGAAGCACAGCCACTCCTTAATACTCTCGTCAGAGACGGCCATCTCCATTAGCCATCGTCGCCTTTCTCGCTCCACTCCTCCACTCCACTCCTCCACATACTGTATATATATATGTATATATATATGTATATATGATATATATATATATACAGTATAATATATATATATATATACATGGGGGAGACTAGTGTGACTGATCGATATTATCTTTTCATTTAGCCAATTCAGCTCCCAACGAGCATCTAATAACTCCACGTATACATGGCCCAATGGCCCATACATCGAGGTCCATGTATGCCAATTTATCCTACATAGACCTCTATGGAGTTGGCACATTGACTAAGCGGCGAACGTGTCGGATTTTCAATTATGTGACCCAGGTTCGAGTCCCGCGACCGTCATGCGAAATTAAAGTTGATCGCATTGCGGAAATGCGCCTGACCATGGAGTTCCATCATCTTTGATCTGAGTAGCTACTATTTCTTTTTAGCAGGTATAGTTGCAAGCAGTGGTCCTTACTGTCCCACGTTCTCGAATATCACTTGCAATTTAAGTAGACAAACATGTAATGTTAGCTTATCCGATCATTTAATGTTTGAGCACCTGTGTATGCATGCTATAGGGCCTAAGGTCGGTGCTTTAGTTCACAATTGCGATGAAGCCAACCTTAGACTTACTCATGTTAGAACTACAGGGACAACGAAGAAGGCAAAAACAAAATGATGTCCGCTGGAGTCATTTCGGCTTCTGACATTAGTCCTTAGTTTGGTTTGAACAACGTGAGAATGGCATCGGCAGCAGCTGTCAATTGGTGCCAAAGTGCGAAAGGCACGTGGCACTGAAAGAGCGCGAGATCTGGATTAATAGGGAGACAAAGCTGGAGGATGAGTCAACTGCACGAAGGAAAGGATGGAGGTAGAAAGGGAAAGACGCGGGAAAGATGATGACTGGAGGACTGCCTAAATGGCAGAGTCAAATCCAAGGAAAGAAGAGAGACGTAGATCATTTGAAATTCTGATTCAGTCATCAACTGATTCGTTTGGTTTATACACCACATGCATCTATGGAAATCAGTCAATCACTTATCACTCAACGACGACGAAATGGAAACAGTCATACAACGAACTGCACTTAAAACCGCGACAGCAATACACAGAAGAACAAAGACAGAGACAAGAGGATGCAGTAATAGACATACAGACACCCACAGAGAGGCACAGGCACAATGACAGCACTTTGGACAGACATAGCAAGAACAAAGGAGGAGACAAACAGACAACGTGTTTTCCAGAGACAGACAAACACAAACATGCATACATACAAACGAAACGACAGACGGCAGACACAGCGACAGTGGTAAGAAGACGCAGCGGATGGCAGTGGTTGCACTGGTGGCAGCAGTGTCGATGGCAAGATGCTTGGCACGCTTTCAATTGCTTTTACAACTGTAGTCGTCCTCGCTCTTTAATTATTGATGAGATAACGCCATTGAGCGCATGAGCCAAGGGGCCACAGCTAAACACCGCACTTCATCAACAGCCACTGTGTCAATGGCTGACCTACTCAATGAAAATGCGAGCGAATGAGTGAGAGCGAGCGATCAAGTGAGTCATTGATGAGAGAGTGAGTGTGTGTCAGTCAGCCCGTGAGCAAATGAGTGAACGAATGAGTGAGCGAATGAATTAGTGAAGCATTGAGTAAGCGTGTAGGTGAGCCAGTGAGCAATTAAATGAGTAAGCAAACGAGTTGGTTAGTGAAGCACTGATCAGCGAATGAGCGAGAGTAAGAGTCAATTTGGACGCTCAGAAATACACAAAGACCACGAGCTAAACAAATAAGAAAGAGATGATGGACAAACAGAGAAGCTCCTAGAAAACAATTAGTGTGGCCAGTCATTTATGGCATTAGAGAGCAGAGACGGCTGTTGATTCGGCGCTACAACCTTAGGAAGGAGCAAATGTTCTTCTAGGCCTATATCATCCACTCCCATAATGTACCTGGATGCGACTTAATGTGGTATGATGCAAGGCGAGGCGAGACAAACCAAACCAATGAGTTAATGTCAGTAAGTTACTCGGTTATGATTTGCATTGTTCAGAGACGTGCAAGGCTCTGTTGTGTTAAGATTGACAGTTGATGAGACTGAAACACATCTGACGAAGCATTCCACAACGTTGCCTAGACAAATGAAAGGTGAGAGATGGATATTACGCCAGTGTCCATGCTCACTTGCGCCAAATCAATAACGAGGAATTACTGTGCCATCGGAAGTCTTTCATTTCCAGCAGCTGCGATGCGCTCAACAGGTGATTGACTTATTTGATGTTCATTTTGAACCATGTCTGATTACATTTGGTATACGATCGTATTCAAAGGAAGAAGAAAAGTCTAAGTCTGAACAGAACCGTTGTGCCTGAACAGATCAGGCGAAGTCGAGCAACTCCAGAGAACTTAAGTCCAGAGATCCAACGGAAAAGAAATCAAGCTTAAACGGAACAGAACCGGTTTTCAGTTAACTTTAGGTGAGTTATTGCCAAAATTAATGCGGTTAAGTTATTGCTAAAGTTATGCGGCAAAGCAGTAATTTCTGAGAGCAAAGTCTCTCCACGATGAGCTCCGCGCCGCTCCTTTGGCTGGGTCAGTTCTGGCCTCGTTACGGCTATGGACGCCTTGAGTGGATGCCGTACGCGGAGGACCGAGGCTCTTGCCGTCGGATACGCTTGGCCCTCGTCGGACGCACCGCCGGCGCCTCCGTTGGCCACGGGAGCCGAAAAGACGGCATCTGGCAAGAAACCGCTGATTGTCATACGGCCGGTCAGTCAGTCAGTCATATTTGCAATATAATCAGCGTCATAATTAAAAATAAATAATAGATGCCACCGAAAGAAGACAAGGCCGACCGAAACGAGAACGAAGAGAAACACGGAGGAGGTGGAGAAGAAAGAAGAGGAGAAGGAGGAGGAACAGGAGGAGAAAGAAGGAGAGATTGTAGTGACTGCGATCGCCTTATTAATCTCCAGCTGATGATTAGATGACTAATTAGCGCTCGAAGCCAAATCAATTAATATTTCGCAGCCTTCGATGGCAATTATCATTCGTCGAACCACGTTCCCTGAATTAGCAACAAACTGGAGAGAACGGCGAATACTTAACCCGAGACATCCGATCGGAAAAGGGAAACAGGGAACAAATGGAGAGAGGGGAGGGGCAGAAGGGGAAGTGACAGACGGAGAAGTTGTCACGGAATCATTCGCAACGATCGATGTTTTCTGCAGACAATTAGTTGGTCATGCATGACGAAGACACTTCCAGCGCCACTGCACAATTAGGACGGCCAGTTGGCGGCACCAAAATGACACAAGCACAGTTGGCGGCACCAAAATGACACAAGCACAGTTGGCGGCACCAAAATCACACAAGCACAGTTGGCGGCACCAAAATGGCACAAGCACAGTTGGCTGCAGCAAAACGACACAAGCACAGTTGGCGGCACCAAAATGACACAAGCACAGTTGGCGGCACCAAAATGACACAAGCACAGTTGGCGGCACCAAAATGGCACAAGCACAGTTGGCTGCAGCAAAACGACACAAGCACAGTTGGCGGCACCAAAATGACACAAGCACAGTTGGCGGCACCAAAATGATAAAAGCACAGATAGAGAAACACACGGAAAGAAATACAACGAGACATAAGCCGACAGACACGAAGCGTTACAGAAAGAGGCCTAGACAGATAACCACAACCATAACCATAATCATAATTTTATTGTAGCCAAACAGGTATTACACAGATGATATTCCATACAGATACAGAGAGACAGACAACAACTATGCAGTTAAGGCAAACATGGGGATGGGGAGATGGGGCAATTATTTGGCTCTACTCTGGGTTCAGTTCCAACTTGTATTCGGACTGAGACAATGTCGAACTAATTATAATGTTTCTGACGTTGTAGACATTGTCATCTGTGATTAGCGTCGTTTGATCGTCAAACGAAGTTCGATCGTTAATTTTGCATCCGATGGTAAACGGAAGAAGATCTGAAGAAGCTGGTCTCGTCGACATGACAAAGGCCTCCTTCCTCGCATCCTCTCGCGTCCTGACCAGCATCAGCAACGATGGACGGCATCAGCAGAGCATGACAGAGCAGAGGATGCCTTCGAGAACTAATTACGACGACAGCACCAGCAGCAGCAGCAGCAGCAGCAGCAGCAGAGACTGTATACTCAGAAGCATCCTGCTGTTTCCTGATCTTCCCTTGTCGAGCTGCTTTCACGTCATTATCTATCTGACGTTTCTCCTTCTTCTCTGTCGCCCTCTCTGCTTCTCTCTCGTTCTTTATGTAACGTAGTTAAATACAATACAACTGAGATTTAATATAAACATCCGGGCAACAGGATTCAACAGGAAACATAAATAGATTGGAAGAGGCGAGTTATCGGGTTACAGCAAACGATAGTATTGCAAACATGAGGATCGGGGTAGATCGGGGTAGAGATGATCAGATGGTGAGACGAGTGAATCCTGTGAATGAACGTCGAACAGAGACATTACTCGTACCAGGAACAGCAGACACTTCAAGTGTTACATGACTTAAGTTACATGTAGATAGAAGATTTGTTGGAATCCAGCCGAGAGGTCGTTTAAAGCGAAAGTTACCGCCGACTTCTGTGGGTAGGCTTCTGTGGTCAGCTGGATGAAGAGACATTAACAGGGTGACAAAGCTCTCTGTGACTGTCCACGTGTTTGTGTATGTGAGTGTGTTTAAGCCATCTGTGCGCCTGACTAAATAATAGTAAATATGAAGACTGTGTTAAGCTCCTAAACACGTACGTTTCTGTCTTATGTGAATCTTAAACTCTCTTCTTCCAGCTGCAGATTAACTTATAATTATGAATTGGAATCTAATCGATAGCATCTTCCTTCAGCAAATCAAACTCTCTTTGTCGCTGTCTGTCTGTCTCTGTCTCAGTCTCTGTCTGTCTGTCTCTTTCTCTATCTCTGTTTCTGTCTCTGTTTCTGTCTGTCGCCCCCACTCTCTCTCTCTCTCTCTCTCTCTCTCTCTCTCTCTCTCTCTCTCTCTCTCTCTCTCTCTCTCTCTCTCTCTCTCTCTCTCTCTCTGGATACCTTTGTGACTATGCTGTATGCGTGTCTCTGTCAGTGTGTCTGTCACCGCTCATTCATGTCGTTGCAGTTGTTGTCTCGCTTCTCTCGGTCTCCGCATGTGCCTCTGCATGTCTCTGTGACTATCTGTTGTTCCAGGGTCTGGCTGATGATTCCAGCGGAGTTGGATGAGGGAAAATGAAATTGCGAATCGGTCTTAAATAAACGACGACGGAAAGAAGGAAGAGGAAGGAGGCGATCGAAGGAGGAGGAGAGGCTGCGGTCGATTGGAGCAGGATCATAGGATGAGGAAGGAAGAGGAAGGAGGAGATCGGAGGAGGAGGAGAGGCAGTGGTCGATTGGAGCAGGATCATAGGATGAGGAAGGAAGAGGAAGGAGGCGATCGGAGGAGGAGAGGCAGCGGTCGATTGGAGCAGGATCATAGGAAGAGGAAGAGGAGAGGGAAGCGAAGGAAGCAATGAGTGAGTGCGCTGAAAGGCAAGACGCCTGGAAAAATATTGTCCCAGTCGCAATAATTACGTTAAGCAGAGAACTGACCAAGGATCGATTCCATTCATTCCGTCTGAGGAGGGAGACACGTACATACACGCACAGACAGACAGACACACACGCACACACGTAGAACACACGACCATTGAAAGACAAACGACCGTCATCGAGAGAAGGACACTAGCCAGTCGGTTCGCGCTTTGTAGGACTCGTTTGGCACCTTACAGTGCTTCATCTTGACCGCCCCAGATTCTGACCTGGCACCGGAACGGACAGAGCAGCCTGGCTATTGCGGATTTGATTTGATATAGCACCTGTGAGAGGCTGGTCTCTCTGACGCGGCTTTCGTGTAGCGCTGAGCAATTTCAAAGATTTACATTTACATTTAACAATGTCTGTACAGTGGTTTTCAAACCACCGTTTGAGAACCACTGTACTAAAAACACAAGTTGTTCTTGGATTCGCTTTTCCTAATTCGCATCTGGCTTTCCAGAACCGATACATCGTCATGTCCAATTGGAGTGTTCCTTTCGACGAATTTGGCCATGTCGACCTTGACTGCATAAGTATAGTTTCCCATTGCCAACTCGAGGACCCACCAGTGGGTGTAACCGTTCTCGTTGATCGTTGGCTGCTCTCATTGTCCGCATTGGAATTCTTCGCAGCTTTGGTCACTTGTAGATTCTGCCTCCTTCAAACCAGAGCGCAGTTCTTAGTCATCAACGGCAGACCATGTGCACTCAGTGAATGATAGGTCTACGCGTACGTTGGCCTCTGTCAATAGACTCAACACTGTGCGTTTGAAGACGACGATGACGCTGACACTTCAGGGGTCAGGTCCTTACTAAGGACTCCTTAGAGAACAGCGCGCCTGTAAGAGTTTCTAGAAGGCGCTAAATCATGAATGCCTATAATAGTCTTCGACACGGTGAGGTACTCTTACCTATAGCTGAACAACTAGCAGAGCTGCAAATTTCGGACTGCATGTACAATCGCTCATCTTGGAAAATGGCTTTATTTCCGCCTTTGTTCACATCAACCCCAGTATCGTTCAGAGGTCGGGTCTAGGTCCTGGCAACGTTATTACAGCAATTTCATAACTTAAAACGGTCCTCCTCGAAAATAGGATTGTCAAATATGCAGATGATACCTATCTGCTCGTATCCTCATCAAATAGTGCCAGTGTATGTATATATGTATGTATACTATATAATAGTATATAATATATTATTATATATTATATGCATACATAGAAAGATACACACCCCTACAGATTTACATAGGGGCGGAAATATAAATAGGCCCATACCTAATTATGTGACATGGGCTGCACTTCTTGCAATCTGTCTTTCACTCAAAACTGAAAACACTCCATTTCCACATATTATCCTATTCTCATTCCTCCTCTTTCTCTAGCCTTTCTTTGTCGCTCCATTTCTTAACACCATACACCTTATCCGTCTGACTGTCCTCCTGCCTGACCCTTCGATCTCGACCTGGAACCGAATCTGACCTTACCTGCCTATCGATTTTTGTTACTGTAAACAAGTAAGTAAGAAAGTATATTCTTTATTATACCAATTGCATATCCGCACTTTGGTGTACATACATATATACAGAGTATAACATTCTTATTATAAACGATCTGTGTGTGAAATTGCCCGCTTGTCAAAAGAAATGATCATGTAGTCTCGGGCGCAGGGAGGTGACTTTTTTTGGGGTAGCAGCTCATGAAGTACATGCCTCGGGTTCCCTAAGACCGCTAGAGAAGAGGCGTGTGTCAGCAGCGTGGCACAGACTGAGCGTCTGCAATCTGCATATTATACGATGGTTCTCGCGCATTAGCTGCTTATAAAAATCTGGAGATTACGATTACGGATACGCTTGTATTATAGTATGCGGGAACGATGTGGTGGGTATGTCGTCGGCGGTGTAAGGATCGGTGGGCGATCGAGTGGGTGAGTGGACGTAAGGGTGGGTAGATATATGTTTGACGACGACAAACAGGCGCCGTCTACAGGCCTACACGAGAAGGGTGTCGGTTGATTTGTGGCATGATTTCCTCGTCCTATACCCTGTGTATATGCATTCATCCATCGCTCTCTTTCCCCGCCCCCTCTCCCTTTCTACCCTCGCTCCCTCTCTCTGCCTCCCTGCCTCAATCCCTTTCTCCCACCTTTATTCCATCGCAAGGACTGATTAAATTCGGCAGAGTGGCTTTACCGCCCATTCTTTTTGCCACTGCATTGCCCTCCTCCTCCTCCCTCCGCAGAAACCCTCTCTTCCCCCCCTCAGCGCATAGACGACGCCCCTCTTTCCTTTCTAAGCAGAGGCCAACGGCGTCGTTTGACTAATGAACAGGCGACGGTCATCGCAATGATTCCAATCATATTTCAGCCCACGATCATGACATCACAACTCTCTCCGCTGTCCCTTTCCCTTCTATCCGTTTCTCTGTCTGTCTGTCTGTCTCTCGCTCCTCGTGTCTTTCTCTGTCTATCTGCATATATAGTTGTCCATTTATCTGTTCATCTCTGGTTCTGACCCTCTAGTATATCTCGATCTGATTAAATCATTCTCTCGCCGTATTTGATTGTTGTTCGATCACCCTGTGTCTCTTCATTCTATATTTAGTATAGAGAATGAAGAAGAAGAATGCCCATAATGCCAAAAGAATGTGAAAAAGAAACAGAACAAGAGTGCATAAAAGAAGAACAGGAATTATAGAAGGAGGAGGAAGAAGAAGAATAGACAGAAGAAGAAGAGGAAGACGAAGAAGAAAAAAAGAAGACGAAAAACGAAAAAGAAAACTAAGAAGAAAAGAAGAAAAGAAGAAGAAGACGAGGAGGAGAAGAAGGAGAAAAAGACGAAGAGAAAAAAAGGAAGATGAAAGAGAAGAAGAAAAAGAAGAACAAGAATAGAGGAAGAACAGGAAGAGCAGAAGGAAGAGAAAAGGAAGAAGAAATAGAGGAAGAGAAGAAGTGAAAGTAGAAGAAAATGAAGAAGGAAAGAGTTAAGGCCGTTTCTTTAGTTAATCCCGATTAGGAACTGCTTGCAGCACCCAGAGACCGATTCTGTCATAGGCTTGGCTTGTGAGTGCAGGTGGCTGTTCAAATGACGTATACCATCTGATCTGCCCACTGAGCAGAAACTGTGAACCACTTTGCCATCCTGGCTGGGATTTGAACGTCTGCTCCTATAGCTTAACAACTCATCAAGTTTACCACAAGACTATAACGCTCATAAGTACTGAAAAATGAAATCCCTTCAGAAACTGACGCTCTCTAGTTCTTCCTTTTAGACTCAATGGAACAGAAACTGTCCAACTTCCATCCAAAAGCTATAGATGAACCAATTATTTATGTAGCGCCTATAATAGAGGATTCAGAGGCGCTCCCAATCCAGCCGCAACGAAAAGCGGTGCGTCTGATGGCTCAGATATATCGCGTCCATATAATAGAAAGAGGGTTCTTAACCCCGAAACCAAGGCTAAATCAATAACAACCCGTTCTCTCATATATGACGATCGTGGAAAGTGACTTTCCAGGATGTTGTTAATTTTCAACGGGACTGTGTGTTATAGGCAAAACAATACAAGACTGTACAGAGGAATCGAAACCGAGTCACTGGATACTAGAAAGGCGACCGTGGGTCGAGAGAGGATTGGTCGGTCGCTTGGCGTCCAATGGAAAGAACATTAATCAATGTATTCTGTCGACAGATGTCAGTAGTTGGAGGTTGACTGTAGGCGGATGACGACGGTCTGTGACGCTGTCACGCGCCGTCATTCAACCAGTCAATGTCAACGTCACGCATGACAGGAGCGGATCAGATGCGGGATTTATCTCGATAGATTACGTCTGCTGATGTCACTGATGCTGAGGCAGACGAAGACAGAGATCCGAAAGAGATTAGGCGATCATTCGACGCATCCTGTGCCAGATAGAACCGGAATTAGAAGGACCGGAGAAAGAGAGACAGAGACAGACGGAAGAAGGGCAACGCGGTTAATCCAAGCACCAAGCACCTTCTCCTCCTCATCCTTCTTTCTGTCTCTGTCTCTTTGTCTCTCTCTGTCTCTGTATGTGTTTGTCTCTCTCTCTCTCTCTCTCTCTCGTCTTCCTCCTTCTCCTTCTCCTCCTCCTCCTCTTCCTTCTTCTCTTCATCCTTTTTGTCTCTTCCATTTCTCTCTGCATTGTCTTCCTCTTCTTCTTCCTACTCCTCCTATTATCCCACTTTTTTCTTCGTACTCCTTGTTTTGTCTCATTCTCTCCCTCTCTATGTCCTCCATGGACTATTCCTCTTATCTCTCCTTCTCAACTCGATCCATTCTTCACTCCAACTTGACTCCTGTCTGACACGAGTCAAAGTGTACGACATCGTTGTCATCGTCGCTTCATCGTGCGTGGCCTAGCGATGGGAGGGATGATGATCCGAGCGCTTCAGCAGCCTCAGCAGACTGGCTGGGATGACTACTGAGGAGGAAGAGGAGGAGGAGAAGGAGGAGAAGGGTGAGGAGGAAGAGGAGGAAGAGGAGGATAAGGATGAGGAGGAGAAGGAGGAGGAGGAAGAGGAATAGAAGAGGTTGAGGCCAGCAGATGCTAAGCGTAATGTCGTCGATATAATTATAGGAAGGAGAGGTTGAGTGGAATGCGAGAGGATCGAAGGAGCGCCAAGTCGCAACTGGTCCTCGGGGACACATTAGGTCAGACTCCAACGACGATGACGACGACGACGAGGCCCATAATTCCATTAGAAGACAAAGCCCCCATTGGACGCTTCCTCCTCCTCCTCCTTCGGTCGCCTGAAGGGAAGGATGGAAGAGGGGCGACGGGGCCAACAGGATACTACACGGGACCCAGGAACAGGAATAACAACTCCAGGAGCAGTGGGAAAACATATTATATGCTTAGACTCTGCTCGGCGCTCAGCCAGTGTAAACAAATAGCCACATTGGAAGGTCGTTTACGAACAGATGGTCACAACACAACAACGACAGTCACAGTGGAGCTATATAAGCATAGTAAAGACGAAGAGGAGCAGACGGAAAAGCAGAATAAGAACGTCTAGATTTAATCATTGGTCGCATTAACACCGTATACGGTGAAATTCAATACATACATGCGATAGAATACAAATCCAGAGAATTAGAGACCTACTATTGTATTACTGTATTGACAGTATACTGACCATGAAACACATTCTTGCGAGTACCCAGTATGTATATATATATATATTTATATATTTATATATATATAGTTTATGGATATACTGTTATACTGAAATTGAATCATTTCAGAACCGTTGCTGTTGCTTTTTATGCAACCGCACAATTGGAAAGCAACAGCAGAGCAACGTCAGTATACTAGTAACCTACTATTAATCCTCATCAAATACCCCAATCTCACATGAGTCACATCTCATAGATTATATTACATAATACACAATACGCAGCGTACGCCTAAATTATCGAGAGAGATGATATATCTACAGGGAGAGAGATGTTCTTTAATTAATCGTTAAACACCATGTTGTACAAAATACAAAGAGAGACAGACAAAAAACTGGAGAGAATTACAGGTGGGCAATCAGCCTTAATTACAGTTTCCAAACCGATATTTACACGCCCGACTGACTCCATTATAACGGATCGTTTTATGTAAACGATCTCTGTCTCTGGCTGCTCTATAGACCTCGACGGCGGCGGCGTCACTGCGCATATATTTGTGTTACATTACACGTAAATGAATCCCATTGCAGATGGCATCGACAGATGTCGCCAGAGATGCTGTCGTCTGCAGCAGCAGCAACCGCACAGCCACCACCACCAGCAGCAGCAGCAGCGAAGGCAGCCTTAGTGATGATGATGCATGCACTGACTGACCTGTCTATGATGACCGGGTCTGACGGCGTTTCGTTTCTATTGCCACAACTCTTCTTATCACAACAACGACTACAGTCAGAAAACAACGACCACGCTGAAACGTTTATCAGACGTTGCTCCTTTCATTTTAACCAATTAGGTTGTGTTTAATGCGTAATAAAGGACTAAATTTGCCAAGAAAGTCTTGAGACTAAGTAAAAGCTTTAAATACTATTATAAAAGTATGTCGTTAACCAATAACCGAGCATCATTCGATGCATCAGTCGATGGCTCTAAGCAACTGGGCTTGAAACACTTGCTCAATGTTCTAAGACAGAGACCATTTAAGGGAAGCTGAATGAACCTATGCTGTCAGGAATTCTCCAGTGTATCTCTGTTCCTCTGTGCTGCATTCTCCAGGGCATACACTCTCCGTCACTCTCTTCGACGCTTTCCACGTTCCAGGGCTAGAACTCGATCCGCCTGACATTATTTCATGCATCATTGACTCCCATTTACACATACTTTTCGTAATTTATTTGGCTCCATTTCAAATTGGGAACATTCTATGCAAACTGAAAAGTCTACTTACGTAGGCGGATATTCCTATTAAAATATGACTATGTTCATGGAGACCTGTGATATGTATGTCAGGACGATAAAATGAAAACTGATAGACTAACCTGCACATAATTTCATGCGTCAGAAGAACTCGACACATTTCGGGATTTTTGTCTTGGCCTTCGTAGACGATTGGCTGCGGAAGAAACACCATCATAATCATCATCATAATCATCATCATCATCATCGTCATCGTCATCGTCATCGTCGTCGTCGTCGTCGTCGTCATCATCATCATCATCATGAACATCAGCATCATCGTCGTCAGAGTCATCATTCATTCGTTCATTCATTGCAGAGATTTATTCAGCAACCCTTCAAAGCTACTAATAAGAAGTGCTCCCGACCCAAACACGGCTAAAAAGGACAGTTTTGAGGTCAGAATAGAACGCATCGGAGCGAACCAAGCATCATCATCATCATCGTCATCATCATCATCATCATCGAAAACTGTAATTAATCCGACTACTGACCGACGACATGAAGTGAGAAATGGAAGACTTAAACAAAGTAGCATTGTTTAAAAAATGGCTAAAGGACAGCACATAGGAAAATGAGACATACACTGGAACTGAAAAAAACGAATAGCCAGAAAAGTCATCGAACAGTTTATCCATATACGAAACGTGAAGGATTGTGGTATAAAGTTATTCCGGATCCGGATACTCCTTTAGACTTAGCTAAATGCCCATAGTTAAGCAAGTCTATTAAAATACGCCAAACTAAGATCAAAAAGCATGTATAGTATCATCGCATTAATGGAGGTCCTCTGTACTGATGCTGGTACTAATATAGTATTTCTAGTGCATATTGGTGCTAATGCAAATGCTAATTTTAAACCAAACACCGATAGGCCAGCAATACTATAATATATTGTTTGCATATACATATATATACATAATGGTATATACGTATACATATAGTATATATATGCACATACTGTATAGCACAGACAAGGTACCGTACCATTGAGTGTAACACTGCAGCAACGGTTGGTCTTGAGTATAATTGATTGAAAGACCGTCGTCTCCAGCGAACAAACAATGCATCGTATAAAATACAGGCGAATTATAGACGATACCCTGGTATGATTAAACAGACGATGAATGAATGAATGTCGCCCTTTAGTCGTCATCAGGTGGAAGAACTGATTCGGTGACAGACGCTCAACCAGTTTAATTAAATGCCAGTAATTAGCAGATTGAAATTGAGGATACATTGCTCATCGAATCGCAGACGTCGGCTCAAATCAATGTCGTCTATCTATGGAGAGCCGTTCCTTTGATCCAGTGTTTGACCACAAATCCAAAGGAACAAAAACCTCAAGGGTGTCTCACTTCCCCCCACCCCTATCTCTCCCTTACCCTCTCCACTAATTTCTCTATTTCTCCGTCTCTCTCTGGATGCGATTCCTGTGTCCTCGGCCACTGCTTCCTCCTGTCTTCCTCCCTCCCTCCCTCCGCAGTCGAAACACGCGCCATCTGTCGTCTGCTGACTATCCTAACGTCACGGAGGAACGGAGTCAGTCAAGCAGCGCCACTTGCATATGCACACACGCTCAACATTAGATGCATAGCCACATACATGGATATGCTTACACATTAGAGTGGTCCACGACAACATGGCAAAATATAAAGTTTCAATTTTTTATTATTAGAGGGTGCCAATGGAGTCCACTATATAAAAAAATAATTCAGGTGCAATTTCATCCACATTTGAGAATATTTAGAGGTTGCGCAAGTGATTAGAAGTTTCACGCACCTTGAGTCATTTTGCTCTACGATGGGCGCTCAAAGTCTCATCAAGATTCCAGAAGACTGGGCTTTCCAAGTAGCTCATAGAGAAGGTCAAAGGGTTTATTTGGCAGGAGAGGTTATAATCTTGATTCATAAAATGGAAAAGAAATTTATTAAAGCAAAGACCTACATACGAGCGTGAGAGATCAAAGAATGATATCGAAGTTTTAACATGCACAGTAGGATCTGGAATCGAGCAGCAGTGATATATAAGGACAAACCTGAGGAAGGCAGTTACACATGTTGTGGTAGTCCATAAAAGAGGATGAAAAAACAACAATCATCATCTACACAGCTCAGCAAGAGAGCCTCTGTGACTAACCAGGAAGCTGCAGCTTTGGAACAAAAGTCACTAACATGGCAGCAACACATCCACTTCTATTGGCTCCAACTGTTCAATCTCAAAGACATGAAGTTCGGGACTCGCATATGAGTCGCAGTTCTATTCGCCAAGCTTGAAGATTTTATCAAAAAGAGCGTGCATCTATGATCAAAATGAATGCTCTCCAGATTGTGCAATGGTTGTTCATTGAGATGGTAAGCTGTTGCCCGACATCACAAGGGACTTGGTCGGAACTTAAAAACTTCATCTAACACGTCGTCACTACGTGATGTAAATTGCTGCTGAAAAGGCATTCAGTGCCATGAAAATTGCTTCCTCGACTGGTACAGACATTCTAATACTTCACCGTTTTCTTGACCATTGGCGTCGAAATGACTCGAGTAGATTTGAGACAACAGTGGATTACTGAGTTCCGGGAGCGAGTTATATATATATATACTTTATTTCGCACAAAGCAGAACAGAGAAACTAAGCAAACTAAGCAGACTAGAACAGAAATACAAAAATACAAGAACTCCTTCCCAAACAGACTGGGAGACAACTCAAACTATTGCTCCTCTGAAGCAAAGCTGGCGGCCAATCATCAAAGAGATGATTATAACGAGCTTCTTGAATTAGTAATCATCTTTTTTGGAGAGCACCAACTCATGGAATTCACTTTATAGCGCCTGGAGTTTTACTCATTCAAGATGTGGAAGTTCCGATCAGTAAAATGTTTCGATCTCTTTCAAACTGAAGCCAGTTGATGACAGAGGTATTTTCAATTTCCTTCTATTTGTCTGTGATTGTACGTCCAAGCATGGTTTTAAACTTCTGTCCTGTCTCGGCTTCTGCAATTGACTGAATACAGAAACCAAGAAATTCGGCAGGTCAACACTACAGCATTCCACCAGAAAGTTGGAATGAAAATGAAGATTATCTTGAATCACAGGCAGTCGTCATGGCACTCAAAGTAGTCAACGACACTGCAGAGAGAAGTGTAAAACAAATCCATGAGTACAACTCAATCATGACAAATGACGAAGATCGGAAACAGTATTGGCTTCAAGTTGTTTATGCGCATCGCAATCAATTTCCTGACTCGAACAAGAACACATTGCTGGCAAGTTTGGCAGGTGCCGTTGCCAGTGCTGAAACGACCACTCAATGAAGACAAATTAAAATATTTCTGACGTTTTCCCTTTAAATCTAGCATCTTGCCAACCCAAAATGCTACATTTAATCACCGACTTTAAACGCTGAAACGGCGAATACATTGTCATGCCTTTGGACTGATGTTTGTTTGCCATCAAGGCGCAGTGCTGAATTCAAGTATACATAACATAACTTTGGGTGGCTTGCGCAACCCCTAAATATGGGTCAATTTTGCTCAAATTTTCAGTATGTTAGTCTTTTAATAGATGGACTGCAATGGTGGGTTCTAATCTTGACCTTTCGATAAAAAATTATTTTGGACCAGTCTATTACACATACAAAATAATTACGACGGCGACGACGACGATGATGATGATTATGATAATTATAATAATAATAATATAATAATAATAATAATAATAATAATAATAATAATAATAATAATAATAATAATAATAATAATAATAATAATAATAATAATAATAATAATAATAATAATAATAATAATAATAATAATATGATACCTCGGGCAAAAAAAAATAATAATAATAATAAAATAAAATAAAAATAAAATAAAATAATAATAATAATAATAATAATAATAATAATAATAATAATAATAATAATAATAATAATAATAATAATAATAATAGTAGTAGTAGTAATAATAACAACGCCAGACAACAGACAGGCAGATAGAAAACGAACGGACATGCAGACAGACAAGCAGACTTTTGCTCGAGCCCGAGTAGCTCTAATCGTTCCAGAACAATTTAATTAACCTTGAAGTCCCTGAGGGCAAGGCCGTAGCCAGGATTTTGTTTCGGGGGGTGTTTACTCGTTCTTGAACAAGCCGACAAAAATTAAGCAACCAAGTCAACCGTCTCTAAGGGGTTTGGAGGAGCGCTGTGAGCTCTCAAAGCACTGTAGAGCTGCATCATCTAAGTTCACATGAGTGCTCTTAGTTCTTACACCGTATGTTAGTAAATGCAATATTTATATTATACATTATTTAATTTCGGGGGGTGTTTAAACACCCAAAACACCCCCCTAAATACGGCCTTGCCTGAGGGATCATGTTTAACTCGGGGCCAAAAAATAATAATAGCAATAATGATAATAATAAATAGTGGAGATATTTTGTCTTAAGTTTCACTATACTGAACAGTGACAACTGCAACATTCAAATCGGCGTCAACCACCTTTGGCGTCATAAGATGTCGCTATGTTTGTTAAATCCATACAGTCGAGATGTGAAAGCTTAAGTTCCAGTATAGAGTCACTAGTATAACGCAATGAGAACAGACAGACAGACAAAAAATACAAAGACATACAGACAGACAGACAGACAAATACAGACAGGCAGACAGACAGGCAGAAACAGGCAAGCAAACTGGACAGAGACAGGCGATCAGAGGAGGCAGATGGGGGAGGTTGTCTCTGTGGTTGGTTATCAAAGAGACGGAGGCTGGATCACTGGCGGATAGCCAATTAAAGGGCGTTGCCCTGTGGGAGATGAACCATGGAGGTCGCCACCTGTCCAACAACCCTCGGGGTTAATTGCAACAAAAGGCGCATAATAAAGCGCCTTTTGTCCTAGAGGCGATCAAATGCGAAAGGTCAGCGTGTGAGGGAGGGACTGGGGTGGAGTCATTGCATCGAAATCAATCGAATACCAAGTAAGAAAAGGAGGAAAGGATGAAACAATTAGTGACGTCATCCAATCATCTACGTATCGGTTACTGCGGCACCAAGGATTCATTGCTGCGGCACTTAGCTCAGCCGCTTACCAGCAGACAAGCGATAAATACATAAGTCTGCACAAGCAGATCAGCCGCTATAATTTATCATGCAATCAAAGTAGGTTACTTGTTGCGCAATCAGTTTAGCTTTCTGCCTTTCAGTCATTAGCGCGTCGCCGGTGGGGGGGGGGGAACTGCTCCGACCCTGCTCAGACTGGGTCCTGGGATTCGTGAAAATCGGGTGAGCTTTGGAGTATCCCTATGTGGCTTCTGGCTTCATATTTTCTTCGATTATCCATTACCCAAGGCCAGTCATTAACTGCAGAGTCTCGCGCAGACTGGGGCGTGATTCAGATCACCAAGCGGTTATTGCTACCCTTTCAAGTTTGCAGAGAGTGCAAGACATCTGTGAGGGCAGGCAAAGCAACAGTGATCCGATGAGAAGGCTAAGCTGGCAGAAAAAGTCTGGCCCAAGGATGCCACGTGGACGCTTTCTTCAGGTAGCTCCGTAGGGCCTGCCAACAGATCAGCCGTCCAATCTCGGCCTTGTTTGCATGGGACATGCCCATGCACTGAAGAGGCAAACCTGTCTATGTGGCTTAAGCATCCACCACCCACGAGCCTCCCATCGTGAGCATCAGAACGAATCCAGGGACCAAGGCGCGCATCTGATAAAGTACAACCTATTTCAGAAAGTTACTAAACTGGATACCATACCCCACTTTTTCATATCTGTAATCACGCAATGCTCTTCACTATCTAGTCACACAAATCTACTTTCAGTTGTGTTCCTTCATGCGTTATTGCTTCTGCCTACCTCTATGTAAGTAGGTAGGGAGATATGTAGACAGAAATGTAAATAAATGTAAAATAGGTACGTACTAAGTAAGACACGCCGATCGACAGGTAGCCAGACGAATGGAATGACAGGCAGTCAGACAAACAGACCAACAGCCACATAAGTCATGAAACGACTGGCCAGATGGTAGGCAAGATTCTACAGAACTATAAACTGAAACGGAGCTTTTTGTCACCTACATTCTCTGCTATAGGTGGTTGTCATGCAAGACATCGAACGATGTAGGCCAATGCACAAGCTTACTTCCAACAGGTAGAATACAGCAAATGGGTCAGCACGCATCAAACGTTGGTCCACATCCATGCTCACGGTCATCCAACATCGACAGTCTCAGTATAAGAAATTCCAAGCCCAGATTTTTGGCATCATTTTCCCATCATATGGCAAGCCGACTCAGCCTCATACACTTATTTAGGCTGTAGGCCTAATGCTACAGTAAATGTCAAATTGCCGGTGCAGCTGGCCCCAAAACATGCGAGAGCTTAATACTCCTCTAGCAGTTCTCGTCTGCGATGTTTATTTCCATGGTTTATGTTCGCCGACAAATCTCCTTCTCCCACTGCCTGCGACACTTCTTTTTATAGGCAGTCGACTGGGCTGGTTGCCAAGGAAGTCGGGATCCCATCGGAGATGGTTGCTAAGGAAGTGAGTTCCCATGAGACTGAAGAAAAGGTGGACCATAATCGCAGCGTGATAAGAAGACAGAAGAGGAGGGGTATCTCATTACATAAATATTATTATCATCATTATTATTCATGTGCTGCCCGAATGATGATGATGATGATTATATTGATGATGATGATGATGATGATGATGATGATGATGATGATGATGATGATGATGATGATGATGATGATGATGATGATGATGATGATGCCAATGATGATGATGATGATAATAATGATAATAATAATAATAATAATAATAATAATAATAATAATAATTATAAAAATAAATAAATAATAATATTATCAATATGCTACAGTGCTACACGGAAGAAATGGGTACCGGTACACACGCTTCTAGACCGAAGTAAGGCCTATGTCACTGGGTTTGTTGAGTCACAAAATAATAATATTGATAATTCTGTCTACATCATTTTCTCTGTTGCTAAGCCATTTTGCATTAGTTTCATGAGCCCTGTAAAACCCTAAATACGCGTCTTAACATCTCTCCACTGTTACCCTACATGGATTTTGAGACTCTCTTCAATTCGAATACAGGGAAAGAGACAGGCAATTGAGCTGACAATAAGAACCACATTCAGATGAATCACGTGACCCACCTGTTTGCTGACGGAGTCGATGAGTCGGACGTAGATGTTCTGTTCCTGGCGACCACCTGTTCAACAGCAATTGCCCCACATGCAGACGCATTCAATTAGCGCGTTTCAGAGATAGGCCCATACATAATTCATTTTGTTTTAAAGTCACGCTGTGGAAGAAGACTGACATGGAATGATGAGGCATCGAGACATTGATGGATGAGGAAATGGATGAAGAAGAAAGTAAGCAATGATAGAAGCTAGTGTTCACAAATTGCTGAAGAAATAATCTGTAGTTGGACCTCGAGGTATAGAAAGAGGTCCATCTGGTTCCATGGTTCAGTGGCTGAGACGGACAATATGGCGAAGAATTTTTTTATGAGTGATCATAGATCATTTGGATCGTCAGTTACTGTAACTGATCGTAAATGTAATCGTAACCTAGAGATTTAGACCGCACCTAATGACAGCTAAGACGCCGGAACCAACGTATTCATTGGCGCTCAAGCAAACAAAATTGATGGGTTGGTAAGTTCAGGTTCGGTTCCAGGACATGACCAAAGGGTCTTGCAGGTAGACAATCAAACGGTTACGGTGAATGGTGGTTAACAGCTGGGTCAATAGTAGAGAGTGACATGGAGAATTTCCCCGCGGGGAAACCGCGGTAACCGCGGTAAATCTTGCGGTAATGGGGACAACAATTGCGGTATTACCGCGGTAATGGGGACAACGATTGCGGTAATACCGCGGTAATGGGGTTTACTCTCGCGGTAATACCGCGGTAATGGGGAATGAGCCGGCAAGAAACCCGGGTGATGTTAAGAACTTGAGAACTGATAAGGAGATTTCTTATTTCTTGAAGCCTTCTAGTCAGAAATGGTCAAGACTTGGTTAATGCAAACTGTCGATAAGATAATAACAGACTCATGCAGTCAGCAATACAAATAGCTTTGTAAGCTAAAATATGTTATTTTTTAAATTTTAATTGGTGTAAACTTTTGCGGGGAATGTGATGTCGTCCTGCGGGGATGGGGTGGGGATGGGGAGAAAACCTGCGGGGATGGGGTGGGGATGGGGACAAACCTTGCGGGGATGGGGAAGACTTACTTGTTGCGGGGCGGGGATGGGGACGAGATTGTCTCCCCATGTCACTCTCTAGTCTATAGGGCTTAGTAGTCATCGATAGTAGATATTCTTAGAAGTAATCAGATCTGAACTGCATAAATTATGTGTCTTACCTTCTCTTAAAATTTCTTAATTAATCTAATCAACATCCTCTGGCTTACATTATCAAACCTAAGTTAGGCCTACTTTATGACAAGTTCGATGACATATTAGAATAATTTACGTACCATTGGCGTACAGAAGCTGAAGCCGATAGTGAATCCCGTTGTTGGCTAAAGACTCTTCAACTTTCTGTTGGAAAGAATTAAACAGCTATCATAACCAAATAATTATTGCGTAATTTCTGAATAAAAAAATAAATCCAATAATAATAATAAATTACAAATCAGCTCCTTGCTAAAACTACGGCCGAAAAAACGTAACAAGAAGGCTTTGTAATCAGTCGCGCAGAAGAGAAAGTTTAAATTGCAAAACATGCAAATGCAGAATTCAACAAATTTTATTAAACACTACAAATAAAGGAATCATCAGACTAAAACTTTCAACACGTTAACTGCAGCCGACGACCGTTACGGCCTCTTGCTAACAAGTTTGATATTATTTTGTAGAAAAATGAATTATTAACCCAAATGAACAAAACAATTATAAATTACAATAATATACTTTAATGTGAAGGATAAACTGTAAAAATTAGAAAGTAGGTTAAAAATAAAATAATTCAACATTCAAAAATGTTATTTGTTGTATAATTAAAAAATTGCATTCGTTTGGGGAACCCTCCGAGATTTTGGGGCCCACGATCAGTGGCTTCTATCCCCCCTAAACAACCGGACTCAATCCCTCCGCTTCCCCCCTCCTGGGCCGGGCCTCCCGGCTCTCTTGCCGACATGAGTTTTAGCTCATTTCCACAGGCGTTTTTAGGGGAATTTTTCCGGATTCAAACTTCCCTCCGAAATAAGTTTCCGAACATTTTTATGTGCTTTTACATGTGAAATACCAAACAAACTTAATTTTTGCTACCATCTCCAATGGACACACCCCTCCCCCCGAAATCTTAAATCCCCTCCGAAATCTTTTACTGGCTACGCCCATGCTCATTTCTGATAAAATAAATGTGTCTTTAATTCATAGGTTTCATCTGATAAAATGTCATCTATCTAACTTCTATTTATGCGAAGATTTCTTTCATCAATCCGGCTTCCATTTAGGCAAACAATTATTTTCGTCAATCCAGCTTCCATTTTAAATTGGCCATATACAATGGATACCAATGCAAAATAATTTAAGCACCTAAAATGGAGGATTACGGGTAAAGTTGTTCAGGGCCGGTGTCACGAAATAGAGTATCCCTCATACATGAGTATCCCCCCTAATAAACAAATATATTATGATGAAACTGCATAACACATTAAGTAGACCTACAGTGTGTTAACAAAATCGAGTGACTTAAATGAACGATGTCACCGGTTCACACTGATTTATACAAGAAAATTAGGACTGTAACTTGTAGAAAGTATGATAAAAATTGAAAAAACCACTTCCCCCCTGTTTTTCACTGGGCTCAACTTGCGCCCGCCCTGTATAGGGATAGAAGCCCCTGCCCACGATGCGCGCCTATAATAGTGTGCCTATGTGTAAACGCGCTTTTCTACAGCCTTCATCGATGATAGACTGATGTGACTGTTAAACTCTACATATCTGTCGTTATAGGTCAGAGGAAAAACCTGCAGTCAGCTTAACAGCTATCAAGATTATGATTCGGAGCAGTTAGCAGACAAAGAAACGAGACACGACACCATTTTCTCGCAGTTTCTTTGGACAAATGTCCATATGGAGCATAAGGAGCCAATTAGTTCGTACGGAATATTCACCATCAACGAATGATCGCGCACGGAAAACCTATTTAATGAGTGTATCTTCATCATCATTTGTGTTTCTGCGCATGATTTAATCTTCGTCTATCATGAATGCCATGAATCCGGAGTTTATGGCATCGGCTCATGCGATCCAAACACCACTGAATACGCAGTGACAGAGCAAGGACACGGCTTAGAAAACAAACATATTCCATATGTATGCTTATAGAGACAGCTGCATCCCTGCATGCCAGCATTTCTAAGGGCATTACATGGGACCCATATGGGCTCTGTACGGGTCTCACATGAGAACATGTGACTCCTATGTGGGCTCCATGCTGATAGGGATAGGCTTATGTCTGTATATAGAACAAGGAGTTCCGGGGAAACCCGCCGAAAGACCGATGACAAAAAAGTTATCAGACATTTGGGTAGCAGGAAACCTTGAAGGGGCTGCAAAGAAGGCGAGGAATAGAAAAAAGGTCATCATAAATTATTTTCCACTATTAGCTTACATTACAACCATGTGTTAAATCGTTCTTCTTTCTAGTCACCATATTCATGGGAGATGACTAAGCTACTCCGGGCGTAACGCCTACTCCGGGAATAACTATTCTCTTAATTAAACTTTGTGTAAAACTTTGAGTAGCTTAGTCATCTCCCATGAATATGGGCCCTGCAGCGTTGATGGTGAATATTCCATACGAACTAATTGGCTCTTTATGCTCTTCTTTCTCAACTCACGCATTGACACAGTCGTCGAAGAACATCATGATAGGCGTATGCTAAAGTCCAAAGGCAGATTCTGAAAACGGATACTTAAATTGAATGCCTAAATAAAAGACCTATCTTAGAGTCTCAGATAGAAGTCTAGGTTTGAAGCCTAGATTAGATTCCTAGAAGAATCCCAAATTGCTTAAAATTTAATTAGTATCCTATGCAAAGGTCTGGTAGTAGGCCCTAGGTATGCATATATTATAATCTTAAAAATATATAGTAAAAATCAAATATTTTCTTACGCGATCCTCTTTTTCGACGAAGTTGATGAAAGCCGTTCGTTCGATCTCAATCGGTTGACCCTGACGGTCATAGAGCGCCAGAACAAAGTGAAAGAAATTGCTCTTACGAAGATTGGTCGGCGGTTGTTTCTCGAAGTGAACGCGTCCTATCGACATACTGCCCAACAGAAATCACAACACTTGTATATCGGCATGCATCTTTGTATAATTTATGTGTGTAGGTCTCTACGTGTATTTATGCGCTCAATCTAAGCGATTATGAATCTAATGTAAATTTAGGAAATTTCTTAGCGCCACACAAAGGCCACGTCAAGGAGACCAACCAGCGCTAGGATGTACACTCTTAAATAGCCGCTGCAGTAGTCACAGCACCCACGAAATTTCGTCAGTACTTTTTTCATGTGAATCCTTTAGGACTACAACGCAGACCGGAAGCAATGACAATTACACTTACGCCACCTATGGACAAGGGCGTAACTTTGCCTCACAAAGTAATAGGCCAATGGACGGACGGTTATAGGTAGGGACGGAGGGACGGTGAGAGGCAAAAAAAGGAGGGATTAGAGGGTGGAAGAGGAGAGATGGAAGGATGGTTGTAGATAGGGAGGGATAGAGAGAGGGTGGGAGGGAGGGATGGAGGGAGGGAAGGACGAAGGGATGGAGGGGAGAGGGAAGGGAGAAGTATGAACCAAGGGTTGGAGGGAGGGACGGAGGGGAGAGAGGAGAGAGGAGAAGAAAGGGAGAGGGATGGACCGAGGGTTGGAGGGAGGGACGGAGGGAGAGGCAGGGGAGAGTATGAGGACTTACGTCAATGACGGTCAATCACATATCACGTGACGACGCATCTCTTGACATTTTAAAATTGTCTTTTAACCTTTTTGGGACGGTTAAAAATCTAAATAAGAGTTAGAAATAAGAGTAGAAGAGCTAGCTAGTTAGCTTTAAGCTAACTCCAAGAGGTAGCCATGGATAAGATGTCATTCTTAGGAGCGCCATTGAGTTACTTAGAGGGCGCTATACAAGTTCTCTGATACATACATGCACACATGCATAATTGCATATATACATACGTGTCAGCGCCTTCAATTTTCTTAACCTCGGCACATGAGTGAGGATGGCCACTTTTCTCCCTAGCCACCGCGTAGTCTTTCCGTCGACATTTTATGGCAAGTGAAATTAGCCATCGTTTGACAGCTAAATTCATTTTATTGCAATCCTCCTCTAGCTAGAGGCGCAGGTGTAAAAACGTGTGACTGGCGATTGCATTCTTTAAAACAATATCATCCATAATTATCCTGTTACAACGCAGTCCCAGATTGTGACAGATGCAGTCAGTAAGAGCATCAACGACAGATTTCATCGTCGTCGTTTCAGTAGCAGCTGACATCCGGTCAGTGGCGGCGCTACAGAAGGGCAAGCCAAGGTAAATGCCCTGGTAAAAAGCCCTTGCCCTGGTCGTTGCCATGCCACGAGGCTGCCAGAATTGTTGCCCTGCCGCAAATTTAAATAAATCCCTGCACCGGTTACTTGTATGACTGCCTGGCTATGCCCTGGCTACAAATATATCTGGCGCCACCTCTGCTTCCGGTATTCCTCAAATACTTGTCAGACCTAGACTTAGAGGTGACCCTTCTTAATCGAGGTATATGGAGTACGAATATTCGGCTGGACACAGTAATCCGGCTATATAGTATGTACACCTTACATAGTACCTGTGCTCCTTGTGCGGCTGAGATTCGGATGCTTTCGGTTGTCGCATAGAAGAAGCTGCAGCCTTCCAACAGTTCGGCATGACGAGCATGTTGCGACTTCCAAATAGTATATAGAAGCCCATATTGTGGGCTTACTGCTCACTTCACTAATGCAGAAATGTTCAGACGAAAACGATAAATCCTAACCTCGGAGATATGGAAACTAGAAGACCCAGAATACTTGGAGTCATGGCAGACAGAACAACGCTATATATAGGGCGCTTCAAGCCTTAATTTCCGGTCCCTTCATGGAGGCGGAAGAGACCTTGGACGATCAAGGTAAGATGCACAGATGCGGACAGTGGAGACGGATCTTCACCCACAGAGTGACAGAGCATAGAGTAGACGAGCCGTAGAGTCATGGAAAGAACGGCAAGCCTCTGGAGAGGGGAACACTATTGATGATAATAAACCGTTGCACCCACCAGTCAACGCATTAAACAAGTTTGATGGTTGACACGTTCATCAGCTTTCGTCATTTGAGCTCATCCTTTTGCATGGATATTTGTGGAAATAGGAATGTCCGAAACGTTAATTGGGCCAACCCAGTAATCGATGTAGGTCTATAGCCTACTAGTGGACTAGAGATTCTGCTGGCTGTATGCCTACTTATTATGGACTCAGTTGTTCGGTTCCGTTTCGAGGCATCGTACGTAGCGTGTTATTTTGATCTTCATAATAGATCAACCAAGTCAGCGTTCTCTACGAATCGGCGAATCTACTTTGTAACTTCTATAAATATACGCAAGCGCTTCGGTTCATTCTGAACGTTCTCTGAACATCTGTCTGCTCCGCTCAACAAAGTAGTTTCCAATGGGGGACTCTGTAAAAATGGCTGCTATAGGTGGCGCCAGGATGGGATATAGTTTGACTACTCTAGGTAAAATGTGTGCTCTGTTGTGCGGTAGGTTTATTTCAAAGACATCTTACATTTAATATATGATGTCTATGGTTTATTTACGCTAAAGTTGTCTAAAGTTTGACCACATCACATACTGGCGACGCCTGTCGCCGCTTAAAGGAACTGCTCACAGTAGACCTGGGAGTCACTTTGGTCAGCCAATCTGACCCCACTTGACCCTAAAGTGACTTGAGGTCGACTTGAAGTCGACAACTTGGAGCCAAAACGACTTGATCCGACTTGGCAGAAAAACAACTAACTTCCGACTTAAAGTCGACTTCTGACATGGTAATAACGATTAAGTACGGCTAATAATACAAAAATGTCATGCCAATTTGCCTGACAAGCATATATTTAATATACTAATTAGTAATGAGACCTCAACACCTGATGAGTAAAATTGGTCAAAGTTTATTAGGCCTATTTTAAGCAGTGTGTTTTTGTGCTTGAACAGTTTTGTAATGCTCTAATGCGTTAGCAGAAGAATCTGCAGTGGCGGACCGCGGACTGGTTGCACTGAATGGCTTGTTATAATGATACATTTTAATTCTGTTTTCATAATTATTTGGACACTAACCCCTAACGTATTAAATAGCAATGCATGCGTACCATCCTACTGCCTAAAAGTTCATTGATTTGCGCGCGTTCAGCTCTTGATAAGGTAGACGTGCTAACATTTTTATTAGCATTTCGATTCGCCATTTTTATGAAACGTACGTGTGACGCTTTAGCATAGAATAACAAATGATATAGATAAATCGACACCTATAAACAAAACAAGTAACTGTTTAGCACAACCGTCACAACCGGCGTCGATAATACAAAATTAAACCGCAGCCTAAGTAGGCTACGCGGTAGACCGTAGAAGTTAGAACATGCTTCATTAATTTTTGCAAAAGCACTACAAAACTGCTTAAATGCTGCCGTGACCTCACGATCATTAGTGTGATATGATCAATTTAGATTTATTTGTGTCTCAAGTCGGTTTAAGTCGACTTGTGGAGAAAACAACTTGAGGTCACTTTTCTGGACAAATTCGACTCGGGGGTCAGTTGCGCTAAGCAGAAACGACTCGACTCGACTTGGGATGCCCAAGTCGACTGGGGTCGACTTATTGGGGTCGACTCCCAGGTCTAGCTCACAGAGTCCCCCATTGACCTAAACTGCAACTTTTTTACTGAAAGACAGCCTTGTCTGCTGAAGTGTGACGGGCGCAACATAAATGCCTGCAGAGTTATCGAGTCTGACACAATGTTAGCTTAAACTTTAATTTGCCAAGAATAGAAGTGTATCGTATACCGTTTAATAGATGGAACATTCTCAAAGGCAAATGCAAGCAGCAGTTTGTAGGTCAATATGATTAACTTACCTCGATTGTATATTGGTGTTATCACTGAGTGACGGCTGCATCCAGTTGCGAATGGAGCTTTGAGATTGATGCTGCTGCTGTTGCTGATGGTGACGACTACAGATCGACTCCTCTTTAAGGATGGATCGCATCTGATGAATCCCTCCTCCATCTTCGCCATCTTCTGTAGTAAACATCGTTTAGTATTCTGCGAAGCAGTCAAATCCCTCCACGCACCCTACTTATACCCTGTGGGTAAGGAATCACCCTTTACGAAAGGATTTAGACCCTATTCCGATAAACAAGAGAGAAGAATCCTTAACGATAGAGAAAACAATAGCCCTCTCCGTCGCAGAGAAGTCTCAGCAGAAGAACTAAGTTGGAAGTCGGGCGGAAGAATCGTACTAATTAAGGGCGATGAGACGTACTTCCTTCTTCGCAGTAGCAATCGTACTGCTACTGTAACATACGATGCACATTCCTATCCGCAATCTGTCGTAATATCAGCAACTCATATAATTTTATAGTCACTTAATATTATTAACCCGACGCAGACTTTCTCAGTTGGCAGCGATTTCCTGTTAAAACGCCTAAACAGAGTGAACAGTTACCGAACGAAGCTAGCAAAGTTATCTTTAAAATTCCTCTGACGAAATAAATAATTATCCCGCAACGACAAGCGATCGCAGCCTACAAAGATTCAACTTCTATAGCTTTGACTGAAGGTAAAGTTTGACGCCGACTTTCAACTGTTGGAAGACGAAATAGAAAAAAGTTCCTAAATCAGAGTAACCCGGTTAAAAGTACATCTAACGATGAAACGCAATCGACGAAGACAATAATTGCGACTGAAGAGGAGCTGAGTTAATCGGACGTATAGGCCTACGTACGAATCGTCCTCCTCATCCAATGCACCGTCAGGTAAAACGCGTCCCGGGAGGCGCTGGAGAGTGGGCAACGCCTTCGAGCCCGGTCTCGGCCTGCCACCCTCCTACTCAGCCGACAAATCCCAGAGGAGGAGCAGCGCCAGGCAATTTGTCAGCAGCTGCAGCTGGATTGGTTGCCCGGTTGCCATTGACATCCGCGAAACTCCGATGACGACCAGCCAATGACGCCCTCAGCAAGCGTAACCATCCGCCTCTTGGCTGCCTTCGATGCATCACCAGTCCAATGCATAGCAGCAGCAGCAGCAGCAGCAGCAGCAGCAGCAGCAGCAACTGCGGCTGCGGCGGAGCAACAGCACCGACCATTAACCATCTGCATCGCAGACCATCAACGAATGTCCAAGAAACATACAAAGGCAGAAAGTCACGCAGACACACAGGCCTATGCAGAGACACAGGCCATGCCATATAAACAGAGATAAACAGAAGCAAACAGACAGGCACGCAGACAAACTATGTCAAGTGACTGGCAAGATATACGCAGACACGGACAGAGGCGAACAGAGGCGAACAGAGACAGAGACTAAGAAGGTCATTAGACTGGTCGGTTCTTGCATTTAGATGGCCAGAGGCTAATTCTACGTTCAGTTGCCATAGCAACGACTCATTCGTCCATCTTCTGCCCATTCAATAGATCATTGTTTACTCATGACAGCCAACCAACACCACTTACACACATACGAACGCATACAAAGACACATGCATGCAACAGACCCACACCATCGCACAGCGTTGATGCCATTCTACTCGAAATCCATTGACTGGCTCACATTTATATCCTTAACTATTAAGATAAAATATCATCTGCGCCCTCAGCAAAACATTTACTTATAAGATCAAAGATATGTGTCTGAGATTTTCACAAAAGTTGAATTACAAGAAAAAACGATTTTGAAGAATGACAAGAAAAATGCAAAGCAATAGAATGCGCAGAAGAATGCCAAGAGTGTGAAGAAGAATGCGAAGAACGAGAAAAAGAAGAATGCAAAGAATGTTGCGAAGAACAATGCAAAGAACAATGCGAAAAATGTAAAGCAGAATAAAACGAATAAGAAAGGAATGCAAATAAGAAGAATGCGAAAAGAGGAAATAATGCAACGATGAATCAGGAAAAGATTGAGATAAAGAAGAATGAGAGAAAGAAGAAAACAAGAAGAACAAGACGAAGAACAACTAAAAGATGTATTGTCATGTTGTCTAATATGCATCTCCACGCAGGACTTCCAGGAAGCCTATATAATATATCTTTGAGTAAAATGTGTGTTTCATGTTGAACTCCAACGCAGCCTGTATATCCCTGAATGTTAAAGTGTTTTTTCATGCTCAACTCCCACGAAGCTTTTATATCCTTAACTAAACTATGTTGGACACCAACGGAGTTTGTACAGTTAAATATGTTTTTCAAGCAGGATGTCCACGGAACCTGTAATCGTAATCTCGAATTTATACAGGGTCCATGCAATAAATTCTCCTGTCCTCAATAAATCACGAAGTCGCGGGAACCAGCTTATTCAATAGTTTGGAGGCGGTTTATTTGGGTGATATCAATGTCGAGGAAGATAGGATTGCAGTAGTCTAATTTAGCGTGAACGATAGATGTAGGCATGTAGCGATTGTAGAAGCAGTTTTGAAGTCGAGCATAGGGCGGATTCGGCGAAGATTGAGGATATGCATGAAGCAGGAGCGGTAAAGATGGGTGATGTGATCGGAGAAGCTAAGATTTTGGTCAAAAATCACACCTAGGTTGAGGACAGGAGAATTTGCGGTGAAAGTGTGGGCGGATGCAGAGTCAAGTTTAAAGGAAATAGAGGAACCTGGCATTTTCTCGAGTTGCCCACTCGCAGGTTTTAGTATGAATTCAGTTTTAGACGGGTTCAGACAGGCCCGTCCCTAGGCATACGCTGAATACGCAACCGCGTAGGGCCCCGGCGATTCCGCCGAAAGTTAGGCCCCCAAATCCCATTTGGGGAGGCCATAGTTGTGAAAAATAATAGGCCTAATAATGACATCACACGCCGCATAAGTCTAAATTAAGTGCAAAGTAACAAATGTTTAAATTATTTAAGTGAAATATATTGCTTGTGACTTTCTTAAGCACAGCGTTTATAACGTATTCCAGGTATACCAATGGTGTGGGGCCCCAAAATAAAACCTGCGCAGGGCCCCAAATATCTTTGGGACGGGCCTGGGTTCAGACACAGGAGATTTGATGTCATCCAGGAAGAGATTTGTGTAAGCATGGAGAAGATGAACTGTGGATTCGGGGAAGGTGATGGTCAAATGAAGATGCGCTATTGAGTGAGCTGAGCGGAGTAGTGTAGAGGATTAACAAAAGGGCCAGAAAACAGAACTTTGCGGAATACCACAGGTGAGCAGAGGCGTCTACACCATGTAGCCTTGGAGCAAATGCTCCATCCAAGAAATAGGGGGGGGGGGCGGGCCTCATTGCGAAATTATGAGGGAAGTTGACATTTTTTAATGTTGTACCATGGGAGGGGTAGTTGCTCCAATGACTTAGGGGGGATAGACGCCTCTGCAGGTGAGAGGGCATGATTGGAATGAGGCTTCCGATATTTTAACGCAGAAAGAGCGGGAAGAAAGATAGCTACTGGTACAGTTAACTTTAATTCCAAGCTGGACTCCCACGGAGCTGTACAGTTAAATGTTTATTTCCATGCTGGACTCCCATAGCGCCTGTACAGTTAACCTCTAACCGACTCCACTTAATTCTGCCAAGACTAAATTCATACTGGCGGGTGTGAACCGTTGTGCGGTGGCTGAAGCATTTCCCCACGTTACCTGTTATGATTCTGTCCGGGATTTGGACGTCACACTGGATGAAGAACTTGTTTTCCAATGCATATCAATCAGCTCACTGGTGGCTGTTACTACCAACGTCGTCAGTAACGGGTCATCTCTCGCTTCCTATCCCAGGATGTTGCTGCTAACCTTGTCCAAATTTTTCACCATCCGCTTTGACCACTGCTGCACTCTACTGTCTGGTTGGTCTGCCTCTTGCATTGATACTTGATAGCCCGACTAGACCGGGTTCTTCGCTCAGCAGCCCGGTTAATTGGGCGAATCCCTAAGACCCTAAATTGTCTCGGTTTCGCCTTACATGCAAGGCGCCCTGCGCTGGCTCCCTGTCTCGCAGCGCACAAATTACAGAAGCGTTGCCTCCTTGTCTATGCTCCGGTCTATCTAGGTGAGCTATGTTGCCCTGTATATGCCATTCGCTCTGCCTCTGTCCCTCGTGCTAGAACCTCAACCTGCCAGCGTCGTCCTTTCTCATTTGTAGGTCCATCTGTCTGGAATAATCTCCCTTTGGAGATACGCCTGTTACCTAGGGATGGCTCGTCTACCTTTTACAGGCTCTATAAGACTTACTTGTATCACCAAGGTTGGCCTGGGAGAACCTCCGAGTAGGCTTCTTTAAGGGGCGCCATATAAGTTCTTAAAATGAATGAATGAGTTAAATGTGTCTCCAAGCTGGAATCCCAACGGAGCCTGAACACTTAAATGTATTTACAAGATGGACTCCCAACGGAGTATGAACAGCCAAATGCAATTACAAGATGGACTCCCAATGGAGTATGAACAGTTGAATGCAATTACAAGATGGACTCCCAATGGAGTATGTACAGTTGAATGCAATTACAAGATGGACTCCCAATGGAGTATGAACAGCCAAATGCAATTACAAGATGGACTCCCAATGGAGTATGTACAGTTGAATGCAATTACAAGATGGACTCCCAACGGAGTATGAACAGCCAAATGCAATTACAAGATGGACTCCCAACGAAGCCTGTCCCGTTAAATGCAATTACAAGAGGGACTCCACTTAAATGTATTTACAAGATGGACTCCCAATGGAGTCTGTACAGTTAAATGCAATTACAAGATGGACTCCCAACGGAGCCTGTACAGTTAAATGCAATTACAAGATGGACTCCCAACGGAGTCTGTACAGTTAAATGCAATTACAAGATGAACTCCCAACGGAGCCTGTACAGTTAAATGCAATTACAAGATGGACTCCCAACGGAGTCTGTACAGTTAAATGCAATTACAAGATGGACTCCCAACGGAGTCTGTACAGTTAAATGCAATTACAAGATGAACTCCCAACGGAGCCTGTACAGTTAAATGCAATTACAAGATGGACTCCCAACGGAGTCTGTACAGTTAAATGCAATTACAAGATGGACTCCCAACGGAGTCTGTACAGTTAAATGCAATTACAAGATGGACTCCCAACGGAGTCTGTACAGTTAAATGCAATTACAAGATGAACTCCTAACGGAGCCTGTACAGTTAAATGCAATTACAAGATGGACTCCCAACGGAGCCTGTACAGTTAAATGCAATTACAAGATGGACTCCCAACGGAGCCTGAACAGTTAAATGCAATTACAAGATGGACTCCCAACGGAGTCTGTACAGTTAAATGCAATTACAAGATGGACTCCCAACGGAATCTGTACAGTTAAATGTATTTACAAGATGGACTCCCAATGGAGCCTGTACAGTTAAATGCAATTACAAGATGGACTCCCAACGGAGCCTGTACAGTTAAATGCAATTACAAGATGGACTCCCAATGGAGCCTGTACAGTTAAATGCAATTACAAGATGGACTCCCAACGAAGCCTGTCCCGTTAAATACAATTACAAGAGGGACTCCACTTAAATGTATTTACAAGATGGACTCCCAACGGAATCTGTACAGTTAAATGCATTCACAAGATGCACTCCCAACGGAGCCTGAACAGTTAAATGCAATTACAAGATGGACTCCCAATGGAGCCTGTACAGTTAAATGCAATTACAAGATGGACTCCCAATGGAGCCTGTACAGTTAAATGCAATTTATTACAAGATGGACTCCCAACGGAGTCTGTACAGTTAAATGCAGTTACAAGATGGACTCCCAACGGAGCCTGTACAGTTAAATGCAATTACAAGATGAACTCCCAACGGAGTCTGTACAGTTAAATGCAATTACAAGATGAACTCCCAACGGAGTCTGTACAGTTAAATGCAATTACAAGATGAACTCCCAACGGAGCCTGTACAGTTAAATGCAATTACAAGATGGACTCCCAACGGAGCCTGAACAGTTAAATGCAATTACAAGATGCCATTGAAGATGGACTCCCAACGGAGCCTGTACAGTTAAATGCAATTACAAGATGGACTCCCAACGGAGTCTGTACAGTTAAATGCAATTACAAGATGGACTCCCAACGGAGCCTGCACAGTTAAATGCAATTACAAGATGGACTCCCAACGGAGTCTGTACAGTTAAATGCAATTACAAGATTAACTCCCAACGGAGCCTGCACAGTTAAATGCAATTACAAGATGAACTCCCAACGGAGTCTGTACAGTTAAATGCAATTACAAGATGAACTCCCAACGGAGCCTGTACAGTTAAATGCAATTACAAGATGACTCCCAACGGAGCCTGTACAGCTAAATGCAATTACAAGATGAACTCCCAACGGAGTCTGTACAGTTAAATGCAATTACAAGATGAACTCCCAACGGAGCCTGAACAGTTAAATGCAATTACAAGATGAATTCCCAACGGAGCCTGAACAGTTAAATGCAATTACAAGATGAACTCCCAACGGAGCCTGAACAGTTAAATGCAATTACAAGATGCCATTGAAGATGGACTCCCAACGGAGCCTGTACAGTTAAATGCAATTACAAGATGGACTCCCAACGGAGCCTGCACAGTTAAATGCAATTACAAGATGAACTCCCAACGGAGTGTGTACAGTTAAATGCAATTACAAGATGAAGTCCCAACGGAGCCTGTACAGTTAAATGCAATTACAAGATGGACTCCCAACGGAGCCTGTACAGCTAAATGCAATTACAAGATGAACTCCCAACGGAGTCTGTACAGTTAAATGCAATTACAAGATGGACTCCCAACGGAGCCTGTACAGCTAAATGCAATTACAAGATGAACTCCCAACGGAGTCTGTACAGTTAAATGCAATTACAAGATGAACTCCCAACGGAGCCTGCACAGTTAAATGCAATTACAAGATGGACTCCCAACGGAGTCTGTACAGTTAAATGCAATTACAAGATGAACTCCCAACGGAGCCTGTACAGTTAAATGCAATTACAAGATGAACTCCCAACGGAGTCTGTACAGTTAAATGCAATTACAAGATGAACTCCCAACGGAGCCTGAACAGTTAAATGCAATTACAAGATGAATTCCCAACGGAGCCTGAACAGTTAAATGCAATTACAAGATGAACTCCCAACGGAGCCTGAACAGTTAAATGCAATTACAAGATGCCATTGAAGATGGACTCCCAACGGAGCCTGTACAGTTAAATGCAATTACAAGATGGACTCCCAACGGAGTCTGTACAGTTAAATGCAATTACAAGATGAACTCCCAACGGAGTCTGTACAGTTAAATGCAATTTATTACAAGATGGACTCCCAACGGAGTCTGTACAGTTAAATGCAATTACAAGATGAACTCCCAACGGAGCCTGTACAGCTAAATGCAATTACAAGATGAACTCCTAACGGAGCCTGTACAGTTAAATGCAATTACAAGATGAAGTCCCAACGGAGCCTGTACAGTTAAATGCAATTACAAGATGAACTCCCAACGGAGCCTGTACAGCTAAATGCAATTACAAGATGAACTCCCAACGGAGCCTGTACAGCTAAATGCAATTACAAGATGAACTCCTAACGGAGTCTGTACAGTTAAATGCAATTACAAGATGAACTCCCAACGGAGTCTGTACAGTTAAATGCAATTACAAGATGGACTCCCAACGGAGCCTGTACAGCTAAATGCAATTACAAGATGAACTCCCAACGGAGTCTGTACAGTTAAATGCAATTACAAGATGAACTCCCAACGGAGCCTGCACAGTTAAATGCAATTACAAGATGGACTCCCAACGGAGCCTGTACAGTTAAATGCAATTACTAGATGAACTCCCAACGGAGTCTGTACAGTTAAATGCAATTACAAGATGAACTCCCAACGGAGTCTGTACAGTTAAATGCAATTACAAGATGAACTCCCAACGGAGTCTGTACAGTTAAATGCAATTACAAGATGGACTCCCAACGGAGTCTGTACAGTTAAATGCAATTACAAGATGAACTCCCAACGGAGCCTGTACAGTTAAATGAAATTACAAGATGGACTCCCAACGGAGTCTGTACAGTTAAATGCAATTACAAGATGAACTCCTAACGGAGCCTGTACAGTTAAATGCAATTACAAGATGGACTCCCAACAGACCCTGAACAGTTAAATGCAATTACAAGATGAACTCCTAACGGAGCCTGTACAGTTAAATGCAATTACAAGATGAACTCCTAACGGAGCCTGTACAGTTAAATGCAATTACAAGATGGACTCCCAACCGACCCTGAACAGTTAAATGCAATTACAAGATGGACTCCCAATGGAGTCTGTACAGTTAAATGCAATTACAAGATGAACTCCCAACGGAGCCTGTACAGTTAAATGCAATTACAAGATGAACTCCCAACGGAGTCTGTACAGTTAAATGCAATTACAAGATGAACTCCCAACGGAGTCTATACAGTTAAATGAAATTACAAGATGGACTCCCAACGGAATCTGTACAGTTAAATGCAATTACAAGATGAACTCCTAACGGAGCCTGTACAGTTAAATGCAATTACAAGATGAACTCCTAACGGAGCCTGTACAGTTAAATGCAATTACAAGATGAACTCCTAACGGAGCCTGTACAGTTAAATGCAATTACAAGATGGACTCCCAATGGAGCCTGTACAGTTAAATGAAATTACAAGATGGACTCCCAACGGAGTCTGTACAGCTAAATGCAATTACAAGATGGACTCCCAACGGAGTCTGTACAGTTAAATGCAATTACAAGATGAACTCCCAACGGAGTCTGTACAGTTAAATGCAATTACAAGATGAACTCCTAACGGAGCCTGTACAGTTAAATGCAATTACAAGATGGACTCCCAATGGAGCCTGTACAGTTAAATGAAATTACAAGATGGACTCCCAACGGAGTCTGTACAGCTAAATGCAATTACAAGATGAACTCCCAACGGAGTCTGTACAGTTAAATGCAATTACAAGATGAACTCCTAACGGAGCCTGTACAGTTAAATGCAATTACAAGATGAACTCCCAACGGAGTCTGTACAGTTAAATGCAATTACAAGATGAACTCCTAACGGAGCCTGTACAGTTAAATGCAATTACAAGATGGACTCCCAACGGAGTCTGTACAGTTAAATGCAATTACAAGATGAACTCCCAACGGAGCCTGTACAGTTAAATGCAATTACAAGATGGACTCCCAACGGAGCCTGTACAGTTAAATGCAATTACAAGATGGACTCCCAACGGAGCCTGTACAGTTGAATGCAATAAATTACCAGATGGACTCCCAATGGAGCCTGTACTGTTGAATGCAATTACAAGATGGACTCGATGGAGCCTGTACAGTTACATGTAAACAAGATGGACTCCCACGGAGCCTGTATACATCTCTTGCGTGTTGATGTGTGTTCCGATACTGGTCTCCCGCGGAGCCTGTATAGGCCTATCACAATGTGCTAATGCATGTTTCCATGCTAGACACACGTACGGTTCCTGTATATCCCTGACTTATAGCTGTGTGTTTCCATCCTGGATTCTAACAGAGAGTGTACATCCCTATGGCTTTTGATATAATCTAATCTAAAGATGTAATTATTTGGAACTTGTAACCTTAGCTAAATGATATATCTTGACAAACTATTAGTAGCATATTAAGATTGTCAGATTGTATTAAATGCGAACCAATAGCCTATACAACAGCGTCTTTCGAAGAATGGTTTCGTATCGTGTGGCTGTCGGTCGATTAATCGATGAATCGGCTGCGATGACTTTCATTCGATCGGTCGTCCATCGAAGTCTTCCTCGTTCATTCGATCTTTTAAGGTCTTGATCGCACAGTAGTTGGCATTCTGTTTCACAAGCTGCAGCACGTATTGAACGATAAGCGATTCTACCAGGTTTTGGCAGGCTAAATCTTTCAAATAATATCGACTTCTTTCAAATTGTAGCGCGTATTTTCTTCAGGTCTCTTTAGTCGAAACTGAGAATTTTTCACTCTACAGTGTTACCATGACGACTAATTTTTAGCGATTGTGGTAGACCAATAAGCTAATTGTGACGTAATAACAGTCTTAGTAATGACGATAATAATTAGCGTCATAACCGCAATTCGAAGATTTAATGGTAAAACGCGACTGTGATATGAAAACGCATAGATAATGGAACATCATTAGGCTATAGGCCTAAACACTATGTATTAGAATTAGAATTAGAATTAGAATTAGAAGCATTAGAATAGTTTATTAATAATTGGACAAGTAGGCCTACGTCTAGCCTATAGGCCTATAGGCATTAGGCAGTGGCGTAAATCATGGGGGGGCAGAGGGGGACTGCCCCTCCCCAAAGTTTTGACTTAAGCCCTTCTGTCCCCCCAAAATCCGGCCCTCGTAGGTACTCTGCCCCCTAAAGTTATGTATAGATGTTCGCCTCTGTATATATAGGCCTATGGCAACATATAAACAATAGGTATAGAATTTGTGGGCCTAGCCTAAATGAATAGAAGTATTTAGACTGGGACTGAAGACGAATAGGTCCATATAGCCTACATGAATAATAACCGATAAGCCTAGGCCTATAGCTGCTCCGCACAGCTATAGCTGGGCGGAGTCGACCAACAGTGTTTAATCTACTCCCCTTGCTGTCGGGGGAAATCTAGGTTCTCGGGGGTATCCAACATATTTGAAAACTTGACCACCGAGTTTCCAAAGAAATTTTCGAGAGGGGGTAGTAACAACAGTTTTCCAAGATTTTTCGAGGGGGGTAGTAACGAGACTTTTCCAACACTTTTTCGAGGGGAATAGTAATTAACGAGAATTTTCCACCAAAAATAATTTCCCCTCCTCGATAAATCCTGGGGAAATTATCCCTAAATTTCACACTTTCTGTACAAAATTTCATCTCTTTCATTTTTCTGGGGAAACTCGATCCTGGGGGAACTTCCCCCCAAAGACGTCTAGATTAAACACTGGTCGACCAGCAGAGTAAAGGAAGCGGGAAAGTGGAGGAACGCAATAGAAATGACAAAAAGCTAAGGAAGAGATGGAACATATTGGCGGGAAAGAGAGTAGGGCTTATACTAAATAATAATTGTTTTATTTTCGTTTATTTAATCAGTAGGGAGCCGTTAGGCCTATATGCGCGATATTCTTCACTGAATGCTTCACGTTAAGCAGCGAATATCGAGTATAGGATAGCAGAGTGTAGGACATTATCCCCCGGACATTATCCCCCGGACATTATCCCCCGGACATTATCCCCCAGGGTAGGACATTATCCCCCCAGTCTAAGATATAATCATATACATATACATATACATATGTATATACATATATGTATATATACATATGTATATATATATGTATATATATATATATATATATATGTATATATATATATGTATATATATGTAATATATATATATATATGTATATATGTATATGTATATATGTATATGTATATATATATATGTATATATATACATATGTATATATGTATATACATATGTATGTATATATATATGTATATATATATATACATATGTATATATGTATATACATATGTATGTATATATATATATGTATATATATATATACATATGTATATATGTATATACATATGTATATATATATGTATATATATATACATATGTATATATATATGTATATATGTATATATATATATATATATATGTATATACATATACATATACATATATACATATACATATACATATATACATATACATATACATATATTTACACAGAGGGGGGATAATGTCCGGGGGATAATGTCCTACGCAAAATCGGGGGATAATGTCCGGGGATAATGTCCGGGGGATAATGTCCGGGGGATAATGTCCGGGGGGGATAATGTCCGTTCCCCTAGGATAGCTGCCTTCGTTTGGCGCTGCCTGCTGGGCCTCGCTCCAACCGATCTGGAATGGCCACCCCTTGGTGCTCCGTTCCCTTCCTAGAACCCCTTCTCAGGCATTCCTCATCTTAAAAATGGTCTAATTTGGCCGCGCTGGGGTTGGGAGCGCCTCCGAGTAGTTCCATTGAAGAGGCGCTATACAAATTCAAGTAGGCCTAATGAATTAATATTTGCAGAGGCTTAGGCCTAAGTGGGGGTACAAAATTTTGCATTTTTTGTCCTTTCATGACTGGTAATAATTATAATGGCGTCGTTTATATTCTATGCATAGGCCTAGGCCTACTAGTACTACTACTACTACTAATAAATTAATAATAATAGGCCTAATACCTACTACTACTATTAAAAAATACTAATAACAATGAAAACGACGATGGTGATCACAATGACGATGCTGCTCCGCAATTATTTTGAGTCATGTGGAGAAAATAAGAGAAATAATAATGGGCAAAACAATATGTATGAAAAGTGGGAGGAATGAGTGACATCCGTGCAGGCGGTGAATACAGGCCGTGTAGGCGTAACTAAAATGTTCTTTTAATAATAAGAGTAATAAAAGTGATAATAATAAAAATAACGATGAAGAGGATAGTGAAAATGGTCCGAATCCATTACCGGTTTCTGCAGTGCAGGTATAACATGTAGCGCCTCCGAGTAGTTATCTTGAAGGGGTGCTATATAAATTCCATAGATAGATATATAGATAACAATTGAGCGCTTTTGACCTGCTTTAAGGCATTCTTCAGCATGCGACGCAATTAGAGCCACACAAGGAAAGGTACAATCATGTAGCAGTTCATCAACGATTTCGTGCAGGATGAAGGTTGGAAGTGGGTCAAGTGTACGTGGCATTGGTCGAGAAGACAGAATAAACAATTTTAGTTTTCATGGAAATCTCAAAGCTATCAAGCACAATTATACAGGTTCAATACATGTTCAAACAACTCTTTGGAATGGCACATATGCAGATGTTATACAATCGAGGCAAGAACAGAGTTCTGATGTGAACTCAAAACTATAGTCTATAATACTGTATACTACTAACAATTTCACTTCTGTACGAATTAGGCCTAATTTAATTAACTCAAATAACCAATAATGCATTACTAAAATTTAGGAATCCCAAGCAATTCAACCTGATCAATACATGTATTTTTTAAACCTGTATAACTTAATTTAATGTAATCACAATAATTTGCTGCATAAAAAATTACTATCACCAACATACATGTAACTACCACAAGCTTCAATCTGAAAAAGTCATGGTATAGCCACTGGATTAATTCATATAATTTAACAAGCATTTACTATCTTTAATGAAAATAAACTTTTCAATTCTCATGGAATTATAGTCCATCAGCTGGCAAACCCCATTTATATAGCACCAATCTCATGATGGCAGAAAGACTAGCTGAATCAAGTGTCATCAAAACATTTGGAAACAGTAAACAAGCAGCAGTTTTCTGAATGCAGTGTTAGTGTAGGCCTATTTGTGTAGTGATGAAACCAAAATGTGCAGTTATGAAGACAATATTTGTACACCCTTACTTTTCAACACACTTACTTTTGCCCCAGTATTTACTAAATTCTACATATCTCTGTTGATATTTTACGAATTGTGCAGTCATTTATTTTTCTTAAAAAGACCAAGAAAGACTTGCATTAAATGAGTCACAGACCATACATGATTTGTTTCTAGGTGATTTACTCTGTCCGAATGTTCTGGCCATAGCATTTTGAAACGTTCCCAATCACAATTAACTTAGTCTAACAGGCTAATGCTCTTATCGATTGTCATGAGGAATGCTTAATGTTGCAATAGCAATGGCTCATGAATAAACATGAGCTTTGATGCAGTGAAGAGTGACTTGTCTGGTCATTAGGATGACGGAGGTTTAGGGCGATCTCCAATGCCACCCGCACAGTCATAGACAACCTGGCTGACTTCATAAGCAAGGAGATCAGCATTAGCCTAAAACAGCATAACCACAGAGATAACAGATTAAAATCTCACCTAAATTTGAATCAAATGAAAAGAATTTATACAATTAAATTTACACTCAGAATGAAAAAATGCTAAAAGTTGAAATACTATAAAATCTAAACCATAATTAAATAACAAGTCTGAGCCTAATATTTTATAATCCTAAAAATTAAAGCAAGTCTTAGTCCTATGGCAACCAAAGCAGACTTACCACTAAAAATTAACCTAAACTTTTTATAGAACCTATTGCAAACATACAGAAGGAGAGGTGTGATATGAAACAACAACTGCTTCTCAACACATCACATATGTAAGGTCCACTATGTAATATTCCTCTGATCACATTGTAGTGCAACTTTAAGAAACACTTTGAATCAAATAACGTTTTATGCAATATAAAATAAGAGGCAACACTGTATCTGTGATTTAACAAAACGTATAGAGCTTTTCAGAAGTGCTGATAGCAATAACCTCATGAGAAATGACCACTTACTTTTGTGCTGGCCTCGGCATAAACCCTGACTGCATCTTCAGTTCCAGAAGGACTGAAATTACACACATTCAGAAAAATACACCAAATCTATTGCATGGACTCTACAGTCAACTTATGCACATACATGCATAATTGCAAATGAAATATGTAGACGATCACATATGCAAACTCTGGTTACCATGTTTGGATGTTGACTAGCTTTATCCAATTATTTATGACTACCTACTGCGGTTTAGCTTCAAACATCTATCAACAGATGCCTTGTGTATTTTAATAATAGACCATAAGGATGAAATGACACAAATTAATTCTTATACACAATACACAAGACAAATAAAAACAAGATGACCACACGGAAATCTTGTCAACCAACCGAACAAAGCTTCGTGCTTGACTGAACTTGGCCACAATGGAATTGATCTTGTCCTGCAGTCCTTGAGGTGACGTCATCCTGCGTTCTGCATCAGTCGTCTGAATCAACGACCTATCCTTCACCTGAATATGAACAGAAACAAACAAACCCTTGAATACCTGGATCTTGCCAACCAATCCTGACAGCCTCTATGAGAAGAAATTGTAGCACAGTTGGTATTAGCAATAAATGGCTTTTCGTCAAGCAGCTGAGGAGATAATGATAAAGAAATTTATGACAAAAACTGACAATGATATGCATCAAGACATGCATACCTCTCAAATGTGCAGAGAGGTACATTTGAAATCTTTAGCATCAACGATCTAGAAGAAGTCGGATGATGAGTATGATGATAACGATGGTATTAATGACAACATTGCTATCTACAAGATGATGAATACAACACGAAATGATGTGAAACACTTTGATTTTTGAATTGATGATTTTAAGATGATGATGACGTAATTCATGATGATCAAATATGGCAAAAATCAGCATGTCTCTTACATACCTTGACCTTGAGCTGCCGGTTGGGGAGGTCAGTATAAGTTTTACTCCAAGTCTTGACATCCCACTTGTTATATCTCAGTATGGTCTCAACAAGAAGCAAATCAGAAATGGCATCACCAACCGTCTACAAAAACATAAAAACATCACAATCACATGAAACCACACCTCACACATAGAACCATCAAAATGAGTCTCCATTTGCGTGGAGTATTGGAACAGGCCAAATATAAAAATTCAGTAATAACAATATCATCATAATAGAAAATAATAATAACATCATAATAAAAATAACCGACACATTTACTTCTGCCACAATGGCATAAAATAACAAAAAACATATAAAAATAGTTAAACTACAAATTTTGCTTAGTACTAACAACATTACTATTATTATGACATTTTTGTGAAACATTTTTGTAAAATAATTAATATCCATGTTTGTAATTATAAATGTACTAAAAATTCATAATCAAAGGCGCTCTCTACACTAGTGCAAATGATGTTGAAGTTCACTAACAATGAAACGTCAGAAAGCAAACAATGCACAGATAACCAAATAAGCCGCCAGTGGCAGGCTCCTGCACACATGTAGAGTGCAACCAATGAGTTCTATCAAGAGTTGAAAGTCGATACATTGATGAGAGGCCTTGAACCGAGCTGTATCAAAGATGAAGGTTAAATTACAGTCCGTGCGGTTCACCATTGGAGCACAAGGTAGCCTTGCCATCTAGCAGTCCCTCACAGATGGAAGACGACGCAGTGTCTGGACAACACAGGCAGGAATTCATCAATGGCTGTTCAGTTGGACATAGAACATATCTGTAACTGACAGTTGGTGCAACTTTTCTTGCCCTTCCATCACCAAATCCAAGAGTTCCTCATTGCAGATGGCATACAAACATCTGAAGCTCAACATTGCTTAGGTGAGATCCTGTCCACCCTTTATGATCATGATACAGTTAAATGCGACTAAACGTTGTACAAAACACATTACAACCTTTGCAAAATCAAAACTATCTTCGAAACTCAGCCTCAAAAGCAAAAAGAGTGTTAAAATGATTAAATGACAATCGATGAACTGAAGTAAATAAAGATGACTGTGACTGAACCTGATTAATGAGGTCAATCGTATGCAAGAGGCGTACAGCAGCCAATCGAACAGAATCTTTGTTACTATTAAAACATAACAAAATAAACTGCACATTAACAACAAACAAAATAATCCAAAAAGTGCAAGGGAGAAGTGTGAAAGACTGATATTGCTTAACACAGAGGTCCTGGGATGCAACGTACACAGAGAAAACAAAAATAAAATGGCAAATTGGAAAAGGTCAAAGTATTGTTGTCTGTAATTTACTGAAACCCATATACAGACAAATGTTTCAACACTCATGGTGATTGGTTTACACACGAGTTCAAGAAATGCTTAAAACATTCTAACTCTATCAATAAGACCATTTCCACATTAAGACTAAGCGGACAGTCATTTTAGTCATACATAATAACAGACATGCACTTGATCTTCTGCTCATCTACTTTACATAACAATCACAGATCATAGAGATATACAGATGGTGTTAAGTAATCGGCATATGAATGAATGATGGACTCTTCATGACTCCATATGAAATATTTAACGTCCAAGAACAAAACCTGCACTTCACATTCAATCAAAGCTGAACTGAAAATCCTACCCAATCAAGATAGTTTTATCAATGACTATGTCTAACCAATCCTCTATTCACCGAATCCCACCTAACCCTGCTGGGGTCGGCCCAACTTTCTGGAATAGGTTGCCTAGCACCCTACGATATGAGTTCCTTGGTCTTAATTTACTTCTATTCTGCAAGCACATGAAAACCTATTCTGTTCAATTTTGCTTTGCTGTCGATAGGTTGGGACTGCCTCTGATGACTTTCTCTTGAAGAGGAGCTATATAAATAAGTGATCGCAATTACTAACTAATAACAATGAAACGGCAAAAAGTAACAATCTACATGTACATGCATTATTTAACATAAAAGAATTGCTAAAAAAACCTGACTAAAAGAAGGTTTAGAATATTCATTACATAAAACATTTACACAAAACGAGAGCACATGCTAAATAGCATGCACTAGAGAGATACAAATGCAAAGATATTCGTCACCTTGGTTGTTCTGATATCTCTTTGACTTTTTTAATTGCACACTCTTGAAACAGAACCTACAATCAACACCGATGACTACAATTGCCGCCATAGTTTATATCACAATATAATCTGTGCCTCAACTTCAGACTAACTGATCTTGCATGCATAATAAGAGCTTTGAATAAATAAATGAATACAACTTTTTATTATACAGTAACCTTAGCAAAAACGCATGACTACATTTACTTAGAAGTGCTTGTTGCTCACCACTGTGTTCAAGCTTTGATTTCTTATACAAATTAATGCCAAATAAGGAAAAGGAAAAGTTCTTCTGGTCTAGTGGGGTGGTGTTCCTACACTTTCAGCCCTTGAACCAGCAGAGGATAAATCCCAAGATCCTGGTCATGAGGCCAAAGAATCACAGAACTTGCCAATTACCTACAAGCTTATGCCCAAAGACACTGTTTGGTGAAAAAAGGAAACAATTGTTTGATGGTCAAGTTAACATTTACCCTCATGCCACAAGATCTTTCCAACAGGAAAATGTCTCTAACAAGAATAGTTGATAGATTACAAAATGAACCGACAATTCTATTGAAAATGTCTCAATCTAACCTTAGTCAAAAACTCACTTCAGTCCTATGAATTATGAGCCTATGAACTATTCCTTAACCTAAACAAAAGTTAGCATATCTCAGCATCATATGTACAACATACAATACCCACATGGAAATAATTTCATATAGGTTTCATATGTCCTACATTATGGTGTTGCTCTTATGTAGCTTTAATCTATTTTCATTGCTCAGATTAAACCCTTTCTTTAATCGATAGATCTCTTGGTAAATGCATACTGTTCCATGTCCATTTGCTTCAAAGTAGACACCAATGTCAAATTCCTGTGCTTTATGGTGCAAATGCTTGACTCCGGTAGGCACACAGACAACAGGCACTTTCTGAAACATCATCACAAGACATCAGTAGTTACCACCACCAACATCATCATCACCACCAACATCATCATCACCACAACCATCATCATCACCTCAACTATCTGAAGCAAGGAGTTTAAACATGAAAGTTATGATCACCAGCTATAGTTATACTCTCCTTGGGCTTCGTTGCTAATGCAGTGGTCCTTCACTTTTGCCGTCACGATTTGAATCGTGTATATTAAAAAAAACAGTAATGAGACACCATATAGTTTGCCAAGCAGGAGTTCTCTAACTGATGTTGGTGCCAAAAGCCAATAAGATGCTTTCATCTTATCCATCAGCTGTGTACTAAAAAATGACTGACCTGACCTCTCTTTATCTTACGACAGAAGACAAGTTATAAACATCATTACCATCAAGTTTTTGCTATCGGAACAATCGTCAATGTTCTCATTTATTTAATCATCATCTCTTTTACTGATCACCAAGTCAAGAATGTAAATGCTGAACAACTAAAGGGCACAACACTCTAATAACATGAATGTGACACCTTTCTGGTGTGAAGTGTAATTTGAAGCCCAGAATACACACAGTATTTTCATAAGTATTCATACATAAAATAATCTCTCCTTCAGGCTTGAATTAATTTCGTCCAGAAGAATAAAAGGTGTTTAGTAATACATACTGAGGCTCAAGTTTATATTTTTATATTAACTTACAGCAATATTGTTGATGTAGTCAGTGGAGGCTCCATTGGCATAGGCTGTCTGGATGACTCCGATCCGTAGTGAAGTGATTCCAGTCTCTCTCACTAACTCTCCAATGTAGTTGGCCATCTGAACAGACAATTTATCACAAAGTCCAAGTCTCAAAGTGTCATTGCATGGAATAAGGTAATATATTTATAAAGTAAACATTACAAACTAAAGCATAGCAATCAATGTTTTGTTACAATACATTATGATACATACATACAAAACCTACGGTACAAACAGCACACTGTATCTCTGCTTGAAACTTAGGCTCAACTGCATCACTGACATTTATCAAAAAGTATCACAATTTTCATATGTTTTGTCACTTTCTTAAAATGCATCATACCAACATTTAACTGAAAATCATCTACTTTTATTCAATACAGTTTATGTGGCAAGAAGCCAAATAATCCCAAAAATCGCCACTAACAAAATGCTCTTTAGTACAGTCTTTCTTCAGTTAGGCCACACAGTCATAGAAAGCCATGGAAACTATTCAAGTAGGTTGCAGAGCCAATTACAAAATAAGATTTCAAACCTTAGAAGCTGTATCATGAAGTCAGGCACATAATTACAGTCTAATGTAATGACAAATTAAAGCAAACTTCGAAGTTTCTCCTTTTGTGTGGTACTTAAAACGTTTTGATACATACATTAAGTGTTTTGATGCATACACGCATACATAGATACATAAATAATGAACCTTAGTTTCAGCACTAATACAGAATCTGCCTGTAATTGCAAATAAGTGTTGTTTAATAGCAGAATAACTTTAACGTATTCTAACCTCTTAGGTCGAGCATCTTATATGAATCAAAATGACTTTCGAAATCCAGAATCAAACAAGTAACAAGAAAATTCCTATAAAATCCACTCACCAATGTTGCAATTTTATCTCCATCTAGAAGCTGGAAAGATCCGTCTGTTGCAAACAGATATCACAAAGGTCAGAAACCACTTAGTCAATATAATCCGTCACCATCATTCATTACACAGACAACACTATTATTGTCATTGTATTCAGTATCACCTAGATCGTTTTGAAATTGTCACCACTACTTCAGCTGTTGTCACGTTGGAGAGGTTCTTAAACTGTCCTATACACCATGACCACGATCACGACCACCATGACCACGACCCACCATCACCACCAAGACTACGACCACCACTAGCATGGGAATGACGACGATACGATGACCACCACCACAGGTTCTTAAAAGATACTATATAAATAACCAGGTGCATCACTACTAGCACAATCATTGCTGCACTAATCATTAATCATTGCTGCGATACTCATTAATCATTGCTGCGATACTCATTATTCATTGCTGCACCTATAATTAATCATTGCTGCACTAATCATTAATCATTGCTACACTAATCATTAATCATTGCTACACTAATAATTAATCATTGCTGCACTAATCATTAATCATTGCTACACTAATAATTAATCATTGCTACACTAATAATTAATCATTGCTACACTAATAATTAATCATTGCTACACTAATAATTAATCATTGCTACACTAATCATTAATCATTGCTACACTAATAATTAATCATTGCTGCACTAATCATTAATCATTGCTACACTAATAATTAATCATTGCTACACTAATAATTAATCATTGCTACACTAATAATTAATCATTGCTACACTAATAATTAATCATTGCTACACTAATCGTTAATCATTGCTACACTAATAATTAATCATTGCGGCACTAATCATTAATCATTGCTACACTAATCATTAATCATTGCTGCACTAATCATTAATCATTGCGGCACTAATCATTAATCATTGCTACACTAATAATTAATCATTGCTGCACTAATCATTAATCATTGCTACACTAATCATTAATCATTGCTACACTAATCATTAATCATTGCTACACTAATAATTAATCATTGCTGCACTAATCATTAATCATTGCTACACTAATCGTTAATCATTGCTGCACTAATCGTTAATCATTGCTACACTAATAATTAATCATTGCTACACTAATCATTAATCATTGCTACACTAATCATTAATCATTGCTACACTAATAATTAATCATTGCTACACTAATAATTAATCATTGCTGCACTAATCATTAATCATTGCTGCACTAATCATTAATCATTTAACCATTGCTGCACTAATCATTAATCATTGCTGCACTTATCATTAATCATTGCTGCATTAATCATTGCTGCACTAATCATTAATCATTGCTGCACTAATCATTAATCATTGCTACACTAATCATTAATCATTGCTATACTAATCATTAATCATTGCTACACTAATCATTAATCATTGCTGCATTAATCATTAATCATTGCTACACTAATCATTAATCATTGCTACACTAATCATTAATCATTGCTACACTAATCATTAATCATTGCTACACTAATCATTAATCATTGCTGCACTAATTGTTAATAATTGCTGCACTAATCATTAATCATTGCTGCACTAATCATTAATCATTGCTGCACTAATCATTAATCATTGCTACACTAATCATTAATCATTGCTGCACTAATTGTTAATCATTGCTGCACTAATCATTAATCATTGCTACACTAATCATTAATCATTGCTGCACTAATTGTTAATCATTGCTGCACTAATCATTAATCATTGCTACACTAATCATTAATCATTGCTACACTAATCATTCTTGTCAAAATCTGATTAGTTGTCTCCTGAATTAGTCTAAAACAGGAGACAAACAATGACTATCCTCTAAATAAACAGGAAGACAAATAATGACTATCCTCTAAACAACTTACTTTCATCCGTGAAGTAGTATACCAATCTGTCTCCATCGCCATCAAATGAAGCACATCGCATTCCTGGCCCTGTAGGGGACCCTTTACAACAAAAAACAACAACAAATAACACTGACATGCTGTGCAACACATGAGCAACAGTTCAGCAAAACACAAATGGAACATAAGACAATTGCAGAGAAATTAGCAAAATCAAGTCAACAGATTTTGGCCTCTTGACCACACAGGTCTCTTCATGCATCATGTGCAAATGTTTACTTTCAGTGTCTTTGTAACCACAATAGCAACTTCACTGCCTTTTACTTCAGTTGCTCTGAGAATCTAAAGACGCTATATAAATGGTTGCTTCAGCTACATAATCTTACATTTTATACTAAAACTGTTAAAAGTTGAAACTCAAAATATACATGATTCCAATAACCTTGAAGATTAGTCATCAACACAGAAAGATAAGTACTTCTACTTTCTGTTTAACTAACAATCTATTTTGAACTTAAATAAAAATGAGATACGGAAGGAAATACAGGCCATCAATCCCCAACTGCCGACAAGTCAGTCATACATTAGGTAGTTTAAAATGCATCAGTCAGCTTGGTTAAAGCAATTGAGGTGATCATGCAACATAAAACTATCAAAATTTATCTTGTTTATTCTTATTCAGAGGTGTCCAACCTTTTTGGGTGAAGAGCCACATTGCCATTTTTCTAAGACTTCAGGGCCAAAGATAAAATTTCACCAATAGTTAAAAAAACACAATGCATACTTGTGGAATAAAGCCGCTTAATATTATATTCCTTATTGACTGCTCTCTTCTTGACAGATCAAACATAACACACCCTCAGAATGCTCAATGACAAAAAAATTCTTTGGTCCACATATTTAAAAAAATTCTACATCTGTCTCACTTTTTACCAGCATTTGGTGCCGAAAGAAAGATTACGTATTGCACCACAAAGCTAGCATTAAAACTTCAAGTCATGTGAAGCAAAGAATATTGGGAAATTGTCAAGATCAGCAACTTAAAATGCAAATCATAATTTCAGACATAAAAAATCAATTTTGCTAAAACTCGATGGGCGGATTAACCTACTCAGAGGTCTGGATTGTGGCCTGTGGGCTGTGTGTTGGACAACCCTGTTCTTATCAGTTCATCAAGTGACACTAGAAGTGACAGTCTCATACAGCAAACAGTCTGCACAATACATATACAGTAGCTTGAAACTGATACTGACCAAGCGGAACCTTCTGATCGACCTTAACAAAATCTGCTCCACACTAGAACACAAAACAAAGACACCTTAGTGCATGTCAAGAAGCCATAATATACACTGTACTCAGACTAGGACAGTGCAATCTTCTTTCAACCTGATAAACAAGCGGTACAGACAGAACACATAGTGAACTCAGAATACAGCAATTCATGACATAAACAAAGTTACGTCAAAGTCAAAGTTCCATTTGTGCACACTACAACTAGATTGCTTTTTAATGAATATCAGAAACAAATTTTACTCTCGCAGACTGTATGAAAACAACACGATACACAACTCAACTGAACCAGATAAGACTATAATGCAGTTGATCTCTTTGGTAGATATGCTTGGTCCAGTGATTGAGATTCTGAGTTTGTTCAGCAGACTCTGTTGTTAACATGTTCTTGTCTCTGTCATCAAGCAGTAAAATTTGGTAACAGTATAATCTGGGAATGAAATGGCATGTTCTCCAATGGAATATGTCTGTTTCTGGCTCAAAGATGTGACATCACACAAGCAGATGAGACTTGAATACAATATCATGACAATATACCTATAAATATACAATGAAACCCTAGTTCTGACATCCATAAGATACAGAAAGTAAATGACAGTTCAAGTGTAAGCCATCACCAGATCCAAGCCCAATGCAGTATGACAATCACCTAATAAATCTGAAGAACTAACAATGCAAAAATTTTGGTAATGGATTTCACTTCCAGCTAAAGACTTTACCATGTGATTAAGTTTTCCAGAAGATCCATCATTGAATATAACGACTTGAAGGAGACTGCCTAATGACTTCAACATCTCCTTCATCTTCAGAGCACCAATGCCATTTGCGCCATCAATCCACAGACGTGGTTCATACGAGCCATGTCCCGAAATCTACAAGCAGCGAAACATTCTATAAACACAAGCCCAACCACACTGACACCCATATCCAGAGAAACTCACCAGCAAGAAAATAATTCTAATAATAGAAAACAGGGCAAATAATTTCAGTCTTTGCTTGGACTGTACTGTTCATCGCATTGCCCTCACAGAGAACCTGAATGCATGATATATCTGTGCAGCGCCATAACTTCTTCGCTTCTCACATTAATCGTCTATGGTCTGAATCTAAACTGAACTTTCCGGTTGACTCACATCAGCGTTGAGTTGTTGGAATGCTTTTGCTAGTTTGCTATAGTAGCCGATCTCCGTCGGCTGCCCGTAAGCACCATGGCTATTCGTGCATCGAACCAAATAATGCAGCTGAGGCGTCGTCAAAAGCCCTTGGAGAAAGAACAGAAAAAAAACTGAGATGAGAAGTTGCCTGTTTACATTTTTCATATTCCTAATATCTGTCCAGTCTGCATGTGCTGAAACACAAATAAGACACAGCAATGCAACTGGACAACATCGCCTTGTAGTTGACATGGCTGACAACAAAGTGCCATTTCACATGCACAAGGACCTGAACCCAATATATCAACAGGTGCAAGGCAAACCCATTACCAATCTGCCACAGTGTGCTGCTCTGCCTCTAACAATACAGTAACTGTAACATTACACGAAACATACACAAACTGCTTCTGAAAGAGAAACATGTTCCACCAGCTTAATCTAACACACTTAGCAACACAATAAATACAGGGATATGGTAGCCAACTGGTTAAAGTGCTCATCTTGTAATGCGAGCCTCAGAGAGAATGGTTAGCATGTTGGGACATTGAGCAAGTCCTTTACTCACAACTGCTCAGCACCACCGATTGATGCTTGGTCATTAGATAGTGGTGCTTAACAACACATAACAATAATAATAATTCATATACAACAGAATTTAGCACAAGTTTAGTGGAAGGACAGACAATGAAGAAACGGTTCTACCATTATTTCGACGGCCAGCATAAGCTCTCTGTCTACAGGATACTTGTAATAGAAGTAATACTTCTGTTCAACGATATAACTTGCATGTACACGACATGCATTCGTTCAACATCGACGCCCGGTTAATGGATAATGTTTCAGGCAGGACAAGCTGCTTTGGTTGTTCATGCAATGATGCATCAAGTTGAAGATCATTTTGCTGATGTTTAATTGCCTTGCCAGTTGTCCTCCATCCTATCTTAAAGCGCCAAGTATTTCAGTGTTATCCATCCCTGGCCGAAGATTTCTTCCCTCTGCAGCACAAGGGGTGTTCTGATTTTCCTCCATCTTGTACTTTAACAATTCAACATGGATGCTTTGCTGTGGTTGGCCCTCACTCTGGAACAGACTTCCATGAAACCTGCAACGTAATCTCCTTGACCTTCTTCTCCTGGCTCTAGTTTGCCATCAAACAAAGACCATTCTGTTTGATCATGATCTTGTGTCATCAGGTCACAGTATGTACCTCTGAGTAGTTTTCTTACATGTGCAATTATGATCATGATTAAAAGGAAAAACTTAGTTAAGTCAGTCTGTCTGTCTGTCTGTCTGTGTCTGTCTGTCTGTCTGTATATTAGAGTTAGCAAAGTGTTTTACCTACCAAAGTCAGTGTACTTTGATGCTAGGGCTGTGATGCCAGCTTTTAAGGCTTCTGAAAGACGTTGACTACTTGACCTGATTAAGTTTAAATAAAAAATTTGTTTATAAAATAAATTACCAGCTGACAAAGCTATCACAAAATTTTATCAAAAGCACAGCTCATGCAGAGGAAATGTCGTAGCGTACGAATCTAATCTCAGATCATCTGGAAACTAAAGCCAGGGCATCAACTGATGATCACCTCTAAGCAAATCTCATTCCTTAATCATAATCCATTGCACAGAACATAGTTAAGATCAAGTAATACTGTAATAGTAATGGTAAATCTAAGGATTTCTTTATCATTCACAAATTCTAAGATGCTGAAACCAACTTATTCATGACTGTACTCAGTCAAAACAAATTGAATAGGCAGGTGCAGTCAGGTTCAGTGCAAAGTCCAGGTCCAAAGTCCAAGTTCAAGTCCAAGTCCAAAGTCCAGGCCAAAGTCCAGGTTTAATGTCCAGGCACATGGACAGGAAGATGGCTACAGCAAATGGTGTTTGAAATTTGAGCAGCAATAATGACAATTAGAATAGGAGGAGTCAGGAGATGATTGTGTAAAAGTACTATTTTACAGTAGTCTTTTTTAAATGTCTCGTTTTGATTAAAAGACAAAAATTACAAGAGCAGCAATGCTGGTATCATGCATTGGGTCTTGGTTAGGACATTCTTTTGGTAATATGTATACCTCGGGCTGTACATGACAAATAACCAGTCACCGAGTGTTAATGCCCAGCTATTCACCAACACCCAACTATTCACAGCATGCTCATTCTCCATGAATATACAAAGATTTATGACTAAATGTTCATGATTAATGCCCAGTCAAGCATTCACAATGAATGCCCAGTAATTCCTTATAAATACTCAACTATTCATAATACACAATCACTCAACATAAATATCAAGCCATTCAATTGAAATACAGAATTATTTGCAATACTCAACCAGTCATAACAAATATCCATAAATTATGAATATCCAGCAATTCAATACCCAGCCATTCAATATGAATCCCCAGTCATTCATATGGAATACTCAGCAATTGGTATTCCTCCTTTATGAAGAACACACTCCTTATGACAAATATCAATCATATTCATGATCACAAGTAGGCGAGAGAAATTGTTAATGCATTTATAACATCAATTGATACTCACCTAGTATCCCGGGCAAAAATGACATTAGATGGCTGAGACACGTTAACACCAACAGCATTAATAATGGATTCCAAGGCGTCAGTCAATTTCTCATTACTAATTTAGAACAAAATTCACAGTATGTTAGATATCAGTAATCAATCTTTCATGAAATGACCTAAACTTGCTATAGTTGTATAAGTAAATAATGCAAAGTAAAAATATTCAATCCATAAGCCTCACAAAGATGTGAGGCTTATGGATTGAAAGATGCTCAGAAAGATGCTCAGTAAAAGCTCAAAGCTCTGCATACAATAAATGCTAACAAACAAAAAATGTCGAGTGCCTTTGTAGTTGAAAAACAATTGCACACCATCAGCTGGCTAGTAAAAGCCCTTTCACTGTTTACATTTGATGCCACATTCAGTCGTACAGGTAGTCTGCTACTGTGTCAAATTCGAGGACAGTAGCGTGCTGGTGAAATTTTGACAAGACATGCTTAGGCTGATGGTCAGAGTCAATAAAGTTTGAGGGTTTATGGTTGAAAGTCTGCAAATCCTTTAAGATTTTTGTAAACCATGACATTGGATCTCAGAGGAAAAATCTAGGCCAGTCAGTGGTGGCCAACAGAGACAGTGACCAGGGTTGGGTTAATGCCGGCAACAACCTATTATTGCCGGGACGGTGGCAATAACCGGTTATTGCCGGTTATTGCCAGTTGTTGCCGGTTATAACCAGTTGTGGCCCATTTTTTCCAAAGTAGCGGCAAAACAAGTGAAAATCATATTTCACTGGACAGACCGCATAGTCATAATAAATGTTTCTTGTGAGAAATTAAAACTACTGTAGTAAATATATATTGCCCTATAGTATACATACACTTAAAGTCAACTATAGGAGATCAAGATAAAAAAATTCTGACCTACAGTTCAACTACTTCAAAATAAACTGCCATTTGCACTGCAATAGTAATATTCAGGTCAACAGGGACATTGCCTTTTCAATATACTTACCTGGTAGTATATAATTTATGTGCAGTGTATAGAAGCCAATGGTTTGGCAAAATTTCTAATTCATAATTACACCATTCGATATTGACTGTATGTATATAAAACTTGTAAATGACTTTTATTAGGAAGAAATTATATGGTTATTTAAATAAGGTGATTTTAATTTGGAAAAACTTGATTGATTTAAAGCATGATATATTTAAATCAATCAACTCTGTAAAGTAGCAAGCCATATGAAATAAAAAATGAAGCTAACTGTGAAGATTCCATATTTTATTACCACAATAATTAATAGTTTCTATTTATGCCAAGAGGTTGTTGCCATTTTTGCCAAGAGGTTGTTGCCATTGTTGCCAAGAGGTTGTTGCCGGGACGGTTATAGCCATGGCAATAACCGGTTATAACCGGTGGCTGGCAACAACTTGCCAACCCTGACAGTGACACATACAACCTTGTCAGCCAAATATATGGCCATTTATATTGCTGTTATATCTGTTTGGCTCTCTTAAAATTAAGTCTTTCAACATTAATGTCAGATCTCATTGCAGCAGACAGTAATAATGGAAATCTTCTCATCTATACATAAGATAAAACAACATTCATTCATTCATTCATTCATTCAGAGCATTTATATAGCGCCCCTTCAAGAAACTACTCAGGAGCGCTCCCAGCCCAGCCAGGACTAAAGAAAAAGACTTGAGAGACTTGTAGAACCCTGTCAGATGGCTTACAAGTAAAAACGGAGCTTAAGTGGTAGGTCATTCCAGATGGAAGGGCCAACAACCGAGAAAGCACGGCGCTGCCTAATAGCCAAGCGAGTCCGTGGAACAAGGAACTCACCCCTCGTCGCAGAGCGAAGCACCCGACGCGCTGGAACATCAGACACTGGGCGGCAAAGATCACGCAAGTAAGATGGAGCGCAGCCAAGAACACAACGAGAAACCAGAGCAGCAAAGCGATATGAGATCCGCTGAGACACAGGCAGCCAATGCAACACATCACGCATGTATGCAGAGACAGGAGAGTACTTAGGAAGCCGTCCAATAAGCCGAGCAGCCGAGCGTAGAACTCGATCTAGTCGCCCCAAAACACCAAGGGGAAGGCCAGCAAGTAGTGAGGAACAATGGTCAAATCGACTAGTAACAAAGGCATGAACAAGGACCACAACTGCATCATGAGAGAGAGAGCGAGAGACCACTCGAAGCTGACAGTATGGGGCATTGCAAAGGTATTACATATGGCCAAGCAAAACAAGAGACACACCATGGTAATCACAGAAGGAGTGAACCAGAAAATAACAAAACAACTTTAGATCTGACCTGACATTTGCGAGTTCAGTGGCGTGAGTTTCCCAAGCAGCTTCGAGCATTTCACCATCAGGATCAACCAGTTTCACTCCATTATCCTCCTCCGGATTATGAGATGCAGTGATCATAACACCAATTGTTGCTGAAAATTTGTTTTAACAATTTAACATCATTCACCTAAAGCCAAACCTAACTCCATAACTTTGAGGCACTTGTCATTATTGTAATTCATAGCCATTATTACTAATAATGTTATTATTATTATTGTCATTGTTATCATCACCATTATTACATATCATTATCATCATTATTATTCGTTCATTCATTTGTCTCTATTACTTTTCCAACACATGAGCAACACATGCTACAAACACTATACAACTGAACATCATGCAACAGGCACAACCTGAAAGAACAAAATGTCCCTCTTAATTAGGAATGCCACTAATACAGTAGTACAAAGTGAACACAAGCCTAAGTCTGGCAAAACATCAAAGAATATTCAAATTCAACTAGACTATATAAATTCCTTAGTAACCAAGAGGGAAGAACAAAAATTAACTAACTATTCAGTACACAATTGTAGTGAACATTTTAAAAAGTTGCATCTGCTTTATAAATAGTTGAAAGCTTGGCACTGAACGAATGTTCATAAACAGTACGTTTCACAACATTTGACAGAATAGTGCATTTAATTGCAAATATCCAGGTGTTCGTATGAGTTAAGGTGCCATAGTAACTTCTTTGAGATCCAGTAAAATGGAATTGACAGTCTGCGCAATTCTTGAAATAGTAATTATTAAAGACTGCAGGCAATGGTTTATGCTCAAACTTGAACAAAATGATGGAAATTTGAAACTTATTCCTGGCATCATATATCAAAATGTTCAGTTTAGGGAAACAACATTCAGCGTCCATAAGATGCAAATTCTGAGCAACAATCCTAACTGCAAGTTGTTAAAACAGATAAACTTTTCAAATGAGAAGGGTAATTTGAAGACCATACAAGAACATTATTGACGCAGAACCTAATGAATGTTCAACAGTATTCTAATTCTTCTGACAAATTTTACGAGATACATGAAATATGTGGTCCTTCAAAGTTAAGTGACTGTCAATAGACACTTAGAAATTTACATCAGCTCACTAGTACAATTAGCTGCTTGTCAATATAGATATTTGAATTTAGTTTAGGATTATAATGAGAACAGAATAGGATCAAGTTGGTTGTGTTTATATTAGGGGTGGGCAACGATTAAAAATTTTAATCGAAATTAATCTCATGATTCAAATTTTTAATAACGCGATTAATTTTTAATCGCACGTTACATTAGATAACAAGTACAACTACTCTACTGATTCTGAGTAGTTACGCTGAAAATGCGCTATATAAATGCTTGCAGTCAATCAACAAAAAGCAAACATGCTTTTATTACTTTTTACTTTAAAGTTTAAAGTGTAACCATAACATTTTTACTTTGTAATAGCGGTTTTTTCAAGAATTGTTTTAGCGCATTTATTAAAAATAATTTGGCACAGTGAAAATGGCATAATTAATTAACGCATTTATGACGTTAATAATGCGTTAAATGCCCAGTCCTAGCTTATTTATTTATTAAGGAAATTTAAATATTTACACTGCAGCAGACTAATCAGAAGCACTTATCAGTTAGCAAACATTGCTCAGATAACTAGAAGAGTCACCAGTGGCAGGCTGGTGTACAACCTAACAGAGTCCCACCTGAAGTTCACAGATTATATTCAACTTCAGAGATAAACTGCTAGACTGACATCAGTCAGCCACTAACAGAAGTACAGTGTAAATGGATTTAATCAAACAAATCAGTGATTTGTAAAGATAAGAAAAGTTTTGTGTCATCCGCTAGCAAATAAAACGGCATGAAGCAACACCCCTGGATGAATTTGGGAGGTCGTTTCTGTATAATAAAAACAATCAAGAACCTCAAACAGACCTCTGTGGAAAACTCCACAGCAAACTGATTTAATTTCAAAAAGCATTCCATTACATTGGACCTGTTGCCATCTGTTAGCATGAGAGCCTCTGAACCAAGAGACATGTCATTTGTCTGTACAGCAACCTTGTCTTGAGTCTGCACTTATGGCACCATATATAATACAAACAGTCCAAGTGAGAATTAAACTTAAATTAAAGAGATCAGGGAGTCAGACAGTCAGGCAATCTGGTAAGAAATTTGAAAAAGATGAGTTTTGAGTTTACACTTGATTGACTTGAATGACACAAACAAATGGCAGAGCAAATTGGGCCACAATCAGAGGCTTTGGATCACACACTGAGAAAGTCTGATAGCCCAAAACTGTTTTTCCATGCAGTCTAACAAGAGTCTTGTGATCGATTACAAGTTACAACATTTTATTGCTCTGAGGGTTGAGCAATGGACAAAGATAGGTTCTATTAAATGTACCAATACCTTGTAAGCTGTGAGACAGATTTTAAACAGAAAACTCTGTTCAGTGTGAAGCCAGTGTTGCCAATGACATGTTAGCATATACGATGATAGTTTCAGGCTTTTTTACAGTGCTGTAACAGAACTCCAAAATTTGTAGCTTCAGCAAATTTGTCTTACCAACAATAATGAAAAGTTAGTTACATTAGTTGTGACTGCAAAATACAAGACCTGTGGAGCCATGGCTTACTACATCATCACATACATAGACTAACCTTTCTTAACCTTTGACCTTAGAACTGCCAGCAGACCCATTCGATAGATCACATGATCTAACAGAGATGCCCTAAACAAAACAATCAATTTCTTTAAATCAATTTAAATTTTGACTTTCATTGTAAAGGCACTAAAAAAACAGTTGAATTATAAGAATTGAAATAGTTTTACAGTTATTCTTAGCCATCATCAAGATCGTATAAATCCCTGGAAGACTTAAAAGGTTAAACAATTTATACTACAAAAACTAAAAAGCTAAAAGTAACTTCTCACAAGTGTTATCCTTGGTGTTAACAAATCTTTGATGGAAAGAGCTAACACCATAGCCCCTGGAACCAACACGGTCGCTGACAAGTCCTCAATCCAAAACCAGTCCTTAACTATTAACTGAGAACGTTAATTTCATTATTATGCCACAGCTGCATTAATTTTCAACCTATTACAACTTGGCATCTTGGCATCTACAGGCAGTGTCTGGCACTTGGCTTCCACATGACACACTACAATCATTCCTCTAGCTGATATGTCTGTGGTATGAATGGATAATTTCCACTACTCAAAACTCTAGCCAAGAAAATTTTGCTTAGTCCTTCTTTTTTGTCCTTTTAAAATATGTTTTAAACATTGGGATGCCTAGTAAATTAAGAGTTGGTCAGGCACAGCCATTCAAATGTTGGACTATCACTTGGCAGGTATCGCTGGTGGATCAGCCTGTTCATAATGGATTGAAGCTTGTCCTTTCTTGTTAGCCAGCGTATCCCCACAATGCAAGGGCAGTGTATAACAGACGGGACACCAAGGTCGCGCACACCACGTTATAGAGCTGGGGCCAGAGAGACCATGGGCACTAAGCAAGCCCAGGGCATACATGGATTGCCTAGCTCGGCAACATATTCGAGCAATGCGCACGTCAAAACTGAGGGTGTCAGACAGCATAACTCCCTGAACCTTCATGCTGTTAACTCTGGTTATGCTCGTAATGGCTGTTGGGTAGGTTCCCCCACCCCCGCGGTTTCCATACCCAGTATTCAATAGCCGAATGTGAATATCAAACCAACTTACTTGACTGGGCAAGCTTATAGAATCAGGGGGTGACGGATATAGTGCGTAAGTTTACTGGCGTCGTGAGTGTCAGTTAAGGTTGGGTTAGGCATCGTGAGTGTTGGTTAGCGTCAGGGTTAGGGTTAGTGTCGTCATTAGAAAACCTGGTACCGTCCGGCGTCCGCGCAGTAAGTAAGTAGTTTATTCACCATAAAATAAAGCAAAATGACAATACACAAATTTTACAAACCAAGTGGTGGGCTACCGGTGAAGTCACATAGGATTCATCTCGCCGGTCACCCTATTGGGCATGCACAGCATGCCCAAAAATACTGGAAAATTCTTCAGCCCTCGATACTATAACTTTGCCCTCGATTGGGGTTCGATTAACTGTGTGGGTAATCGTAATATTAAATTTTTACAGCGCCAACAGTTGCTAATTCTCGGGAACCAGCTTACTCACAGGCGCTCGCTAAGTCAAAGACGTATAATAAAGCCAGCGTTTAATAAAGAACACACTTACTTACTTACTTACTTATATTGACCCTGAACTGATGAACGGCTGAGGTGGCACAGAGGGCTTGACATTCCATGGACGACGGCCAGGCTCATCCACCTAGAAAAGACTTTCTTACTCCCTTACTTGTTAGGCTTTGCTCTCAGAAATTTTAATATATTGAGCCACAATTGAACTTCCACTAACCGACATCTGAATCCAGCTGTTCCATATTCGATCAATTTATCCGAAGACTTTTTATATTTCTCATGTCTGACTTTAGACGCCGCTTCTAGCAACGCAAGAGAAGAAGAGCGTCTTTCCATAATAACTCTAATAAGGATAAAGGGATCAGACTTTTCTCCTCCGTTCAGTCAGACGCCGAACCCTCAACATCAGGAGTGGGAGCGCCTCACATACACCAATGTGGCACGAAGTATAAATAGTACAGATGTTTGACGGTCCGCATTACGTCATTCAACCGTTGAGCGTCATCTAGTAGTTAACTGTAGTTGAATCCAAAATATTGAATCCATTAATAGTTGGGTTTTTTAAATGAATATTACAAATTGCATATATGAATAAAAAATGTACTTTGGGGGGCCATTTGTAGTATTTTTCATTAGCACCACTTGTATAGAATTATAGTCCATCATTTACGTTGAATCACGATTTCCAAACTTCCCCTTGGTGCGAAGAAGGGTATGCGATCAGTCCTCTAGGATTTGAAGCAGAACATGGCACAACCATGGATTTCATATACGAGGGGAGGTTCCAAAATGGACATGATACACGAGGAGGGAGATTTTTAAAGCGATACGGGCGCGAATGGGAAGCCAGTGTAGTTTTTAAACATAATTTTTATGGCGTGATGTGATCTATAAAAGGCTGCATACTTACTAAAGTTCTAAACATAGTGGTTAAACGAGCGGCAAAGCAGTCACCAGAAGAAATGGAACTAATACTGAAAAATGATTGGCTACAAGATGCACGTGATCAACATCGGTGCTGTGATTGGATACTGATTGATGACGTCATCTTGTGAAACAAACGCTATTGATGACGTAAAATCCTTGGTCATTGAAAAGCCGACTTCAAAGCCAAAATGTGAAGTGAAGACAGAAGGTATTTAATTTAAAATACTATTTAATATCAAATACTTTTGCTTTATACCTCTATGAAAGAACACTTTAAACAGAACTGAGAGAACACTTTAAAACACAGAACTGAACATAAACAAACAGCGTTTGCTGGTAGTCAAATAAAGAATATTCTTACTTACTTACTTATCAGCTTAATTGTGTATTTAAACTTAACGGTTTCATTGGTTTCGTTCTTATGATTATTTAAAGTTGAAGGGGCCAGGGGTTTTTCAGCAAATAAAAATATGAAAAAGAAATCCACATCGAAAGTCGACTTCAGTATGTCCAACACGAAAGCAAAGCCAACCAACTTCAAAGCCAAGATATGAAGCAAAGATACGAGGTATTTAAATTCAGATTCTTTATAGAACACTTTAAAAGACAGGACTGAACTTTATCAAAGACAGAACTGAACATTAACTTGCATATTTAAACTGAACTTATGGTAATATGAAGTTGACAAGGGGTGGGGGTTTCAGCAAATAAAAATGAAAAGTCCAGATCGAAAGTCAACCGTAACATGGCCAACATGAAAGCAAAGTCGAATTCAAAGTCAAGATGTGAAGTGAAGACACAAGGTATTCTACATTAGATTCTTCTACTTTATAGTAACTATATGAAAGAACACTTTAAAACACAGAACTGAACATTAGCTCGTATATTTAAACTTAACTTTTGTGTGAGAAAGGTGATGACCAAATGCAATTAAGACCTAGAGCACACAACCGTACTCTCCCACCCAAGGACAACTCTCAATTTATTCCCAGATCATTACATACAAATATTTACTAGTTTATTCAAACAATTTCTAATTAACTTTAATTATCCATTATCACTCATGTTAGCATATCTGCATTTTTGTCAGATTGTTTTTCTCAATAAACAAATATATATATATCACTGTTTCTCCTTGTGTGTTAGTTTAGGAGCATTTGGGTAGTTCAGTCATCTACAGTTTTGTGGCCATTTAATTTATTTTACATTTATTTAGTTTTCATTGGGGGGGAAGTGTTTGAGCCCAGTTCTGTGGAAGTTTATGCGTATGAAACTATGAACTTGTGACACCAAGGACATTTCCACAAGAAACCTTTATGTTGCTCAAGAATCAACATTTATTAAAGTCATTTACAACTTCACTTCAAATACTCATGCCAAACACCCTGTTTAATATTTTAATCCAAGATTGAACAACCAAATACCGGTAGTAAAATACTACAGAGAACGCAACTTGTGGAAAATTAATTTTTCTTACAGAAAAAGAAATTTGAATTATTTTTGTTAAAATTAAAAAAGAAACACAATAGAAAAATCCTGTTGTCATTTTAATAAGCATAAACAACTAATATATATAATAAACCTATTGCAATTTTAAAAATACTCCACAAGTGCAGCTCACAATTATCGATATATAGTATCTTGATATTTTCACATTGTTAACACTTTGACGACGAGAATGTACTAAAGCGACTGGGAAACCAATGCAGCTCGTCGTTAAAGTGTTAATATAATGACTTGAGAAAGTGGTTTAAATAGCCACATATAGCAAGTCAGACAGGCTCCATAATAAGATCCAGAACAATTAAATGAACTTAACTAGCACAAGCACAGTAAGTAGAAGGTCAAAATATGACACAGGCACATCAGAGGCAGCAGCAAAGCATCCACCATTAGAATATAAACTTGCCCTTCCTTGATTACATTGATGTATAGCTTTCTTTCACACTGAATCATAAGTTTTACACAACAATCTGACAGCAACCAGAGACTGAATTTATTCGTCACTTTCTGGTATCACGGCAAAAAAGAGACTCATACACAATTATAAGCATTGTATTCTGCCCATTGTCAGTCATCATTACTGTGGTCATAACTGCTGCAGGCCAGTCATCCTGTCCTAAACAAAAAAGAACCAGAGCGCCGTCTTCAGGCGCCATGTTAATCTAGATTCTAGAAGTTATTACCGGTACGGTGTTCCGGTCATCAAAAAAAGAACCGAAACGCTGTTCCAGTCCCAACTGATCCCTGCTGCAATCATAATAACCATAATTGTTACCTGAATCATTATGATTACTATTATTAGTACTGCTACAATCATCACTACCACCAATAATTGTAAACAGCAATTTCAGAACTACCACTTCCATTACTAATGTCCTCATTGTTGTCATTGACAGACTGAAAACAGAATCAAACGAATAACTTAGTCAGTAAAAAAACACATCTGCTTTTTGTGGCAGTTCTTTGAATACTTAGCTGTTTTGATCAAGGAAACTTCTAACAGGAAACACCTAAACAACATCTCACATTTTCAGCTTTTCACGTGGTGCGTTTGTATGTACAATAATCACAGATAATAGTACAAAACAAACGATATTCACAGAATGTGCTTAGGCAGATGAGCATTCACTCCATTCTTCTACCAAAAACAATGTACTCTGTCCACTTAACAAGCAGGGTGCAATCTGTAGGGGAAGAAGGGAGGTTCAAACTACCTCCTCCCATTGAATGTACATATTCCCTACCATGTCCTACCGACAATCGCACCATGCATACGACTCGTCATAACTTGCTGATATCAGGAAAGTTAAGGAAAGTCAAAAAATAGATTTGAATGGTTACCAAGGCAACTGATGATGACATGAATTATATCATACTTTGACGATCACTGCTACTGATAATGCACATAACGCTGTAAAAGTGGAGTTAATTAATTCTACTTTTAAATAGGTTAGTCATCCTCTCGTCCATACACCTTCTGGGCATTTCTTTTCGATTTTTGACCAGGAATACCATCTGGTTCCTGACTTTCCTTGGATGTCGTTTCCCAGTCCATTGTGTCTGGTTTATTGGCACGCGTCCTTCGGGTAATTCTACCCGCGGGGCCTTTTTGGTCCGATGGTAATGCTGACTGGCTTCGAAGAGCATAAGAGGAAGAGGTGACAACTGGATGGGTGTCCAAGATGTCGACAAGAAAATCAAAAGGATTTTCCTGTTTATTGTCCTTTATGCCGTGCTTTTGTTGCCGAGACATAGCTGGCTTTTCTTCTGTATCACTATCATCATCATCATCAATCTGAATTGCATCCAGTGCCTCACTGTTCTGATCAACTAGGTAAGTATGATTGGCGGTCATTCCATGTTGTAATGTCTTCTCGTTGCTTTTCGTATCATCAGCTGCAGGTTGGAATGAGTTTCCCAGCGGGCTATCATCACCATCATCATCGTCGAAAGTAATCAGCTGCCTCTCCTCTTCTAGTTCTTTTCCAGTTACTGTCTCCATCTGTTCTTCATCCTGGTTCTGTCGACTGCTCTGCAGCAAACCTTTCTTTCGGTGGGTCTCCACTTTGCTTTGTCGAGACAAAGCAGAAGCCATGGAACCTTCATGATACAAACAGAAAATGTGTAGTACAACAAAACAAAGGATGACCAACAGAGGATATCAGAACTGCAATTCTCCTAAATTTTAGTTAAAAACATTTTCAGCCTGCATACAGGGTTGCATGATACAACAGTGTTCATTTCAGTGTGGTCTGACACATTGACCCAGACAGAAAGCCTCATACATATAAACACACACACTCAGGAATTATTCCTGATCTGTTAAGCTCACCCACCCCTTTATGTCGTTTTGATCTGGACTAAAGAAAACCACAGAGACTAAACTTCACGAAATTCAATCGGCTAGGCCTTGAATTGTGAAATGTTGGACGGCTACAAGAAGTTATTGTTTACTCACAACTCTGCTTTCACGTGCAGGTGAGACAACTTGCAGACAACTAACCAAATCTTCCATTGATAGGGAAAAGCCCAAATATTTATAACGTTTTATGAGTAAAAACCCAAATATTTATAGCATTTACCGGTAAAAGTAAATAAAAAAATTTATAACATAACAAGTAATTTTTAAATAACTAACATTTCTACTGAAGTAATTATTTGCAACAACTGCAACAAAGAAACATCCCTCAGATCCCTTCAGTAAAGGTTTTAATCTTTAATCTCAAAATCGCTAAAACTATCATAAAACCATAACAAACACCAAATGTTGAAACAATTTTAAATTTCAAAAGTGCATAAAATTTCATTTCAATAGATTATTTTTTAGCAAGTATTTGCTAATAATTGCCATATATTAATGGCTGCCGATAGCATGCGTGCTTAGCCTTATACATGTTTTACCATCTGTGTATGGGTGTACTATATCTGCCAGTGGATCTAAGTATTGATTTTTGTTGAAAATTGCTAATTAGTGTTTCCAATTGCAACTGCCATTTTTGGGTCACTGCACAAAGGAGGAACATATAGTTTGGAAAATACGGTAATATGTTAAATGTAATCGTATCTAGAGACTGCTAAAGATGTGCTTATACTAACTGCTAACCTTCAATGGCCTGGACCTGCCTCCTGAGATGTCTCACGTCTGCTGTCTCTTTAGCCAGATCTGCTTCACTTTTGGTTAGCCTCTCACAAAGACTCTGTTAATTCAGAAATGAAAACTGATTAAATGACTCATACATTTATGGAATAGCTAGTTTTGTAGTGTACTGTGTCCTTATTGGTCTGAATAAATCTGAACAAGAAAGCCTGTGAGTAAAATACACTGTCATTGTACAAGTATATTTATCACTTCAATTTATATGTGTTTCAATCCAAATACTGGAATTACTAGAACATTAGTAATGAACAAAAGAATAAAAATAAACAAGTTAAGGCTATGAACAGAAGGCAATCAGTAAAAAAAAATATAAATTCCGTTATAAAACAAATGCAGTGAAACCGGACACTAAATTTAAAGTATGAGCAATTTACAGTAACTGGTTTTCTTAGCCAAAGTGAAATCTTTTATTGATGATGGACGATCATTCAATTAGCGTTTCCAACCTTCAGCCTGTCGTGCAAACTTGATTTTAACTTCTCCACATTTTTAACGGATGCTAATTCATCAATTCCATTTACAAAGCTTGATCTAAAATATATCAAAATCAAATTATGCACAAACTTTATGCAGCGAGTTGCACTAGGAGACAACAGTGCTTTTAAACAGTCTTCTAAATTTCAGTAAGGTAAGCAAAGAAAAGGCTATCTACTAAATATTGGTTTCCAAGGGCTAATATCAGACTCATAATCTGAAATAATTTTGAAAAGTAACGAAATATATATAATATAAATTAACTAATAAAGGCACACTGCAGAGTACCTGTAGCTAAAATAAGCCTTGTCACATGGCTCCCTGACCATTGGCATACACGCAATCCAATCACGTAATCATGATCCCCACATTTCTGCATCATATCAGTGAGGTTGTCCAGAGATCGATGTCCAGTGGAGGTCTGAGTCTGGTTGTCAAAGACCAGATAGAGGCAGAATGGCTGCTTGGGCAGGTTTCGTTGAGGACGAGAAAGCTTCGAAGGCGGATGATCAGATGAAATAGGGTAGAAATTCTTGAAAGACCTCAATTTGGAATGGAAACCCTGTGGGGTGATAAGTAGAGGAGCCTGAGGCAGATGATGGTGGGTGAGTGGCGATATTGGTAGAGGAACAATCACTGTCAAGTGTTTCAAGCCGCTGGCCAACCAACCGAACAGCCGGCTTGCCTTGTGCTGCCCCACATTGGCCTGCAATGCCCTGCATCATGTCAAGCAGCCCCCATGTGCGGGTTCCGGACAATTCCCCCCTACCAATTCCCCCCGGACATTTCCCCCCGGGCGTTTCAATAGGACAATTCCCCCCGACATTAAAATCAATTAAAATCTCAGATATAGCTAATATTTATATTAAATATTATATATTATTAATAATATATAATTATAATATACTAGCAATTTTTACCCGGCGTTCGCCCGGGTTTTCCCCAGGCGTAATTTTTAACGGCTGCAAATAAAGGCTACTTACTTACTATATTTGCTGATGGGCTTCAAATATTTAAAAAATGTCCATATATCTGAATGGAAACGATATTTAGAGGTGAACATAGTTGCTTTGCCCGTGTACTGCACGGGTTATCTCTACCTTATAATTACAGGCAATATTACTATTTTGTTCCCCGTTCTTTACGGTTTATCTCTACCTGAAATAGGCGTATTATTTTGTTCCCCGTACTACACGGGTTATTTCTAAATTATAATAGGCGTATTATTTGCCGTTGGCCAGCGTGACGTAAGATTGCATATTTAGCCGCGTGACGTAATTTAAGATTGCATATTAATTTTAGTGACGTGGACAAATGGGCATGCTTATAATGTCCATAAATCGGAATTGAAAGCAAATTATGAGCTGAAAGTAATTGGGATGAGATAGAAATTCGAATAGCTAAAGTAAGTTTCGAGTTGCTTTGACCTAGAAAATCGGCAATGGCCGTGGTTGCAAAAAATGTGAGCTTAGTGTAATTAGGTCACCAAATCTGTAAATGGTTGCGCTGACCTAGAAATTCGCCCGTGGCGACTTCTGATTGGTTGCTAGATGCTCCGTGTGACGTAAGATTGCTTATTAAGCATGCGTGACGTGAACAAATGGCCTTACTATGGGCGGTATTGAAATAAGCTCGCTGAAAAGTTAAATTTAAAATGGCCATATATCGGCGTTTAAATAAAATTGCGAACTGAAAATAGTCGCGTTGACCTAGACGTTGCGTAATAATGCTTTGTAAATTTTTTTCAACTCGCTAAACCGTTCCGTTTCGGAGCCTTTAGCCGGACAGCGATGCATTGCAAACATACATACATACATACGGAAGGACAAACTTTAAGAATTATAGTATAAGATCATAGGCTAATTATAATTATAATTATTAATATATAATATTATAATTAATATAATTATAATTGTTAATTATAATTGTTAATTATAATTATATTATTAATTATAACTATAATATAATTAATAACTATAATATAATTAATTATAATAATATTTATTAATTAATATAGTAATATAATTATTAAAATAATATATAATATGTAATAATAATTAATAATATATAAATATATTATTAATATATAATATTATAATTAATATAATTATAATTGTTAATTATAATTATTAATTATAACTATAATATAATTAATTATAACTATAATATAATTAATTATAATAATATTTATTAATTAATATAGTAATATAATTATTAAAATAATATATAATATGTAATAATAATTAATATCACTAATAAATATATTAATTATTTATTATAATTATATGTATAATATATTGAATTATAATATATATATTATTTATATTAATATAATTAATTATATTAATTTAATTATATATTATATAATTTATATGCACAAATATAATTATATAATAATATAAAATATATGTAATTATTTTATAATAATTATTATATATATAGGGGGAATTATCCGGGGGAATTGTCCTATTGAAACGAGGAGGGGGGGAAATGTCCGGGGGAATTGGCAGGGGAATTGTCCGGGGAATTGTCCTAGACTCCCCATGTGCACACCATCCACCATTAAACTATGCTCTTAAAAGCCTAACCTAAACTGTTAGTGTCTATTCCCCAAGGTATCCACAAACAGACTGGAAATTAAATTACCCCAATGTCAGATAAAACCCTAAACAAGATAATATAGTTTCTTAAAAGCATAGAGCATACAAAGTGCCCTGAAGATTAGGGTAAATTAAATCTCATTCTACATCAGTTTAGTAGAGTAAAAAATGTGAGGAACCTATTTCCTCAGAGTACAACAGAGGCTTCAACACACTGAAAACTCTGATGTTGAATGGCCGCTTACCTTAAACTTTTCACTACAGAAGTGTATGAAGAGTCAGTGGAACATGTGAAGTTTGAAGCAGTTTGATAATGCGGCTTTGCAATGTTACCAAGGTTCATTATGGTGACAGGCATGTTCTGAAGCCTCCTGAAAAAGCAGGTTTAGAAGTATTCACTCAAAAAGCTCTTTTATTTACAAAAGCACAGATTCAACATTTTTCAAGCATATCATCATCACATTTGCATAATGTTACTAATTCGGACTATAAAACAAATGTGATGAGATATCTATAATTCTATATAGAAGATTTCAGAATCTCTCAAAGCAGTGCCATGGTGTTAACAAGAAATCAAATTTAAAAGAAGAATAAAAAACATTATTAATATTATAAAGCTTTGCTTTAGTTTTTTTTTATTACTAACAAAAGTGTTCAAGGAGCAAGTGCCAGACAATATAATTGATAAAGCATATACAAACAAGCATTATGACAACAGATCAGTGCGTCTGATATTATTATTATCAATGGAATCCTTTTGACATATAATTAGTTCTGATATTAGTTTCTGACAGCACATTAAGTCTTCAACACACCGACTTGGTGATCTCCTGGACTAAGTGATCACATCTGAAAGCCTGAGATCACTATTATTATTATTAAGGAGTTTTATATAACGCCCCTTCAAGGTAGTCTACTCAGAAGCGCTCCCAGTCCAAATAAGACAGTTTTTAAGTTATCAAAGAATGCAGTGGTAACGTCCTGGTCACTGATATTGGGCTGTCAGTCCACATACTAGTGTCATGATGGATCATGACATCACCAGCTCCAACTTAAGATCATTGCATGCGCATGCCAGCTGCTGCCTTACTTGCTGAACTCTTGAAGTCAGTGGCCCAGCAACTGATACTTTTGCAAACAATCTTGCAAATACCATCAACTTAGTAATCAGTGACCTGCTTGACAAGCGTGCTCCTCTGTGACAGCATTCTCACCAGCCTTGGTTTGAAAATGAATACTTGAAGCTAAGTGGATGGCTTTAAATCTTCTGACTGACACAGCATTGTGTGTTCATTCATTCTGGGGACTTATATAGAACCCCTTCCAAAAACCTAATCAGGAGCAGTCAGTCAACCTGGCTAAGGCATCTTGAGGTCAGGATCATTTTCTTTTGCTAATTATCACGACTACATGGAAACGAAAATCGCCAATAGCTGAGCATCAACAGCTGACACAAGTGGTGGTTATTTTACTAATCGCCCAAGCTCAGGCATGTGAGTGATTAGACCTATTATTACAGAAGATGTAATTTTCTTCAGCCCTGGCTGTGCTATGGCGCTATATGAGTTATCTTGTTATTATTATTTTTTTACATTTATGGTTAAAACACACAACAGTAACACCTAACCAACCATTTCCTTATCATGACTGTGAACTGTCAGCTAGATGGTGACTATGATGCAATCATCAGCTGTGCATCATGATAGCAGAACTAGTTACTTAAAATCCATGCATCAGGTCATGTGAAATATGAGAAACTACAGTCCTGACCTGCCATCGTGCATCATGAACTGATGATCAGTGGTATATAGTGCTCCATTGAAAGTCGACTGTGAGACACAAAGGAAGAAGATGAGACGATGATCTGGGTGACGCTGTCTGCTCATCCAGGCCTCTAGGTGCTTGTGGACTGCTTGCTCTCTCACTGACGGTGATAAAGAACTGTGCCTTCGCAGCTTATACCATCCAATAACATCCTGCCAGAAAATTAAGCAATCACAATCAAATAATCCATCCAAATCACGTTATGAAAAAGGACCTAAATCATCCGACCCTACCAAAAGCATCCATTAGGTTACATCATTAACAACTATCAGACAATCAATCATAGCTAGAGTTACAGAGAACATCAGTCCAATGGCTAAACCATATCAAGAGTCAAATTAAGAAAATCCTAAATATAAAACAAATTGCTTTTATTTTACCACATACAAAAAATGTATAAAAATGGCAATGACAGATCAGGTTTACCTGTGCATTGCAAGAATTAAGAATTTTTTGAAGGGCTTCTGTCTGAACTTCTCCTTTGTTGTTGTACCAACTGAATAGCTTCTCACAGGGCAAAAATGAATGCATATCTGCCATAAAAAGAAAAACTCTGCAAATCAGAATCAAAAACCTATCAAAGCAGACATCCAAATGAAAAAGACAATTAAAACCCCTATAGTAAGTTTTGAATGTGACTAGAATTTTTTAATGTAACTATTTCTACTACAAATCATATCATTTCTAGAGAAGTTTTTACCAAAATAGCAAACCAATTCAAATTCTGTTGATAGATCATTTTACAAATAGATGATTAGCAAACGAATTTATCTCATAACCAAATCTGTTCAACTGATATGGAGATTGATACCACAACTTGGCACTAAAGCAGACACCAAGGAGATTTGTTCAACAGATATGAAGATCAATTCCAAAGACAACTGATAGTTTGTATAAGACAACATGGATACGGATAAGCAGATTATTTCTACTTATATGATTGTTTTTATTTTGCCAATTATAAAACCAAATATATAACATACATACTTACAATATACAGTCTGATGTTCAACGTTGTTAAGGCTGCTATCACTTATCGTGTCGGTCGTTATGTTGGACAATTTACCAAGCAGCAGACCTTCCTATCATGATGAAACAATCACCAATTCAAAAAACGCAGAATGTACTTAAGCAAGTAATGTAAATATGTAATTATATCTTTTAAGAACCTCTTCCTGCCAGTTAAATTAAACTAAAGCTAAAGAATGACAGGTTCATTTGTAGGCATATGATCAATCAATCAATCAATCAATCAGAATTTATATAGTGCCCCTTCAAGATCCCTACTCAGAGGCGCTCCCGACCCAGGCCATACGGAAGAATGCAGTCTTCAACAGTTGGTGAAACTGAGAACAGTTTGGAAGGTGTCGTAAATCTAGTGTTAGCCCGTTCCAGGTTGTTGGACCAGCCACAGAGAAGGAACGGCTCTGCATTGTTGCAGAGCGGGCGAATGGGACCGCCAGGTCACCGTGGACAGAGGAGCACAGTGCTCGGCGGTCCGTGCAAGAAGAAAGAGGGTGGCATAGCTCACGCAGGTAAGAGGGTGCCCAGCCTGATAAGCACCGCCACACCAAGGACGCGATCCTGTATGATGCTCCAACTGAAAGAATTGAAAGAACAAATAACTGCCCAAGCTGCTCTAACATTCAAGACCAAAATACTCATCCATGAGAATTCTTTGCTATCTCAGTCGCTGCTTCAAAGCTTTGGAATTCACTATCCAATTCAGTTTGTTCTGTTAATCCTTTGATGTCACTCAAGTCTCAAATCAAAATTCATCTCTTTCCACCTGCATACCCACCACAGCCATGTTTCTCATAGGATTCAGTTCTTGTCAAGCTGGACTTATTTGGATGGGCATGGCTGCCTGGAAGATCCCAACCCAATCCCTGCAGAAGACAGACACTAGTATGTTCACATCCTTAACAGTACATATTTTATTTAACTCAAAAAACTGCAAAAGACACAAGTTTGGAACAACTTGCCGACTGACTGGCTTACTGTGTTGCTTACCCAGCACAATCTGTCTCAGAGCTCTACTTTATCACTCTTCAGACTCTTCATTCACAGAGTAAAGTTCCCCTTCTTATGCAAAACTTATTCTGATCGATCTAACCTGACACCTTCCATTTATATCAAATTAAACACAACTGTAACACTTCCTGCTTCTTCTCTCTCTGTTCTTTCAGCAACAGAACAGTGCATCTGATTTGATGCACTAGTGAGTAAGCTGTTGTCTGGTGCTTAGTTTTGAAGCAGCACTTAAGTAATTTTTAATTTACAATATTACGTGTAATCAATATCTGGCCATAAACGGAAGAATCAAGTCCATATTTCAAGTCCAAAAGTTGGTGATTAAGTCATTTAGTTGGTTCTTCCGTTCGAGGCCGCAAAGAACTCTACTGAACGAACCAACTCAAGTCCATAAGGCCTGTGACAAGGCCACTTGACTTAAAAAAATTAACTAAATCCATTGGACTTGGGAAATGTACCCCGGTGATGGTTTTCAATATCCTCAACATTCGAGAATAAAAATTTCTATACAAACCTTGTCGCAAATTGAATTGCTGTGCTCAAAAAGTACACTTGCCAGCACGGCTCCAGTTACATTGATTGTCATTTTCCCCAGCAACTACACGCCAACACCGGAAATCAGAAAATTGACCAGGGTCTATCTGTTCTAACATAAACAACTAAGCATCGCAACCTAATTTTTAAGATAAAATAAAAACAGCAGTTTCATTATTGTCTTTAGCGACCAAACTTAATATTAAATAAACTGTACTTCATACAGATTTACTTAAAAAATTAAGAAACAGGCATTTTGTGAAGATTTTGCGCATACGGCAAACCTGTGCTTCCGGTTTCGAAAATAAAGTAGTGAGTAAGTAGGTTTGATCAAGACTTGATCACTAGTCTTGTGCACACATCTGTACAATACAATACAATACAAATGAAAATTTATAGCGCGCTTTAACAAGACAAGTCTTGCACGAGAGCGCGTTTCGCTACATTCTTAGTCATAGTGCAAGGTAAACAGATAAGTTTTTAATTTTGTTTTAAACTGTGCAACAGATATGCACTGTCGAACTGAAGGTGGAAGACGGTTCCATTCAATTTCAAAGGGTCCTGAGATAGAGAAAGCACGGTTTCCAAACTTCCGGTTTGTGCGAAGTACGGTGAAATCCCCTCTCGTCGACGATCGGAGTCCTCTAGTATTGAAAAGTGAACATGGCGTGACCATGGATGCCATGTATGAGGGAGAGGTTCCAGAGTGAATGTGATACATGATACATGTACACTTCAGTCAACACCTTATTATCTTCAGTCTAGCTCCAAATACTTCTCTATTTGGTTTTTTACTTTCTCAATCTGACTATAATTATATTCTGTGGACAGGGAAACCACCTTGTGAGGCGGCGCTATAGGTCTATAAAATGAAGCCCGCAGAGTCAGGTTCATGGGCGTATTTTACGTAGTTTACGGGCTCAGACCCCCCCCCAAATCCAATAAATGCATTAATTGCTGTTATAAAACACTAAGAATGTAGAAAATTACGACCATGTTCAATGGAACCCCCACAAATAAACCCCACAAAATTGTTTCCTGGCTACGTCCCTGGTCAGGTCGTTTGGTCAGATTTGGTACCAAGTCAGAAACGACCTACGCGTATACAAGTAATGTAAGCTTACTAGTGCGCGTATACAGGCTCTTTAAGATGGTACTCGAGTAGCCAAAGCCTTCTTCCCGAGTAGGCCTACAAGCACCATGATTATTGTTGTTGGTGGGGACCGTGGGGCGCGGTGTATGTTCGGTGCCTTGCAGCTGGAGGGTTGCAGGTTCGAATCCATCTCAAGCCGCCGCGTAGGGACCTTGAGCAAGTCCTTCGCGCACAATTGCTCTGCAATATAATTGCTTCTGCGCAGCCGAGGCGTGTGCACTTCTGAGCTTGGGGCAACCTTAATAAGAAGGGCGCGATATCAAAGATCAGTAATTTGTATTGTATTGTGCTGTAGACGGTAGGCTAGACCTGTAGACGAACTAAGCCTATATACGTCCCTGTTGCTGCGTTGCATACCGTATCAACTAATTATATAAAACCACTCGCCCTAAAGAGCCGGGTTTCGGATGAACTTTAGGCCCATTGTCACTGCCTCACGAATTGAGACGTAAGCTTACACAGTCAAATCAGTTTGCAACACGTGGCTATATTTGGCTCTGGGTAATCTGTGATTTGAGTCTCTAAGAAGGCGAAACATGTCGCCAACGACAAACACCGTCTTTTACCCTGCCCATTGTGTACAGAGACTCCTTTATAATAACTGCTCTCTACCGCCCATCCTCCATGTCTTCGGCCGAGGCGCACAATACTTCCTCGTTTTGACGCTTGACTGAACACGCGCGTCTAACAGCCAGCGGACGAAGTTGAAAGTGTGTCGACCGTGTGGTGTTAATGCTAGTTTCTTAGTTGATTCTGTAGTCGTCATATGTAATTATCTGACGGTGTTTAACTTATAATCTTCTGTTGATCGAGTACTGATTTTTGTTGTTGAGAATGGCCACGTCTGGACCAACGCGAGGTTAGTAGAACTTTGCGATATTAAAGTGAACAGGGTTTAGCTTAAATCAGGTCTGACGAGGAAGAAAAAGGGTTATAACGTAGTAGGCACTATGCCTCTCAAAGTTAAATGCTCACCCGTGTTTGCTGTAACTTGTAAGAAGAATGCTAAGTAGCCTAATGTAACAGACGATTTCTTATAGCGCCTGTGTAGTATTATGGTAGTAGCCTATATGGGTGAGAATTGAGCATTACGGTAGGCCCTTAGTTGTCATTCTCGCCATTCTTCTTGCCAACACGGTGTTCAGCAGAAGGAGCGTTTATGAGTGTTTCTGCTGTCCGCGTTATTTAAAATACTCTTTCAAGCTTCTGTGACAAGATAATGATATTCCGTTACGTAGGTTGGTTTCAGTCTTTCAGACAACCCAAATAAACTTTCAAAATTTTTCTAATGACGACTCTAACCCTGACTCTAACCGACTGTCACAACGCCTGACCTGACCCTAACCGACACTCACGAGGCCTAGCCTGAACCCTAACCGACACTCACGAGGCCTAGCCTGAACCCTAACCGACCCCACGACGCCAATTTATAGAAGAAACTCTTTTTGAACAATGCGCATGCTCCGTGCGGTTGTGCATGCGAAGAGCTCTTCCGCCTTCCAAAATAGTAATTCTGCTGCTGATTTTCCGCCACAGAAGATTTATCCATTAATTATTCAGGTGGTTTTATAACTGCGGTATAAAGCAGAGGCAAAAGGAAGTGATGGAAAGGATTTCGGCAAGCATTTACGCCATTTAGTATCGTGGTGCATGTATTTTTCTCCCGTAATTTTAGGCGTCGTGAGAGTCGGTTAGGGTCAGGTTACGCGTCGTGAGGGTCGGTTAGGGTCAGGGTTAGGGTTTGTGTCGTCTTTAGAAAACATCGTACCTTCCGCGGAGCATGTCAAAAAATATCGCCCCACGCCCGAAAATACATGCACCACGATACTAAATGTTTGCCAGGATTTCTGCAAATCCAGAAAGGTAGGCTATGCCTAGGCACACGACAAAAAGATCGAACAGCAGAGATGGCACAACAGAAAACAGAAGTTAGTCTGCCAAGCATATAGTGTGACACAGTGACATTGTAACAGTCTCAAAGGAAGAAGCTCAGAAAAGTGTCAAGATAAAAAGAGAGTCATGCATTATGTGGCAGCCACGGGGTCAGCCCGAATCCCCGAAAATGCTGAAAACAGACAAAAGCCCGATTTCCCGAAAACAGTTTTCTAGAAAGCGGCCAAGCTATTCAAAGTTAAATTGTAAACATGACAAAGACTTAGCGTGGCCTTGATATACGATATACTGCCTATTCAAATGTTTATTTGTTAATTATATTCTTTCGGGTCGGACTTAGAAAATCAATTTCGGGGATCCGGCCGAAATGCCTTTCGGGGATTCTGGTTTCGGGGATTCGACCCGCACCCGCAGCCACAACCCCTCCATCAAGACCATCTGTTTCTCAGTGTGATGAGTCGCCTTCCACATCAGCAGAGTGATCAGTTAGGAAATTTCTTGGTCGAAGATGAGTTCGAAAGGACCGCAGTGCTGCGTATACTAGCGTCAAAGGCTGCTGACAAATCAGTTAGTGGATCTTCATAATGCCAGGTATACTGTTGACTTTGTTTTGGGAGAGGTAGGTGTCCCTAGCTGCAATCTAGCTGCAAGTGGACGTCAGCTGTGTGACGCTTGTCAACTCCACAACAACTTTAAAAAACATTTTCTCTAGGGCTGTGGATTTTAATGATTAATTAATCGATTAATTGTTAAAAATTTTAATCGATTAATTTCGGTTTGTTCGATTAATTTTTGATTAATTTTATTACTTATTTTATGACGTCAACCGACCTATTTCCGCAATAAACAGTTTGGCGAACAGTAATAATGTGAGGTAAATGCTGATTGAAAAGTCGAAGATGGCGAAATTCTTGAAGATTTGTGTAGATAGAAGGTAGTTACTACTGACTACATTTCTCAGTTTGACAATTTGAACTATAGCATGTCGAATGATTGAAGGATTATTACAGTGTATACAGTCTAAACAATTTTTCACGGTTTATGTAACATGGACCAAATTAATCGAAATTAATCGATTAATCTCGATTAAAATTTGGAGATTAATCGATTAAAATTATTTTAATCAGTACCAGCCCTAATTTTCTCAGTTTTCAACAGAACTATTGAATTCTATGCATTTCTGCGTATCACACAGAGGTTGGTAGTAGTACGAACAGATTAGGACTTTTAAAAATACAAGAATCGTTATTGCTTTTTCTTAAAAATCTGTGGTAAAATTGCCACATATTGTAGAAATCCTCTAAAACTCCCATAGTATGTGTTTAATCGAACTGTCATTATTTTGTCTGTTCTCTGTTGTGCCTATTGGTAATCTTAGTATTTCTGACTCTGCCATCCTTTGGTTACGTTCGTTTTTCTCTGGCCATTACAATGCCGATACTTCCTAATAAAAGTATTGGCAATACCAATACTATTTCTTAAAAGTATTGCAATACCAATATCAATACTTTTACCAATACTTTTCAATAAGTAAGTTTACATTTATTCACATAAAATACGTGCTAACAGTGTCAAGCAGTAATGCAGTGTAGCCACTAACCTACGCTACATACATGAACTATCCTTTCCATAAAGTTGCAATACCACAATCTACCATTTCGCCATACGTAAAAAACAAGCATTTCAAAATGCATGCTGCTTAACCATAATATACATAAAGGGGAAATACTCTGCCTCCTAAAGAAAAGAGTCTTTCCGCAGGTAAACCAGTTTTCTACATAATGTAAATTTTTTTAATGGACTCGCCCTTAGCAAACTTCAGACACTGATATAGGGAATTTCCCATGGAATCGCTCGGGCCAATGTATTTGCACTTCTGCAGTGAATAGCCTGACATTCTCAGTGTGTTAAATGGCCTTATATATATATTCTAAGTGGCTTTTTAAAAATGGTTGATTGCCTTATTTGTATAGTGAATGGTATTTTACTAATGGTTATTTAAATTTTGTAGGCAATGCTGTTAAAATAATGTCAGTTTACTTCCGTTTTATGTTATATGTGGCCACATACTTGACTTGACTTGTCTTGCCTTTAACTTGTTAAGCGGTGATTCACCTCAATACTGGGTCATTTAAAGGGGCATTTGCTATGTGAAAGAACTTTTAAGTTGGTCCTTCAATAGACTGTATACATGTTAAGTAAAACTGCAACAGAATGTTTAACTTGAATAGATATATCAAATCTCTGAACTTCACTAAACTTGCAAAATCAAAATGACAAAGAATAAACAATGTTTTCAGCAGTTTAACGTAAACCTTCAGTGTGCATTCAGATTCCAGTGAGCTTTAGAATTTACTTCTATGAGAGAATCCATATCTTCAATTTGTAAAATTTAGCACTCCATGCCATTGCTATTCTTCCAGTGATTTCAGTCTGAGATAGAGATTCCTTGGCTAGCTTCCTTCTAGTCTTTGTTTTTGTTAGTATTTAGAGCACTGGGATATATAGTAGAAAGATAAAGATTTACAGAAGTTTATGACTTCAGTTGAGTTGAGAACATTTCAGTCTTCACTGACCATTATTGTTTTGGTATTTTCTTTTCATCTTTTCAATTTTTGGACTATATACAGATGTAAACACCACCCATAAGGTATGAGTTTCTTTGAGAAGGTTTTTTGAAGTGGTTATGCTTGAATGCTTGGTTTATTACCTTGTTTTGTAAATTTGTACCTCAATACAAATCATAACAGCAAGAAAGGCTGAGGCTTAAACGTGACAAGTAACTGAATCCAAGTTGAGCATAATTCTAAAGTTTCTTTTTGCTCAGAGAGCTGTCAGGCACTACTTGGACCCAGGACTGCCATTCAGCTGATTCGACAACTTCAGTATGAAGTCAGACCATCAAAATTTGAACAAAGAACAATAGTAAGTGACTTATTTATTATTAAAGTAATATATGCAGCACCACTCTTATAATATAATCAGAGGCTGCAGATGTAAAGGGTTGAGGTGTTTGAAGTGCATTATGGGTAAGAGGTGCAACTTTATAATGGCTGCACTGTGGAATGTGCTTATGCATTTAATACTTCTGTGAGCACGCTGGCCACATTGTGGCATTTTACATTGAAGATGGTAATGAAGATAGATGGTGATGACGATGGTGATGAAGATGGTAATGAATATAGATGGTACTGAAGATGGTTATGAAGTTGGTAATGAAGATAGATGGTGATGAAGATGGTGATGAAGATGGTAATGAAGATAGATGGTACTGAAGATGGTGATGAAGATGGTAATTAAGATAGATGAAGATGGCCAATTTGTGACTGATGTGTTTCTGTTGAATTGCAGTTGCTGACAAACTACCGATTCCATCTATTACCACTCAAAACTCCTCTGAGGGTAAAATATGGTTGCACAACTCCTACTACACATGTCAACCAAAATTTGTTTAAATAATTTTGACTAAAGTTTGACTGGATTTGGTTGTGTAGGAAAGTGATAATTGAATTAGTGATTAGATTGCAATTAAAGCTAGATTATGATCTTGAATTGGGACTTCATCTTTTGCTTGAATCGGCTACTGATCCTTCCATTCCTTGAAACTGATTTCGGCCAGAACTGGTGGCCACTTTTTGTACATCTCCACAATACAATAGTATCCATTGTGTTGATGATACTGCCTGCATGGAGTGGGCTTCCTTAAGATGTATGTGTGTGTATATATATATGTAGGGATTGACTTCTCTGGCACCAGATCATTAGTGCACCCAGACACAGACTCAGATGCTCCAACCGTATATAGAGGGTGTGGAATTCCAGGCCGCTGACCACAGACCGACTGACTAAGTGCCAACAGAGAGATTAAAGCAGACAGACAAAGTTAGATAGAGAGAGAGAGAGAGAGAGAGAGAGAGAGACGGACTAGACAAGGCAGAGATATGAGTAAAGCGAGTAACGCAAACGACTGACTCGACTATAAATATATTTCAGACTGGAAGGCAGAGAAGAGTTCAGACCAGCAGACGGTCAGACAAGTCAGCCAAGCAGTACGATAGTTTGTTGTCACCATCGATGTACACTGTTTGCACTGTTTGACATTAACTTCTTCTGGGAGTTGTCAGTCGTCAATGGCCTTTGGACCGTGGCCGGGTCATGACCGTGGCAATGAACAATCATCACGCCGGCCTTAGTTAAGCTGCGACGACTACGACCCAAACCCCTCATACACTGCATATATATGGATGTATATATCTGATTTGTTTTGGTCTCCGTGTCTTTGTAATTTGCCCGTATTTTCACACTGGTTAACTAGTTGCTAACACTTCAAACCTATCAGCCTCTTAGGCTGGCTTAAGGAACTGCTCTTTTCTTCTTCTGACTATGCCTCTGCTTGATGTTAAATATGCTTCAGAGGATATATATATATGTACATGTATCATGAAAGACAACTGTAAATTTCCAAACAACAATAACAAATGAAATAATAGCAATAAATTAAAATATATTAAATTTAACAGTATAATTCTAAATACTGCAAATAGGGTTGCCAACTCTCCCATTTTCAGCAGGTTCCAGAGGTCGTTGAGATGGTCACTATGTAAGAACTTTAGCACACAATGGGGGACTCTGTAAAAATGGCTGCTATAGGTGGCGCCAGGATGGGATATAGTTTGGCTACTCTAGGTAAAATGTGTGCTCTGTTGTGCGGTAGGTTTATTTCATAGACATCTTACATTTAATATATGATGTCTATGGTTTACTTACGCTATAGTTGTCTAAAGTTTGACCACATCACATACTGGCGACGCCTATCGCCGCTTAAAGGAACTGCTCACAGAGTCTCCCATTGTGTAGCTAGCTTCATGTCCTCTTGTATACCGGTTATAGTGGTGTCATTTGAATACTAGAAAAGGAAAAGCAAAAATAAATATTAATTATTGCTATTAATAGTAATTTGTAACTTCTGTAGTGCCAGTGTCCAATGCACAGGGTGCATTGGACTAGTGTTGTTTTCGTTAACGAAAACTAAAACGAAAACCTTCGTTAACGAAAACAAAAGGTTTTAGTTAACTAAAACTAAAACTAAAACGAAAACTAGAGGAAAAACGATAACGAAATAAAAACTAAAACTAAACCAGTCGAAACTAATAATAACGAAAACACATAACGAAAACCACAACGAAAACACATAACGAAAACCTAGCGTCTTAGGATACTCAAAGTTTTTTGGATATACGCGCTTTGTAATCAGCACTTCGTTCGGTAATCTTCCGTTCTTTGGAATTTTATCAGATGTCCGAACTAAATTTCGGTGGTAGACCTAAAACTAGTGGAGTATGTGACTATTTTAAGTATCAATTTGAAACAGAGTGTATTGAGTGAATCCTTTTTGGTGCAAAAGCTGTATGCGGGAAACATATTGCCAGACTCAGTGAAATAACTAAAACTAATAATAACTAAAACCCCTGCAATGTAAAACTAATAATAACTAAAACTAAAACTTGGCGAAATAACTAAAACTAATAATAACTAAAACACCTAGCATGTAAAACTAATAATAACTAAAACTAAATCTCAAGGCAAAACTAAAACAACACTACATTGGACACTCGGTTGTGGGACCGAGTATCTGGAATGGGCTTCCTCTTGAGCTCCGTCTCTTACCTAGGAACTCTTCACCTGCATTTTATACCTCTCTGAAAACTATTCTTTTCAGCCGTGGTTGGGCCGGGAGCGCCTCTGAGTAGATATCTTGAAGGGGCGCTATATTAAGTTTCATTGATTGATTGATTGATTGATTGATTGATCAACCTATGGTGCAGTAAAGCCAATTCCCTATCAGGTCCAGAAGATTATTGCATTGAGACAGAGAGACCAGTAGAGATTTGGTGGATAAGCAATCGGAAACAGATACCCCAGAAGTTGAGCATGAAGTGATGCAAGCAACTGAGGAGAAGAAGCAGATCAGGGAGAGAATCTAAAATTTAGGTCAGCTCATTCACCCAGCACAGTTCTAGGTTTATGTATGACCGAAGAAAGGCAATCAGATGACCTTGCTGAATATGATAAGACTGAGGAATACTGACTAATTTTAAATACTATGGTTGGCCATAGTTAAATGTTTATAAACCATGAGCCCCTCTTTGAAAGAGCTCTTCTGCTGAACAGGAAGCCAATACAGTAATTTAAGTGCCAGGTTATATGTTCATACTTTCATGTTTTTTTTCAACTGTAGCAAAAGAGTTCTGAACCCTCTGAAGCTTTTTGCAGATTGGACTTATTGGTACCAGTAAGAAGTGTGGCAAAATATCAAATATGTGTATTGATTGTAAGATTGTGAGAAGTTTTGATAGTGGATAAAATGTGTAACTGCTGTGATAATCTCTTGCTGCAGTTGGAGTTATCGTTCAACCTATTGGAAATATCAGCAGTTGAAAGTTCAGCTCCTGGCAAGGTATAGCAGTCTCCTTTAACACTTTAATGACGTTTAGTACACCCCCATCGTTAAAGGGTTAGAGAAAGTGGCAACGTTTTTCTTACTTAACTGTTCAGACTACAATTATACTTTCTAATAGATTTTGCTTCCTACCATAGTGCATTTTTATCATTTCTAAAGACCTCTTAGCACATTTAAGAGATGTTTTAAAAGGCAGTCTGTAAAGGTCCAGACACTTATATGTACGTTAAATTCTCAGTTACATTGTGCAAGGACCAATTTAAGCTGTATACTAGTATTGTTTGCTAAAACAGTTGCCTATAGCAATCCATGTATAATTGTATCTGTCCCTCTCTGTGTGCCTGTTTGTCCTTCTGCCTTTTTCTGTGTGATAATCTAGGTACTTGCCTGTATACTTGCTTCCATGTGTCTTGAAGTCTGCCTTTCAGTCAGAAGTCATGTCACTTCTGTTAGTTTGAATTCCAGCCTTTACAACAAACTTGTGAAATATGCCAACTGAGCTGTTAATTATTTGCCTATTTTATGCAGAATGAAGCTGAATGATTTCTTGCTTATTCACTGTAGCTTCTGATTGCAACTGATGCAAAGAGAATCAACTTACAGAACGCTTCTAATGGGGATGGGGCAAATATCGACGAAGTCATGTTCGTAATGTTTGAGGCGCTGCTCAACACTTTTCCAGACGTTCCACTCGAGTTGGTTTCAGCAGCAACTACTTTTAACATTTTAGGACTTCTTGTAGGGATGATGATGATGATATGACAATGTCAGTGACTAATAATGGGGAGGATAAGCACAACATTGGTGGTGGTTGTGGTCATGATCATGGTGGTGGATGCATAATGATAACGGCAATGACTTGCATGATGATTGGATCAAAATATTTTAATGCATGATTATAGCGACTACAGGGATTAAGACCAAAAACATATTATGTCCAAACTTGTATGATGCATTTGTAGGAGGCTGATTGCAAGAATTGACGTCAGTCCACCAAATCGTTGGACGGAGTTCACTGAGCGGCTAGAGATTATCAGGCGCCCGGGCGGAATGTGTGGAAACTTCTCTGGTGCCTATGCCTTCATTTGCGATCGCATGAACCTGCCTTATCAGGATGATGTTGCTTGGGTGAGTCATTATGATGTTCTTTTGGGGAGTGATGTAATCACCCATCTGTTGTTAGCAATAGTGGGCAGGCTTCGTCCAGTGATTTAAGGGTCTTCAGGATAGGGCACAGTAATAATGATGGCACAACATTTCCTACTGGGCACTTGGGTAAGGATCGAACTGAGGAGTTTGTATTATGGTCTGAGAGATGAACATTGGTTGCATGTGCAATCTTTGCTTTAATATTCTCAGTGCCTTTGAGAAATTCTCATAAGCTGCTATTGAAATGTAAGATACTAGTGCATAACGATGCATACGTGCATACCAGTACATAATATAATTATACCGGTATATACGTACCTGTGCATGCTGACATACGTGCATTGCATACATAATGTATTTAACTGCTTACCAGTACTTACACATGTGCATACTTGTATGAGTACATTTGCATACATACAGTTTCTCACCATTCCACTGTATTCTAGCTTTGGACTTAAAAATTTGGCCCAATTTTTAAGTCCTTTCTAAAGGGGTAAGCTGCTTGAATATTTGTTTAAAGCTTTTGTATGGAAATTTTTATGAGACGGTTTTTCACAATCCAACCACAGGACGCCTAACTAATGCGCTTGTTTGTCAATGTGCTACTTGGCTTTCATATCAGAGTATTTGGTAGTAAACACAATAGCTTAAGCCACTACACCTCTTTGGAATGGTCTCCATGGAACTACATTAACTCTTACCATGGGGTTATCAGCTAAAGAACTGGACCAATATTGCAATCTATAACATCGGGTCTTCTAGTACAGAGTCAATATTGACACTTAGTTGACAGATTGTAATGTAATTAGCAACTTCTATTGTGCCGGTGTCTAATGCATCTAAGGCATCAACCGATGGCGCAGATTGTGTCTACTATTTAGTGATACTTGTGTAAGATCAGAACATTCTTATGATCAGAATATTTTTAACATCATTCTTAAGATCAGAGCATTCTTAAGACCAGAGCATTCTTAGTTCAAAGCCCATATAAAGCAGGATTGATGCCAATTCACCAAACCTTCATAATTTAATCACCTGTGGCCTCTCTGGTAACTGTCATATTAGAGATTCTTGATTTTCATTGAAAATGCTTCTCTGTCATCAGTCAACACCTTATATGATCGGATCCCCACTTGATATGGGATGCCAGACAACTGTGTTGGGATTATGACAGGTGTCCACTTGTTATATCCTCTATTGAGAAGAACTTCTACTTGTTTCCAGCTTATGCAAAATGAAGCTCACTCATGGGTTTATCATAATACTTTTTCTGTATTTTTTTTCTGTTCTTTTGGCTTCTCCTTGATATGTCAAGGTGGTATTGGCTATAGTAATTTGTCTGACAGAGGCAATAGTGTTCTGGTCCATTGTAGTCTTTTGACTGGCAGCCTGTAAAAGCCATTGGCATGGTTTGCCTTTGTTGTGTTTTGCCATTTGAGGCTCTTTCATATTTTAATGACATGTGCCTTTCAGGTATTGTCAGGGTAGGAATCTTGCATTGGATCCGTTATATAATCCCAGGCGCGGATTTAGAGGGGGGCGGAGCCGGCGTACGCCCCCCCTAAACCTGCAGCAAATGTTCTCAAACTAAACTGACCTAAAACTAATATAACTGCAATTTGGGAATAGGATGTTTGAAGTAGCTGGACCGGCAGAATGGAGCTCTCTTACCGGAGCTCTCTTACCTACTTACCTGAGTTGCTAGCAGACGTTACCCACGTGACCAATGACTTTTGCCGTGACGTCATTCACAAAGTTCATGTACAGACAAAATTTACGTAAATAGAAATTGGTCAATTAAAAAATATGTCGAGTGGTCCGCCGTCAAAACGGCTTAAACAAGCAGTTTTATCATTCGCGAATAAGTTGACTGCCGTTGGTAAGACATAGGCCTATCTTAGGTCTAAATCTCAAAAGATGGCAGTGTTGAACGAGCAAATTCTAGTCTGCGATTTGTGAAGTCGTGTTTCCGAAGTACAATGAACGAGGACAGATTTAATGCACTCATTTTATTGTTTGTCCACAAGGACATCAAGTTAGACATTGATGACATTATCAATGCCTACGCCAGAAAGCATCCAAGGAGAATGACACTGCTTAATCCACTGGCATGTGACACTTAATTATTTTCTTTTTGGATCAAGGGTTGCATGATCAAAACCGATAACTGATTTATAATCGTTTCACTGTTAACCTTCAGTGGAGACCAGTTGTTTTATATGAGAAACTATATATTTTTAAAGTTCCATAACATTTTCTATAAAAAGGATCATTATAGTTTTGCGTGATCTAATTTCATATATATATATATATATATATATTTACGGGATTGGATTGGTAGTATTTACGCCCCCCCTAACCAGAAATCCTGGATCCGCTCCTGAATCCAGTCCTTTTTCTCTTCCTATTGTCTTCTGTGCTGTAATACTATAGCACCATTTCACTGTGAATGTCATCTGTACGTACCTGTCAAAATTTTTTATTTTGACATAGATGACTGAACCTAACCCAACATGCCTCAATATTTTGCTATTGGGGTCCATAAGTACCAATAAGCTGTTTCAAATTAAGTAGCTTTCCTGCATGCTGCAGTTTTGTTAAACAGTTTGGTAAGAGAAGTGTGATATGTAAGAATTGTTTCAGCTATTAATAATTGGTCAATCATCTCATGATAACATTTCCTTAATCTATAAAAGTTACTTGCTTTCTACATGTTCTTTATGGTCCTTATCTATGGTTGTCAAAGATTTCCTAAACATTTCAAGTTCATCCTCCTAATTACCGGTAGTCCTGATGTTTTAATTAATTATTCTGTCTTACAAATGAAGACAGTAGCTATATGACAGTAGCTACACAACACACAATACAACACATCACAATACAACTGGGGCGCGGTGGTTTAGGGGTATGTTCGGTGCCTTGCAGCTGGAGGGTTGCGGGTTCGAATCCACCTCAAAGTCGCCCGCGTAGGGACCCTGGGCAAGTCCTTCACTCGCAATTGCTCATGCGCTTCGGCGTGAAACTCCGATTCAGCGTTCGCGCAGTAGTCGGGAGCGCCACTGAATGGGAAATCTGGTAGGGGCGCTATAACAAGTGTTCAAATACAATACAATATGATGTACTTTTTCTGTTGCTTGTCTGTGGAAGTCATTCTTCTTAAATTTGAATGGATGGTTCAGTTTTAATATTCAGGTTTTACATACTCACACATTCCAAGGTTCTGGTAAAACATGTGTCCACAGTTCCACACTACTGTGATTGCCATAAAATATCATGACCAATTAAACATGTTTATGATAATCAACTGAGATTAAAATTGTTTTTTTATTGAAATTAGGATGTTGACACGATCTATCATGCACATGAAACTGTCGAGTTGACTCTTTCCGATTTTGAATATTTAGAGCCAAGGTCAGTTCAGTTTTATACATAAACTTGATGATTATTTAATTTAAGTTGTAAGTAATTGCTTGAAGTTAAGTTCAATCTATAGATTTCATGTTTACTTTAACATGCACTGGATTATCATACTATAAAAATATAAGAAATGTCAAATAGAAATGAAATGTTTTGACTGTAATCATGAATTTGTAAGGCACTTCATCAAGAGAAACTTCTCAGAGGCACTCCCTAACCTGGCAGCAGTAAACCATGATCAACAATAAGTAATTGTTAACTAATAAAATTCAGTCAAATTTATGTGTAACAGATTTTTCCAAAAGTCAATAAATTAATAAAGGTCACCTTGCAGAATAGTAAGGTTAAGGTACTTTGATAAGGTAACTATTCACTTATTTCAAACCTCTCTAAGTAGTTTATTGACCCTGCGCATGAGCATCTGATGGACAATGCAAACAGAACATAAGGAATCCTAGACGCTTGTTTAGCTCTGCAAGGATCTGTTAGTTTCCTGAACAAGCTGACTTCTATTTGAGCTCCAGATTTTAATTGAAAGGATGTGCTGCAGTCTGCTGGTTACTGTTGGTCACCTAGTACACTGTTATTACCTGGACACCAGTGCATATTGTTAATCGGTTTTGGTTGCTGTTGGCTCAGTGATAAAGTTGCTGAATATGTTTTATAAAGATAGGCAACAAATTAAGCTGTGGGGAAAACTATGGCTGTAGTACTTGGTACACGTGCTTTGTTGTAGAGTTCAGTTGAGCATTCTACAGCCTCGCTTATGGCTGTTTAGATTATCCAGTTGTGTTTGAATTCATATATAGGCGATTTCATTTATAGACGTGTAAAGTATATTCTGATAGGAACCACCCACATCACTTGCTTCTTCTAATTCTGATGTAAAATGACAATTCCATACTATTCATGCCCATATTGACCAATTCTGCCATGGACAGTTCAGGATTAGTAACTCACTCCTGCCGGATCAGGTCGCTAGCAATCTGATATGGGAAGCACTGAAATAGACAAGATAATTATTATAGTATAATGACATCATATGTAAAAATAGCATTTGGTTTGCTTGCAGAAGGTTGTTGATTTTTTTATTTTTGCATCCAATTTGTTGTTTGATTTTGAGATTAATTGTGATGAAAAGACCCAAAGTGATGAAAATGCATATAGGTGGTAGCAGTTGTGAGACACATTTTGGACAATACAGATGATGGGTTTTGTCTTATATTGTCGAAATTAATGCCGATTTAAGGCTGATAATGAGCAGATATGGAAAGCCAAGTGCTTGATAGAGTGTAAATTCCAGCATAAACCTCGTAGACTGATGCAAAATTACTAAGACTGCAGCCAGGTCTGAGAAATACAATGTCCATTTGTGCGTCAGTGACTGTTTTATTATTTGTTATTGTATTTTTATTATTATGCATAAATTTATTTAAAAGTGCCACTAAGTCGATGATATTGTGAGCCTCTCCTGAGATGGTTTCCATGTAGGGTAGGGACCTTCAGTGAGTTCTTTACTCACTCAGTACTCAACATGTACGTTTAATGTATATTGAGTACTTGTACTTGTACATTCAACTCAAGTACTTGTAGTTAGTTGCAGTGCTTTTTTTCAGCCGGAGCGGTCCGGAACGGCGTTCCGGAACCTTTTTTAAGCTATTAAAAATAATTCAGCTAATTTAAATTTTTTTTAAATTATTTAAAATTACTTAGACACTTTTATGTAATTTTAGTGCTTTCAGTGTTTATTATATATATCAAATAAAAATATTAGCATAAAATATGCCCCTATAATTGTTCTGAATTTGTTGAGTTCCGGAACCTTTTTTTCTAGAAAAAAAGCACTGGTTAGTTGTACATGCTCTTCAAATGCTTGTACTCTTATTTGTGATGCATGTTGAGTACTTGAAACCCTGCTTTTAAACTTTTGAAGTCAGAGCATGGCGTTGCTTGTAAATTTAATCTTGCTAATGCTGTTGTTATGATTACAAGTTGTTATTAATTGAACATGTGAAATATAATAGGCTGTACGGTACCATAGTTGCTTCTCTGAGATACAACCAGTACTTCATGGGACTCAGTCTTTCATCAATCAAGCTTGTAAGTATCATGACTTCTGATCTTGCATTGCCCAGCTAACAATAGTAATCTTTCTAAATTTTTATACATTCGTTGTACCAGATAGCGGTCCATCTGTTTGAGAACCAATAAACGAATATAATAGTAATAATCTTGAAAGTAATATGTGTTGTCAGCAGCTCTACCAATATATGGCTTACAATCAGGCACATGTAAGAGAATTGAGCCCATCATGATTTCTCCCGTGTCATAGAAAGTCATTTGTGAACAATGTTCCCTTGCTTGCATGAACTACTTCATTCGATTGTGCTTAGTATAATTATATTTTCCATTTACCTCAATTTGCATTTAGATAGCCTTGTGTGCAACACGTTTAAAAGGTTAAGAAAAGGTGCTGTATTGTGTCTTGATACACACAGGCATGCATTCATGTAAACATACATACATATATACAACATAATCTTCATGCATACATATATTCATACAGTGGTGTAATGAATGGTTTCAGTGCCCAGGGGCAAGGATTGATGACTGTGCCCCTTTTTAATCTTCTTGTTGACTTTTAATCGTTCTTGTCATAGTACTGTGTACCACTGAAAGTTAATTTTGCACCCCCCTTGTGCTGTGCCCGGGGGCGGTTGCCCCCTCTGGCCACCCCCTTCATTACGCCACTGTATACATATGTTCATACATACATAGTACATAAAGTTAAACATTGTATTTTGGATCAAGAGCCAAATCATCTATAGCACATTGTTGCTATCAATAACATTGCAGATGTTATTCTGAATGTGTTTGTTGTTTAGGGATCGGATTGTTTGCAGGAAGTCCTGGAACTCATGAAGGTCAATTCTACCATCAAAGACTTGTCTCTCAGCACCACTGGAATCAAACAGTCAGTTGCTGTCAATCAGTCAGTCAGTCGGCCAGCCAGCCAGTTTATTGATAAAGGAAAACCAGAAGTTTTCATGTTTAATTAGTCTGTCGTTCGTCAGATTAAGCAGTAATTCAGTTCATCATCTGGAATTGTGCCATGAAGGCAGTGTACAGTTGATATTAATTGTGATGTATGTTCATCTTTGGCAGCAAGTAAGCAATCTGTGAGAAAACTAGATTGGGAAGTTTGCAGTCATGATCTGGAAACGACTAAATGGATTATGGGTTTTAGAACTAGCGTTTGAAGTTATTGATGTGTGCTGTGTTTGCTTCAGGGATTTCGTCCAGAAATTGATGACTACTTTGTTGACAAACAAATACCTGGCTCTGTCTACACTTGACCTGTCTGGAAATGTATTAGATGACAAAGGTAACTCTTATGAGGCTGTGTTTCCAATGGATACTGTACGTTCAAGTTGTCTGCCTGGAATAGTCTCTTTCAATTGGATTATCCCCTTAACCCTTTAACGACGAGCGTGTACTAAACTGTATGGGAAAACCAATGCAGCTCGTCGTTAAAGGGTTAATATAGTTGAAGATGTGCCATCTCTCCATGCTATCAGCACTCTGCCCATTGTCTGTATTTTGTAACACAGTTTTTGTCAAATGTTTTATTATTGGCTCAACTGTATATTTAATCATTTCAATTCTTATTCCATGATTTCCACAGCATTCCATTTTCAGCTTCTTAATTGCCTTTCACATTGCTTCTTCATTTATGCTCTCGATGTCAATTTCCATCTCTTCAACTTCATTTGCAGAGTCGAAAAGTTTGAGTTGCACTGTTGGCCCAGACAATTCTGAATACATGTATCGTTAAAGTTGTCACTTCAACACTTGTTCTGTTTATTTGTATGGGTCTGCAGTGTTGTGTTTCCTGTCAGTTCCTTCAAAATTTGAAAAACGTTTTTGAATAGCATCTTCTTGCTGTTACTTCTGCCTCAGTTGTTCCATCTAATATTTACTCATTCTTGTCATTTTTACGTATCTTCTTAACTTTCTTATTCTTGTGTCTGTATGTTGTAGCCATTTCTTTTTGGCTGACCCCTCTGGTCCTTGTGTGTTCCATTATGATCTTCGTATCGTGTGTTGGGATCTCAAATAGTATGCCTTGTAGTTGCTCATAAAATCCATCCTTTTCTTTGTTGTTGGTTGTATTGTTCAGAGCATACACCTGGTTGCCCAGCTTCATTCAATGTGCACTTCCGAACTCTGTAAGGAGGGCATTATCAAATTAATATTTTATTGTATTGTATTGTATTGCTACAAACCACGACCCAACATTCAAATCAAATGATATTGAGTTTATTATTTGCCAACTAACATTGGTTCATATATTATCGTCTGATAAGTGATTTGCAAGATTTGCAATGTGGTGGTGAAATGAGTCGACTGCCTGCCATTGGCTGAGTAGGGAGAGATGAAGATACGTGGCCATCCCAGGAAAGTCTTGAACCTATGTGGTACATGGCAAGTGTTCAGTCACTCGGTTACTGTGTCGTATGATGTTACTATGTTTTTGTATGTCTCTGCAGGTATTGGGAACCTTTGTTCATCAGCAAGCGTGACAGGAAGACTAACTGGCCTCAACATATCTAACTGTGGTTTGAATGGAAAAGCAGTTTGTCGTCTTATTGACACATGTTTCTCTCAGAGCAAACAACTCACCTCTTTAGACATTTCAGACAACGCCCTCCGAGATGATCTCGTGGTGAGTATGCCTCTACTGTTTGTCTCACTGCTACTATTACTAGATGAGTTTTATCGAGTGCTGTACTAGGAGTCATCGGCTGATAGAACATGCTTCTACCACCTGCATCAGATCCTCATTATATGCCACTTGCTCTCTTCTAAGACTGCTTCTACTCTGATGCATACTTTCATGTGTTCTAGGATCAACTATGGTTATGCAACGTATGCAGGCCGCTCTGTTTTTCACATTAGCTAATCTGTTTTAAATGCTGTGGCTTGGTGGGATTCTAAACAGTGGTCATATTTTCAGTGGTATACCATGAGCTGCATTGGTTGCCCAGTTGCATTTGCATTTAGTTTAACACTTTAGCGACTAGCTGCATTGGTTTCCCAGTCGCCTTTAACAGCACTCTCGTCATTAAAATGTTGAAGTCCTCTTGGTGATGTGTAAAGTTCTGCCTTGCCGGTTGTGTTGCATCCTATCTTAGGAAGCTATGAATTTCAGTGTCATCTTTACCTTACTGTTGTTCTCTGTTCTGCAGCACAAGGTGTTCTGATTATCTTGTACTTCTGCAATGTAACATGGTAGTTTTGCCATGATTGGCCCTTCACTATGACATACCATGCCAAGTAACCGGTGCCATGAGGTTCTTGCCTTTCTCTGCCTCTACTTTGCCTGTGATTGAAGACATTTTCTTTATCATAGTCTTTTGTTATCAGGTTGGGAGCATCTCTGATTATCAGAGGTGGTGATCTTGTTGGATAGGTGGGGGAACATTGTTTATCTGGGTCAAAATTGTTAATGCATGAGCATGAAAATTTTGTTAAAAATTGTTAAAGGTGGAGGGACTGTCCCACTCATCCCCTGCTGATTATTTTCTTGAACAGGCACTATATAATTGTGTAATTACTATTACAAATGGCAAAACATCTGCTAACAGGTGTAAATATATCGCTTCATGTGATACTCCACATTAACCTAAACTATCAATCAGTCTTTACACTAGATATCAGTCTTTTGGTTTAGCACCTCTTCTCAGGTTTCGGTGAACCATTAATACTGAGCATTAAATTTTCTTGAGGTTCAATTGATAAAGTTAATTGTTGCAAACAGAGCCTTCAAAAGAACTTGCTGTCTCAGCCGAACTCACTGACTTGTCTGAAACTGTCTGGAACTGATTGTCCCGTGGAACAGGTAATGTTGATTCAATCTTTTACGCCTTTTACAGTGCATCATTATTTCTTGTTACTGCTATATTCAGTGTTGACTAGTTACTTTTTAAAACTAATCAGTTACTCTAACTAATGTCTTTTTTTAAGAAAAGTAACTAGTTACTGATTAAAAGTACTGGAGTTACTGGACTGCAAAAAGTAACTAGTTACTCTAACTAATGTCTTTTTTTAAGAAAAGTAACTAGTTACTGATTAAAAGTACTTCTTCGAAGTAACTATGGTTACTTTTAGTTACCACACGAATGTTAAAGTCCAATTTCACTGCTTCAGTCTTTCAGCATGTAATCAGCAAGGTAATAGTTTATTAATATGAATACTCATGCTCTTCTGAAATGCCAGATTAGATATGTAGATGTCTTCTCTATTGCATGTTCCATGTTCACCAAAGAATGGTATGCCAGGATTGCAAAATATTACATGTTGGTTAGAGCACAATTATTATTCGCATGCATGATGCTTTAGGCGCAAACTTAATTTTCAAGTAACGCAAGTAACTATTTTATTTAGTTACCACTACCTCTAAAAGTAATCAGTTTCTGTAAGTAATTACTTTTTGTAAAATGGTGACTGATTCCTGTAAAAGGAATGTAATTATGCTTACATCGATTAACAATCATGGTTTGAATAATTCTGAGACTACTTATTGTATTTAAGATGCTGAATGCCATCAACCAAGGCTGTACAGCAACTTTGGTCCATCTAGATCTTTCAAGGAATCCGTTAAAAAAATCTTCCAAAGATACGAGCGTTTCTTCATCTTGGCGTCAGTTTTTCAGCAGTGCAAGTGCACTAAAGTTTGTTAGCCTGTCTTCAGTGAGGATCCTTCCAGAAACAGTCAGGTAAGAACAACAGAAGCTCAGTTCTATGAGTGCTTCCCAACAGCTGAGAAAAATAAGACTCGCTAATTGAGTGTTCCTCAATTTAAGGTTCCAAATGTGAAGTGCTGTTTGATATTGCATGCATTAATGCAACTCTGAAAAAGGCTCACAGATAGGCTAGCAAATATATGAGAAGATCCATACTGCAAAAGAGCTGATAGCTTGAGCAGACAGGAGGCTTCCAGTAATCACAGTTTCTTGATCACTCATCAACTCTTGCCACTGCTTCGTGAGGACAAGTACTTACTTCGCAAGAGAAGACATTCTTCCATGCTACCTATTGTTAAATCTAAGCTGTTTAAAAGTAGTTTCTTAATCGATGCATCTCTTGTTATATTTAGTTGTGCATGTGTGACTACAATCTGCTCCTGTAATAGTTTTTTTAAATATATATAATCATTGTATACAATGTAATGCATGTGTGCTTGTCAGATGTAAATAAAGGCTACTTACTTAGTTACTTTTGAACTGATTGAAGGCAGCTGTTCCAAGGTTTGGCTTCAAATGCAAAGATTTCATCCCTGGAATTGAACCTGAGTGGGAATTTTCTGGGACAGAACGGAGCCGTTGTCTTAGAAACCGTTCTGCCGACTACTCGCAATATCCACACGCTGGACATTAGCGATAATGGTAACTTGTTTTCTTACTTGCTTACTGATTTTCCTACTTCCTTAATTACTTACCTCTCTATTATTCTACTGTATTATTTTTATCTACCTACCTATGGTAACTATTAAATTTTACTCACAGACTTACATCCCTACCTACATGGAAATACACATGATGCTGCGGTGTTTTTACATCTTAGCATTGGTTGCTTAATGTTTGGAGTATTGTTTATTAGTTTGATGATTAGGTTCAATGATTATCTGAGCCAGGGCCATGTTAAGTTAATCGTAGGCCCTTGGCACTCTTGCACATGTAGACCCTAAAAGATTCATAGGCCCTGGGCAGAGTGCCTAATGGATAATATGGCTCTGATCTTAGCCAACAATTTTTGTTTAAAGCTGTGAAAATATATCGGACAATGATGAATCTCATATCGGCAAGCAGACCCTTATATTACAATATTTGACCAGCTTTATCAGAACTCTTCATCTGACTTTGAATTACCAAAAATCATATGCCATATTTCATCTTCTTTTGCCATCTTGGTCATATAATGTGATTGATAAATGAACAGATCACTGATATCAGGTTTAATATATCCATAACTATCCCATGTTTGTATAAATAACCAATGGGAAATTTGTAACTTATTTATCAGCCTAATTTAAGTTGAATTGTGTGCATGGGATGAAGACTGGTTCTATAACTTCCACCTTTCTTTAGTAAGCACACCTAAAATGTCGCAATTTTGCATCTGTGGCGCACACGAAAAGTTTTCCAATATCGAAATTTTGCTTCTGTGGCATGCAAAGGGTTAAAAGCTGCTAAACAGTTTCACTTGCATGCACGTAATAGTACCGGTAATAAGAGATGCTGAAAATAGCAAAATGTCTCATGAGAGAGTCTTAAATGGTGCTCTAAATGAAATGGCATACCTGATATATCTGTTGACTCTGTTTCTCTTATTTTTCCAGCCTTTGATCAGGCGCTATCAATTGTTGCCACAGCACTGGCACGAAGTGTTGGATATCGAAAAGTGTGTCTGGGAAAAAACTTTGTCAATAACAAACTCAAGTATGGCTGGCAATTGTTCAGGAGAGCTTGTCCTTTAATTCGAAAATAACTGTAAAACCAGAGTTTAATTGTTGTGTCAATGAATTGTTCTTACATGCCATCTGTGAAACGGTTGACTTGAATTTAGTAATGGTTCACAGGTCATTGAAACTAAGTTTTACTGTTGCTTCGGAACGAATGAAGAGAAGGCTGAATAAATTTAATGCCAAAACTTTTAATTTATTGTTTATAAGCCCTGTTAAACTTGCGATGTATGCTAATTCTCACTTGACCAGTTATTTAATTATTTTGCTGTCCTGGGCTATACTCTGCAGTGTTGAAAGGTCATTTCAGAGATCAGTGTAGTTCAGGATAGTAAAAATATTTGTGAATGTTCATACATAAGTCACTCCTTTTACTTGAATCCATCCCAAAAGTTCATGTAAGAAACCACGACTTTAAGTCCCAACTACACAGTGCATCAAAAATTTAGGGATGGAGTTGCCTAAAAACTGCATTAGACCAAGGAATTGTAAATTGCACAAGAACACTATGTTTAATCCTAACTATAAACTATTTATTGCACAGAAGTATTTCTCATATTCCCAGACCTTGCCTTTTATGACTGATGTTGATAGAAGCATGTAATACTAGACGAAACCTTACTTTATCAATTTTACTTTAGCTGACTAGCTCTAGTGATGCAGATCCATCAAGCCAGAGAGTCAGGTTATATATGGTACCTAACAGGAATGACCCATTATCAAATTTTAATTCCTTTTAAACTTTGTTTGTTTAGAAATATTCCAAAGATTCTTGACAGCATTGCCCAACTGCTACAGGCTGAGTCATCGGTAAGACTACCGGTATCTTTGTGCTTCAAACAATGTGCCATTCTGTTCATGATTCATTCCTTGGGCTGTTCATGATACCTTATATTAGGGAAAGTGTTGGGAGGAATTTATTGGTAAACTCTTGGGGTAGCTGAGTGAGCATTTGGGGCTATCAGAGGCATAACTTTAGTCTAGAAAGTGGGAGTACCAAATTTCACATTGACCTTCGTGATTGTTGAATAATTACAACAGTGCCATTTTTGCACCTTGCCTAATAATAATAATAATGATAACAAATAAAGAACTTCTCATGTTTTACTTGAACTTATTTTCATATTCTGGCTTTGCTTAAATTCATAAATTACCAGATATAGACGTATTATATGGTTGTCTTCTTCATATCATTTTAATTTGTTACTAAAGACAATTGAGAACCTCTGATTGGATGATCTGAGAATTCGATCAGATGTGACAGTTGTACTAAATGCTCTTGGAACCAACATCTTTCTTACAGAACTGGACATCAGGTCAGAGAAATTCAAACCACTCCTTGAGTCAGATCGTTTTGGTTCTGGTCAATGTAGTAGAACATTGAAGAGTATTTTACTTCCTGTAAGAATAACTATGGACACCATAACAAGGATTGTTTGAAGACGTACTGTTTTAAATGATGAATAAACAAAATACTATTAATCTACTAGGGTGACCCTGCTAGCGGAACCTTACGTTCCTTTGGGTCTGCCTATTGATGCCACTGCACATGAATGTCTTGATTGTGTTTGTATGTGATAGTATTATGGTGATCAATAAAGAATTGATTACGGTAATTGATTGAACAGTTTAGTTGAGGTGAATAGGTAAGAGAGAAATTCTTTTGATCATTTGACCAATGAATTTAATGTTTTGCTTGCATGGAATGTCACAGATGTTTGGTGAGATGAGAGTACTTCTAATTATTTGGTTTTAATCCAGTGATTGGGACAGATTCCTTTGAACTAAGTCATTAGAGCAGGACATTTTGGGTTTAGACCAGTTTACTACATCAGGTCAGTTGGTCAGTTATTGGGTCACATCAGTAATAATGAGAATGTTACAGTGATGGTGTTAAACCAGTGGTCAGGCCAAGTCCAACAACAAAATGTCATCCAAATGTTGTTGATTTATGTAACAGCTCATGTTTTAGAGATGATGCTTCAAATTGTATGTAGAAATGCGATTAACGGGAAAGTCATAGGCTATGTGGATTGGTGGTTAAGACATGATGTCCTACATGATTTCACTGCTGTGTTGTGGATTTGATGCTCGCTATAATGCCAGACTACAATTGGTTGGTGTGTTGTAGTGGAAACCAGATGGGAGATGCAGGTGCCCATCTCCTTGGGAAGGCTCTCCAGGTCAACAATAAGCTGACAACCGTCCACTGGGATGGAAATGGAACAACAGCAACTGGCTTCGCCTGTTTGGCCACATCCCTTACCAAGTACGAATTTTTCTCCCATTGTCTGCCCTTACTATTTATTATCTAGTTCTCGTTTCTTCTTGGATACTAATGAACTGTTTTAGAGTTGGCGTGGCACTGCCAGTGTTATTTCAGTTATGGTTTTTCAGTTACAGTTATAGTTATCTAATTTATGATTTTTCAGTTAAAGTTATAGTTATAGTTAACTGAAATCAGATTTTTCAGTTTCAGTTATTTTTTTTTATTTTTCAGTTACAGTTTCAGTTATTTCTCTTTATTTTTCAGTTATAGCATCAGTTATTTTTTCACAAGTCATGACTAATGACACACACTGACCACAGGTATTCTGAACAGTTACCAGAAATATTTACGCACCAAATCAATGGGATTTAACGTATTTGTCGGTTTACTTTAAGGAAAACACGACGTTCCAGATTAACACTTGCTCTGTTCCGACAATTAGCGTGCCACACTCGTGGTTTTCAAGTTTCAACGTCCTTGCCAGCAACGGTGTGAACACAACATCAACTTTTGTCGTCTGCGTCTTCGTAAACAAAATGTACCACACGCCACTTTCTACTTTTTTCACCACAACTTGGCTTAAACATTATTCTCGTAGTCATTGATTGTTTTACGAATTTACGGTTTAGCGCCAAAGACAACACAACGAAAGGAAAAGGAACCGGAAGTGAAACTATCATAGAAAACTGAAAAGGAACCAGATGTAAAACTAGCATAGAAAACTGAAAGGAAACCAGAAGTAAAGTGAGCATAGAAAACTGACCGTAGACTAGAGTAGGATTACCATTCAAAAAGTAAGTAAGAAAACACTCATGTTTTATTTTTCAGTTAACTTTTGTTATTTTTCAGTTATACAGTTTTTGTTTTTCAGTTACTATTACAGTTTCAGTTATTCAGTATTTTTCAGTTTCAGTTACAGTTACAGTTAACTGCAAGACATTTTTCAGTTATTTTGCTATTTCAGTTACAGTTACAGTTAATAGAAATAACACTGGTCACTGCTGCGTCTGGGGTTCAAATCCTAGTGCTTCATGTAAAGCTTTTGCATATGCACTTAAGGAATTAGTTGCTTCAATCTAAAAACCAGTCCACAAAAAACCATTTTTACAGATGCTCATTATAAATGTTTAATGGAGAGGTCTGACAACAGAGTATGTGCAGCGGTTGACATCAGTATGGCAATATAAAGAGAGACAGTTCATTGGAGTGGCAGACTATGAGTCTCTTCAAATGGTCAGTTGGTGATGCATTCAAACGACTATAAGTTTATAACAAACCATTATGGCTTAATAAGCACATATGCACCACAACAGATGAATGTTGACCTCTGTCTTTCTGATGGTTTCAGTCAGACAATGACTTTTTCCTATTACTTTTCTTGAATATTTAGTTGTTTTGTCTTTTGGCTGTCATTTCGCTTTACTTTTTGAGCACTGTTTGCAACATTAATCGAATTCTAACTGTTTATGGCAGTGCAGTGACCCTAGGCATTTTTACCATTTGCATATATGCCCTATTGGAACTGCTGCATGTAAGCAATTGGCCTGATGCAGTCATCCAGTCTAGTGTATGGAAGACACTCTTTGGCTGTACCTATGGTGGTCGGCTACTCGGAGGGCCATTCGTTCCTTCTCTGTTGACTCCGCCTATATTGCTCCAGCACATTCCAACCAAATCTGTTTGTCAGGTAACATGTTCATGGACCTTGCAAATACCGTCATTGCCATGATCTGGATGTTTTCACTGAATCATGGCATTCATCCTTCTTTAATGTCCTGTGTTATGCAGAGAAGCACCACCAGTTTATTAATTCTGTATTAACCTTGGCTTTCTTTTGCAGGAACTTCACAATGAAACGAATGCCAATACCAGTTATTGATGTCACTGCTGCTCTTCGCAGCAACCAGGATAAAGTTATACAGGCTCTGAAAAAGGTAAGCATGACATATGCACGGTCAGAAGCTGTTGTCATAAAGATTTGTCAATAAAACAGTTAATTCAAGAAGTCTATCAACTCAGTTTATCAGAGTGGTCGAGTTTTTACATCTTCTTAAAGTAAAATTTGAAATCTATTAATATTAGAGCAATCCTTTTTTGTTTATTTTGTTTAATTTCATGAACCATTTTATGAATTGGAAGCAACTTTCCTCTTAGGAAAGACATTCTACCAGTGTTTTCAGAAGTACAAGCTACTAAATGAATTGTGAAGTACACATACCTTGAAAACATAAGTGCACAATATTAAAATGGAGCCACATGATGTAAAAATAAAAATTCCGCATTGAAACATAATTTGGAAGAAGTATATGTAACTGAAAATTTCTCTGGTGTCTTATAAATAGCTCTTGTAGGTGCTGCTCACTGCTGGCCTAGCTGATCTGGAGAACAGAAAGCTGATCTTTAAGGAAATATTGCTGAGCTGAAAGAAATGTTGCAATTGGGAGCTGGTTGTCATTCCTGACCATTTATCACCGTGATGCATATTCCACCTTTATTCTGTTTAATTTCTTGTATTTCTTCTTGTTTCTATGCAGATGACTCCCAAGTGAAATGATAAAATGACGTTTCCTGTTGTAGATCGATGCAATTTTACAACGTAACCAGGATCCAACCAATTATTCAGCTGTACCAAGCTACAGGCTGCAGCAGAGTTTCTTGACTGGAACGTCTCAACAGGTGGTTGGAAATGTGTGATCATAAAAGAGATATACTGGCCTTTGCAGCAGATTATTGAATGCTTGTGACCATGCTTGAGAACACCCTGCCTATTGCAAATGTCCATATGGAAAAAAAACAGCAGAATGCAGTGAAGCATGAAATAGTTCCGATATAGTTCATTGCATAATTTTCATTTAGATGCCAAATATGTAACTCAAAAACTTTAGGCTATAAAACAAATATTTCATGTATAATCTCTATGCAACATGTGTGTCAGTGTGGATGAATGATTGAATGCTAGATGATATTTGTTGTTTTATATGGAGAAACTATTGACAATTATATGTACTTTGACAATTCTATCACTAAAACTCTATTTATGTCTTAAAGCTGACTTAAGGCTGCTTGACTTTATGCTTATAGCATCTGATGTCGCAGTTGCATGGGATGTTATCAGAGTTAGTTTATGCTGGCCAATCTTTCTTGTGTCAGCCTTAAACCTCTGCTTCCAGGGTTTGGATCACTGTCTGAAATTTGTGTTTGAGTTGAGTAATCCGGGCAAAGACACTGTTTGCTTTCGAATTCTGATTCGAGTTCATATTTGGCTGTAAAAAGATTTTTCCATTTTAGCCATATGATTTAAAAATTTTAATATGATTTTAATTTTAGTTTCATTAAATATAAAAACTTTTATGAAAAATTTGTCAAGATTCTGTGAATGTTGTAGCAGTTTATGTTATTTTTAAAATTCTAATGAACATTAATTGTTTTAGATCTTGGATCGGCTGGTATCACAGATCCAGGATTTGATCCAGTTTCTTCAAAGGATTGAGCAGAACAGCAGCGAGCGAGAAGAAATAGAGAGTGCTACTAAGCTTATTAAGGAAGAGCAAGCTGTTAGCCGTGTATGTATTGTAAACTGTCTTATCCTTTAAGCCTATTGTACACTGCCATTTATCCGTGTTATGCTGCTATTTATCCTTTAACACTTTAACGGCAAGAGTGTACTAAATCAACTGGGAAATTAATGCTGCTCATCGTTGAAGTGTTAAGCCTGTGTTCCACTGCCATTTATCCTTTAAGCCAGCTTTACTCTGATAACTATCCGTTAAGCCTCTTGTACATTGCCATTTAACTTTGAAGTCCATTGTAAGCTGAAATGTATCAGGTAAGCCTAGTGTACATTATGAGTTGTCTTTTAAGCGTATAATACTTTCACTTTTATCAGTAGGGCTAGTGTATAAATTTTAATTTTAGGTGAACTATGTGTTATTGTGTTATTCCCGAACTTCATTGAAATCCACAACCATGCTGGCATTGGATGACAAAGTACATAACCTGAGTTTTAAAGAAGGTTTCATTGTGTCTTGTAGATTTTCATGGAACTGCATAAGTTGTCAGTAAGCATAGATTCACCTGGAGGAGCCTTCTATACGAAACTTGAGTCATTTCAAAAGGAAGTCCAAGATCTTATTGGGAAACAGCTGCAGGTTGAGTCATGCAGCATTCTTGTTTCTTATTGAAATCATCTTATCTGAGATCTATCTCTCTGACATAAACTTGTAAGTCAGTCTTTGGAACTTACGTCGTCCACTTCAAAAATTTCCTGAATGGTCCAGGTCCTCAAAAATACTAATGCAGAACTGTGCTGGTTGTGAACTTGTGACAGACTTTTTATTTATTTCACATACTTATTTACTTACTTTTGGCAGCAACATTTTAGATTTGTTGTTGTTTTATAGTTGTCTTTTGTGCCAAATGTTTCAGAGTACACTGGGTGAGGCTATGAAAACTCTGGAAAGTCTTTTTCCAGTTACTCTTAGGAGACAGGTATTTTTCATCAATTATAAGTCTTTTCTTGTATTTTAAAGCACCACTGTCTAATGACAATGCCAGATGTGTGCTGTGAAGATGTGATTGAGGTTCCTCCTCGGTTACCTCTTCAGGTTTATCTATAAGAAAATGTTAAGTTATAATCCATTTAACCATACATACACTGTGCCCTTGTAATGTTTTCATCAGCTTTTAAGGGCATTGCATTGGTACATGTTGTCATGTTGTTTTTTCGTTACAGTGGTGTTTACTTGGCAGCACAATATTATTAATCAAGTAGTTAGTACATTGCACCAATTATGCATTAACCTCAAAAATTTTGGTTAGCTCAGTAAAGATAAGTCTTCACCTGGTTGTAAATTAAATAAAGAAACAGAGGACTGCTGCAAATATAGATATACTGGTGGTATATCTATAGATTGTGCAACAAGAGACAGAAACCAAAGGTTTTTCTTTGTTAGGATGGGACACTTGTCTTGCTAAAGGAAATTTATCTTATGTTACATTAAGGGTACACTTAGTTACATTACCAAAGACTCCTTATTAGACATCTTGGGATGCTGTATGAGTCCTGGATTTAATTAAACTGATTTGATTTGCATAGATTGATATTCATTTGGTTTAGTTTTTTCTGCTCAGTTCTGCATATTGTCTCACAGTCTGATCATACAGTTGGTATTCCTCTGTTGTTTTGTTCAGCCATTCCCTGATGAGTTGAAGACGACTTGTAAGGAGCACTGCTCTCTGCCAACCGACATTCTTCGAGAGACGATCGTGGATCGAATGGGATCAGATTTGATGAGAAAAACACTCGATCTTCAGTTGATCATCTTCACTCAGATTGTTACATTCCTTGTCGAAGAGCTTCTTAAGGGTCTACATGCTAAACTGACATCACTGGTATGATCATTACTTTATATAGCACATGCTTTTGCTGTTAGGACTTTGTACCTTTGTTATGCAATTTGTTGTTAATTTGTGACTGGAAATTTACGGGATCAGACTGTCAGGGGCCTCTGAACAGTAGAGCTGATGATCTAGCAATTCTGAGCCACCATCAGGCAGCTATAATGGTTTACCCACAGATGGAAGGATTAAGACGAACGGACGAAATTGTTTTTGTAAACAAAATTGTAGTCTTTGTTTTAATCATAACTACAATTCTTGAGCACCATGGATGCTAAGATTACCAGCCAGGTCATTCACTTTAAGAGAAGTGTGTTAAGAGAAAGAATATGTAAGGATTGGTTCTTCTCTTGAGTAACTAGACAATCTTTTCCTAGAGGATACGCATACCAAACATAGCAAAGTTCAAATTCTGTTCAGTGGAAGAAACTTAACTTTATTAGGCAGTGCTCTGTGGCTGATTGAATTGATTCCAGTTGAAGTGATATGTTGTTACTTAGCTTCCTGTTGGATATAATGTGACTCAAATGAGTTATGCGTGTGCAATCAAATCTTTCTTATAATAATAATAATAATAATATCTTTTCTTTATTAAGCGCTTGACAAACGCACTGCGCTGTACATTTACATGTTATGCAATTGAAATCTTAACTACTAACAGAACAGACAGCCTTGCAATACAACGGCGCTAATAGCAGCCTACAAAGCAAATCCGCCCAACGGGGGCTCGAACTCGGTACCTCTCGGTCACTGTGCCAGATGTTATCCAATGCGCCACGGGCCCCCTTATGTAATCTCAGCCTCAGAAATTGCTTTCATTTGCCATCTCTTCAGATGTCTTTACAATAATTATTATTTGTTTAGTCGCAGATTTGTTCCCAACGCCAACAAACGGAAGACGTCGCCTTGAATTCAAGCATCATCCAGCGTATCAGCTCACTTTCCAAAGAATCCAAGAACAAAGTATTTATTTCATGCTAATTTACATCAGCCTTAATTCCCATATATGCAGCACAAGATCTCGTGTATACAACTTGTGGTTGTTGAATTGGTCAGTAAATGAATTTTGGTATTTTCCTGGTTTTATCCTGGTCATGGTCACCAACTATCAAATTATTCATTATGCTGAGCTTTTTCATCATCATCATCATCATCATCATCATCATCATCATCATCATCATCATCATCATCATCTTTATTATCGTCATAGAAACTCATCCTCTTGCTGGTCTTGATTGTCATGGTTGTCATGATGTATATGAGATGTTGTTTCTGTGATGCAGATGGGTACTGTTCGCCAATCAATGCAGACACGAATGCTTAGACCAAAATCCATGATGTTTGAAGGTTAATTTCAACTTTCATTTCTACTTTTGTGATTCTTTTAAATTATTCATTATGCTGGTCAATGTGATTTTTACTTCCTTAATGAAATTTGATGATTATTATAGACTTTTGGTTACTGATCACAGAAATGATAACCATTTTTCCCTCCCTTGATGAATTTTATCCTTCGACTGTTATACGATAATATTATACTAACTGTGTAACTAAATTCAGCCATATGTAGCTACTCTGACTATTGTCTTGTCCACCTACAGCGTTTTGTCTGTTGTTTTATAGAAATAAACGAATGTACATAAATCCATTTGTTTGTATAGCATAAGATTTTCGAGAAATTTCTATTGCCAGAATATTACATCACAGTTTAGTAGTATTGGATGTTATGCTATTATAATTTGACAGTACAGTAAATTTTGAAAATGTGGCACTGCTCTACTTTAATAATTTTAAATTACTTAACATTGTGGCTGATTATATTGCTGATCTTCATGTGCTTAAATACAGGAGCTGATGGTCTTGAGTTGACAGCAGATGGTAAGAATTACTTAAACCATTTTGGTAATTCATAACTTGTGATGGAACGAAATCAGCTTCTTTCTGGAGAAGATAACATTTCTTTAACACTTACTGTCAGCTTATCAATAACACTTTTCAGGTAACTAGTGCATATTGAGAAATTCAGGTCATTCTAGTATATTCCCTTGAAGCTGCTTGATTGTGTGTGCTTGACTGTCTGAGGACGGCATGCACAGCCATTTTCTGTTAGTGTTGGTGCTCAAATTTTATGAACCTTCTCACTATTTTAAAGTTAATTTAGCTCATTGTTGCTGGCATATTTAGCCAACTGTACTCGGTAAGCAAAAACGAGGTTTCCATGCTCAAAGATATATTTTTTGTGTCATAGTGATTTTTGATGGGTGAGAACAGCAATCCCGATACTGTATATGGTTATAGAAGTTAGCCTGCTTGCAGATGTTTGATACAGCATCTGATAAACCTCTATCAAGAGCACATATTATACTTGATATCATTTGAATCGGACATGATCAGCATTTTATGAGTGTGTTTTGAATGTGAGTCTTATAGACTAAAATGCTTGATTATGATTTGGAAGGCTACTAATCTTGCTGTCTGATTTTCCACTTCTTTGGTTAAAAAAGGGATGACTGCTTTTGGTGCTATATGGTGAACAATATATTTAATAAATTTTTATTTGACAGTTTGTTATGCACTTGGAAATGCTTTTTGACTTTTTGGTTAGAACTGGTCAGATCAGATTGAATGGAGGAGCATACATTGTCAAAATGTACTTATTCATGGAGTGCTATTTTCTCTTATTTTAAACTGCCATGTTGCTTGCTTACAGCGAGGCTTTCTAAACTGAAGGGTCATAGCTTTAAAGTCCGTAGCAGGTATGGACTTTGGTGTTACTAATATTTATATTGCATTTAAAAAAAAATAACAACTGGCATAATTATGTTGCAGAGTTTATTGTATAATTTATCTGTTTTCTAAATTAATCAAATGTAAGCCATGGTGTGTAGTTTGTCTCCTCTGTAAATGAATCAATATGACCAATACATCACCACTCACCTGCAGAAAGTCTCTCAAGTTAAGTTGTCTTTGACATTTTCCGCCTTCTTCAGGTCCGTCTGAAATTGATGATTTGTTTTATAAAATAGGATAACATTGGCTGTTAAGAAAGTGAGTAATTAAGTATGGTCTTTAATACACCATTTGCAAATGCACAATGGGACAACAGTTATATAATGATAATGATAAAACATCAAAGTAATATTATTATTAATAATAATAATGTGTAAAAGTTAAATGCTAATGAAGCATGATTAGTAACTGTACAACATCCTAGTGATAAATCCCTTCATAGTAAGGGGTCAGAGTGCTAAATGGTGCTGTTGTCTCTCAGATGCAGTTAATGTTAATATTACTTTGGGGGGGCCCGTGGCGCATTGGATAACATCTTGCACACAGACCGAGAGGTACCGAGTTCGAGCCCCCGTTGGGCGGATATGCTTTGCTGGCTGCTATTAGCGCTGCAGGTTGTCTGTTCTGTAAGTAGTTAAGATTTATGTCTTCTGTCATTTGTGTTCTTGTGAATTGTTTCAATTGCATAATTGTACACTGTAACCGGTTGCGGTTTGTCAACCAGATTGTTTGAATAAACGAAAATATTATTAATAATGTGTAACACTGAGAAATGGTGAGATGGTAAATGTGGTAAATTTATGACTGCATGGCTAATTTATAATTTGAATCAACCAATTCTCCTCTAGTCTTGACTTCTGATGTAACAGGCCATTCTTATAATAGATGCATCTATTTCATCTTCAGAATTTAAATTACTTGTAGTACGATGGTTGAAATGAGTTGAAGTTGATGGTTGATATCAAATTGTTATCTGTAGAGGTGTTTGAAGAGACTCAGTTTGCCTCATCGAAACCAAGTTCAGGTAATCTCAAGAATACTTAATCTTCATCTGATGAGCACTTAGACTTTTAAGGACTTACAGGAATCTCATTTATTTTCTGTTAAAGTGCTGATAAGTGTGAAGTACAGTGTCACTGTATGTGGCAACATAGGTGGGGTGCATGGCAACACAGGTGGGGTGGTCATAGTAGTCATGGCTGCAAATTGATAGGGTACTGCCTGTCTTCTTCATTGTCAACTTTCTTTTTCAACTGTTTACACAGCTGAACACTGGGATTCATTGCTGGCTTCCTGTGGATGACACAACAGTATGTGTGCTCGGTTCAAAACACAATGAAATTGAAAAGGAAATCATTAAGCAAAATTGAAAATTTAGTTGTTAAGCCACAAAGATAGCAAGAAAGGTTATTAGGTTGTTTGATACTGTGATCATGTTCCTATTCTACTCTGATGAAATGTGAGGAGCAAATTTTCCAGGGTGAATTGTGGGGACTTTGTCCGTATCCCATGCATTAGACACGTGTGATAGAAGTTACTGATTAACAATAATAACCTCTAATCTAATCCGACTTCTCTAGTGCAATGATCATAATGCACAACGCATCAATCGATGATTGCTTCAAGTGAATAGTCTCAAAAGTCATAATCTGTGGAAGAAGTCTGGTTAAAATCTGGTTGCTCAGGGAAATCAGAAATAGTCAGACAGTGGGTAAGCAAGTTGAAACAGATACCGGTAAGTCTTATTTAGACCGTATTGACAATAAACAACTTAGAGAGGACACCAAGCTGTATACCCGGTATATGCTTCAGCCTAGAGATGAACCTTCAACCCCAGGATCAGAACCTTTGAGTGGTTGTTAAAATGTTTATACCTCTGCAAACTAAGATGATTGAGACACTTGTAATAAATCATTGAAGGATTGGAACTTAGAATTCTCTTTGTCAGTACGGCTTTCTTGGTCAGTATCATTGCAATGTAAAACAAGGAGAAGTATAGATACTTCTTTCTATGTTTCAAGAAATTTCTCTGTTCCAATGACAAAGATGGTTGCATCATGGCCTGCCTTTGTAAAGCCGTCTCAGTCTGATGTACAAATACATATAAACCATTGCATTTCTATATGCACCCTATTGTGTGCTTAACATTGAGCTTATTGAAGCTATACTTGAGAACTTAGTATTATTGAACCGATGGTTTGCTACTTCAAGTGCACGTCTTCAGAGGTAATAATTTTGAACTGTAGTTTCATGTCAAAGCAACCATCAGTTGTTGCCTGTGCATGATGGTAATGGCACTATAGAAGCCTTGTATTAGATTAGCAGCTGTTGTGAGCTACTAAAATCCTGTTCGTAGTTAGGTTTCTGTGCTAGTCTTTCGTTCACATAATTTTCTGTGGAAATGGCAGATGCTGTTCGGGCTAAAAGTGCTGACGTCATTCCTCCTTATTCATTCTCCAACAAGAAACAACCAGCTTCGGCTGGTGACATTTCAGACCTCCCAGTCAGTCCACCACTTAAGAATCTACGCTGGAATCGTCCGAAGCGTGAGAAGATGCATGCTGCAAAGTCTGTGGAAGGGGTTTACGAAAAGGGTCTGATGTCGAGTGATGAGGAGTATGACGAAGATGACGATAAGGAATTGGGGAAGAATGAAAATGAACAAACACCACATCAGAATGGAACCGAAGATCCGAACAATAACAAGGAAACGTACGACTCTCTCACGATTTCCTCATTCATTGCCTTCTTTTCTTCTTTCCTGTTAAAGTTGTTTACTTTAAAGTTTTCTATAATCTCCTCCTTCCTCTTTCTTTTGTTCTTTTGTGATTTCTTCTTTTCTATGTTTTGCTCATGTCAAACTTCTACTTTCTCCTTTTCACACGGTCTGCTCTTCATTTACCTTCTGTACTTAATCTTTCCTTGCTTTCAATGATTTTTTCCGTATGTCCATTCCTCTTTGGTGATTTCCCTTCTTCTTCTTCTCTGATTTTCTTTTTCTTGTCGGATTTCTTCCTTCTTCCTGATTTCCTTTCTAATTCCCTGATTTTGTTTCTTCCTCTCTGATTCCTTTCGTCTTTCCTGATTTACTTCCTTCTCCCTGTTTTCCTCTTTCCTACCCTGATTTCCTTTCTTTTTCTATCTTATTTTCCCATGGTCTTACCTCCTTTCTTCTTTTCAGTTTCCCTTTCATATGTTGTGCTTTTCTTGCTTTGTCCTTTCCATGATAGATCGTCTGTAAGTGTGGTGTGTACGAGATGGGCCATTGAATATTACACACAGCTAGCCTAGAGGTTAGAAGTTTTCTAAAACATATAGGTTGAGTAAGGGCTAAATGATGATAATCAAGCGGATTGTCTACCGAGATAATAGAGTTGATTAAGGCAGTTAAACAAAGTGAGGTCATTGTCTTTTTATTTTAGGGAGGTTCCATCCAAATTTAAGCCAGTGGTTCTTGGTGGCAAGACGGGATTTCCTGCTCTACCAATTCCTGGCAAACCTGTAAATGGCAAGGTCAGATATATTTTTCTTTTTTCCAAATGAAAATGTCACTGCAATTAATTTATGTGGCCAAATAGTAAAACTGTATTGCTAGATTGTGTTGTATTGTAAATAAGCATCATATGGTTTCATTTGAATTATGTTTATCGATGAACTCCAAATTGTTAGTTTAGGCACTTGAGATCAGAGTAAAATAGTAATACATGTATACCGGTAACTTAGTGAAGTTCTGTTTTGTAGACTTTAGAGTTTGGCCGAAAGACCATTCATCCTCCGCCCAAACAGTCCCCTGTGAACACCCCAATAGGCAACTATCCATTTGGTGCAGCGGAATCACCTAGTAAGTTTCCTTTTAACATCAATTCAGTGGCATAGCCGGCTTCATTTCTGTTTGAATCGTAATCTCCAAATTTCTAAAGCGCCACTCGAAAGCCAAGCGCAGGGCACCAGCTTATTCACGAGCACTGAAATCCGATATTAAGTTGACATATGGCACTTTGAGTTGTTGAGCTGCAAGTTTTAACTTGTATGTCTTGATACAAACTGCTAGAGCTCTGCGCCGACTTCAAAGCTTCAGCGGCGGCGCGCCGGTCATTTTTGGTCGGCGGCGGGGCGCCGCCGCCGACCAACAAAAATCGGCGGCGCGGCGTGGTCGGCGCAGTGGTCTAGCGTCGCATACATGTTTCCAACGTTGTTCAGCAAAGAACTTACATTTTAAAGACATGCATGCTCAGCAAACATTTTTCGCCGTTTCCTGGTCTCGTATTATTATTCACGAGAATAATTATTCTCAGAACAGACGTTCAATAACAAAAGGCTACAACGCGATGTAAGTAAAGTAAGTATATCCTTTATTAAAACCAAGTCTTAGTTAACAAGTCACGATTATCACAGCTTAATTATAACAGATTTGCGTGTAAAACTATCAGCCTTATGTAGATAGATAGATAGATAGACAGACAGACAGACAGACAGACAGACAGACAGATAGATAGATTGATTGATTGGTTGATTGATTGATTGATTCTTTATGGTGTACAAAAAGCATATAAATAATATCAGGCCTACTGTAACAGATGTATAAACTATACAGTTCGTTATTATGTTCCATATTATAGTCTACAAATAGATTATCTCACCCGTTATCTATTAAACTAAATTTATTCATATAACATCCTTATGATGAATGTTTTCCTAATCAATCTATTAGCGCTTGGGATATCTCAGTCGTGTGTTCTTGCGCGTAGAAAATGCCCTGTCTGCTTGATTGGTGGGAGTAGGTCATACAAGACATGCCCGGATTTCTCCTAATGGCTGAGAAAAGGCGGGAGTCTGCTATGTGAAATAGATGATCTACAGATGGGATGTTATCTGCGAGGTAGCGACCTCTGATGAAACGTCGTAAGACCCCCTCCTAGTCTGTCACGATCCCCTTGTGAAGTAAAACCCCAACAAGCTGGGTAGGCATAGAGCACCCTAGACAGGGTCGTGGGCCTCACATCGTAATGCAAGCTAGGTCCTCGTAGGCCGTGCGCCACCAGGGTGCGCAATGCATAAAGCGACCATTGGACCTGACTGCACATGTGGTAAAACTCTATCGAGAGCACGAGAACGCAGATAAAATATTACAGGTTTAGTTGGGCGCGTGTGTGTGTGTGTGTGTGTATGGGTGTGGGATAGAATGACTGCGGAACATGAAGAGAGAGTGGCATATTATGTGGCGTAAACATCAGCGTATAATATTGACAGTCATTAATTGCTTCCAAAGTGCCTCGTGGCCCATGGTCTTTCAGGCCCTATGCTATACGACGTGGTTCGTGCTACAACGGTGGCCCGAGTGCTCTATGCTGCCCCGGCCTGGTGGGGGTTTGCCGGGCAACAAGAGAAGAACCGCCGCAGTCGAAGATGCGGATTCTGATTCGTCTGCGATATCTGCCAAAGGACAGTCAAACGTTTGAACATCTGTGCCACGCTGCTGACTCACACCTCTTCTCTGCGGTCTTCGCTAACTCGAGGCATGTACTCCATGGGCTACTCCCCCCCCCAAAAAAAAGCCGCTCCCCATCTCCCTGCGCCCGAGACTACATTTTTTATTCCACAAGTGAGCAATCTCACACGCAGATCGTTTATAATTAGATTGTTGTACTCTGTATAAAATAATGTATGTAAACCAACGTACATATGGTATAATGAAGAATATACTTACTTACTTACTTTATAATTTGTTATGGCTATGGCTAAAATTGACCCCACTCCTAATCTAATACATAGGCCTAACGGCATTCGAATCTACAAAGTGGTCTAGAGAGAATTTTAATATTATTTTCGAATATTGCTCTGTGGGTTCAGACTTCAGAGTCTGCCAGAGATATTTCCCAGGTCATGACCTATAGCAGCTCAGGCCCAGCGCACAAGCCAACTCCCCAGGCATTACAGCCCCATACAGCGCCTCGAGCGTCCTGCGGTGATAGCCTGAAATTTGAGGTATAACGTTCCGCTATACATGTATACAGTGCATACATAACGGTGCACAACTACTTAGCTGTGTCAAAGAAACCGAACAATGGAGAATAGGGCTAGCCTATTTATATACAATTAGGCCTAGTACTTATTGGGAAACGAGTTTTATTTTCAGAAGATTAATAGCTCTAGCTAATAATTATGACTTAACTGACACAGAAGTGGTATGAATGAAGACAGAAAAGACAAAGCAATTATAGTTTTCGTTAATTAAGTAAACACTTAAAAAAAATTCAAACTATGCCTAGCTAATTCAGCTGTCCATGGCAAGTCTGCAGCTTTCTCCGGGCTCCGTGTTTGTCCAACTTCAACCAACTAAAAGGCCTATGTACTTCTCGGGATTCCATAGTGCGAAAGGTGGACCATTTATAGTATTTTATACCAATTAGGCCTATTAATAAGTCATTTACAGATGTTAATGATTAACCTGTTTCTACCAACATATACAGGAACAAAAAAACAAATCTATAAACGAGTAAGCACTCAGTGATTGTTGGACAGTTTGTTGAAGTTAGATTCCAAGTTTTCTTTATTGCAATTTTGGTCACTACGAGATTTCTCATTCACACTTACCAGCTTTTGATACATCAGCTTTTGATGCTTCACTGTCTCATCGTTTTAGTTTAGTTGTCAGCTTCAGTTATCTCCATCACATTCTTCACTGTCAGGCGCCAAAAACCAAACTTCAGTAAGCTCATTTTACGTGGCAATTGATAAAAGCCTGTGGGTACAGAGTCTGCCAGAGATATTTCCCAGGTGGAACGAGGTTTTTAATACTTTTAATGTGATATAGAGAAATGTAAAGAAAATGTACATGTAGTAACTATTGTAGTTGTTCCTTGACTCTGATCCTCTGTTCCTCGCGCTCGTTCTTCCTATCGTCCTCTCACACATAACCCTCCCCGCCCTGCGTCCCGTACGATGCTCAACCAGCTCTATATGACTATATATATATATATATATATATATATATTCATGTATTGAAACCTGAGTGACAAACCATATGCAATGACCGAGCTGGTGTGCGGCCCTGGGGGTGAGGGGAAGGCCGCCTCCCTTGTCGTCTGTGTTCGGGAGCCGGATCCCAGATGGTGGCAGTCGCCGCTGCCTGGGCTGCCCGTTCACAGGCGAACGGGTGAAGATTAGGCTGGTCGCGTCGGCACCCCTGGCTGATGACCCGAGGTGTTAGATCCAAGATGGCGGCTTGCCCAGCCATAACGACGACTCCTCGTTTAGAAATCTAACGAATCCAATAGATGCCACAGCAAGACGCACGCACTCAGGAGTATACCCTACTGTAGATGTAGCCTTACGGAAATTCAACGGCGGCATATATATATATATAATTATATATATATATATATATATATATATATATATGAAGTATATAAGTAGACCAACAAGATGTCTACTATTTCACATTGAAGAAACAATTTATCGCGAAACCATGCAAAACTGGTAAAGTGCACAAAAAAGAATTAAACACGTACATCAGCGAGACATCGGCGGCGCGCCGACAAATTGTCGGCGGCGGTGGCGGCGGCGCGCCGACCAACAAAAATCGGCGGCGGCGCGCAAAAAAATTCGGCGGTGCGGCGCGGCCAGCGCAGAGCTCTACAAACTGCCAATGAACATGTGTAGTTTTGATATATCTCTATATATTTCGTTTATTGAAAGATATTAAGTTGACATACCACAACTTATTAAACGAACATTACAGCTTAGCAAATTTGTTCATTTAGGAGATATTGTAATTGTAATCGTAGACTCAAGATTTATAAAGCGCTACTCTAAAGCAGATGGCACCAGCTTACTCATCAGTGCTGTGTCATATCAGAGGGGTTGTCCAGCGGAGGTCCAAGTCCGGTTGCCATAGAGACCAGAGAGGAGATAGAGTGCCTGCTAAGACAGGTTTTGTTGAGAATGAGAAAGCTTCAAAGGCAGAGGTGAGACTTCATTTTGGAATGGAAGGCCTGTGGGGTGATAAGTAGAGGAACCAGAGGCAGATGATGGTGGGTGAGTGGTGGTTTTAGTGGAGATATCGATAGATATCCAATAATGTTCAGCTTAAATGTTGATAGTAATTTTTGCAGCTAAAATAAATATAACTTGATTCTACACTGAAATCTCTAGGCTGCCAATCAGCATTCCATGTGGCCTTGCAGCTGTGTGCTCTACAGACTGAATGCCGTTGTATTTGGTGGCATTTTATATCCATTTGCTCCTGTGTAGAACGTTATACTACTGCATGTGATTCTAAGAACCTGATCACCCAACAGACCTGTTACAAGCCTTTACTTGATACACTTCATTGAGAAACCAGCAGTCTGACCAGTGACAAACCTAGCCATACATATATAGCTGAAATCCAACAGACGTCCAAGGTCCAACTGTAAGATGAGAGGTTCTTAACAGGTTGCAAGCAAAAATACTAGATAAATATTAGGATATGTACATATCCAACAAATGAATGTGGATATGAAATCTTGGATGCAGTCTGAAGATGTTCTAATTTTAGAAGTGCTGGCAAAGAAAGAGAAAACATTGGGAAAACCAAAACCAGAAGAGAAGCCGAAGCGCACGTCGGGCGAAACCGAGGCCAAGAAAGAACAGGAACAGGATGGACCACAAGAAGAAGGAACTGAATAGACAGCCAAGGAACAGTAACAACAAAATTGGCTGGAGTTTGCTTTATTTTCTCTTTTATTGTGTTGAAAACAGAGGTTTTGGACAAAAACAGATACCAAATCATTTGAGCTCAATACCTCCTGTTCATATTGTCTTAATACTGTACTGTGTTGATTCTTATTTGTATATTGCAAGATTTGATTGTGTTCTGTAATTTTATATTGTATTGGTTTGTAGAGATCTGGTTTTCTCCAGTGTTGTTACATTTTGCTGATGCAGAAGAGCTTTAATGTAATGAGAAATTTATGTAACGTTGTTAGATAAATTCTTTGCTGCACGTAACACATGACAGGATCAGATGTTCTTCAGCTGTGCTGCTGTGGGTCATACTAGTAAGTGTTCCAGGTTAATTTGCAGTGGTTCTAACACAGACTATGCAACTTCTGAACCACTTAAACCCTTGTTATGTTATGTTATATTATGTTATGTAAATACACTGGAAGGCTTTACTGTCACGTTGGGTTTTGACATCTTCCTGTCTCACGTCCTTCCTTTTTATTACATTTTATCGCACTTCTTGCAACAGTAATACTTCCTAAATATAACAAGTCCTTGGGGTCATTTCTGCATTGGGTAATAATAATATTATCATTGATTATTATTATTCATTTTTATTATTATTATTTGTTCATTATTATACAACAAGACGTGAAGTCTCTCAGATTGAAGATATTGGTGACAGAAACAAGAAAGTGGAAAAGAAGGATCCATGTGGCTGCCCCTCCTCTGGGAGGAATCTGGTTTCAAGCCTGGAGAAGACATGTATATATTATTATGTCAATGCAGTGTTTATGAGAGTTTAACAGACCAGCTGCATTGGTTTCCCAGTTGCTTTTATTAAGGTGCCAGAAATGCCAGTGTAATTTTGATATTGGACAGTCACCAAGTGGTTTTTAAACTGGTAGATCCTGTCCAAAAGATTTTGGGTTGCATTATATTAACATTATTGTTGTTGCTAGTACTATTAGCAAGGGCAAAGATGTGGGAATGTAGCTGAGTCACAATATATGCATTGACTTCTCAGGTACGGGAATGTTTGAAATACAATTGTAAGTGGACTAAGTTATGTGTCATTCTCTGTATGTAAGACTGCTTCTAAGACTGTTCAGATATGTAGTTTGAAAAGTGTTGATGATTAACCAATTACTTAACAGAATACTGAGGCTTCAATTAATTATCAATTGTATTTTGGCTGCATTATTTGCAAGTGCTGATCAACATATAACTGTGTCCTCTAAAATTGTTACTCAAGGCAGTTGTGTTTACCTTATTAACAACTGATGATTGAATTGTGTTTGGCAGTACTAAACTCCAGGTTATCTTCTTAAAAATTCTGGCCATATGCATAGGACATATGCACTCTGCTGCATCATGCATTAAATCCTGTCACTTCTCATTTTGCTTGTACCCAGGCTGCTAGTAACTGAGTTACAAGGGAAAAGCAAGGGTGTTTCCAGAGGCCAATCCGGCCCAAGCCCAGTGTACAGGTACATCTTGGGTTTGGTTCCAGCAAATGAATTTCCGATGCCTCTTGGTAATGTTCGACCTCCAAAGTCAAAAAGTTCCAAGTCTCCATTTGTGACCCCTGCATGACAACTTTTTCATATACCCACAAAATTACCTTTACGTAACATTTTCATGAACAAATATAATTTTAAGATACACAATACACCCACTTGTGACTAGGGCTGCATCTCACTTTCTCAACAGAACTGGGTCATCCAAACTACCGGAATTAGGCCTGAACAAAGAGTTCAGGCTGGAGACTGCTTGCAAACCTACATATTCAATAAAAATGTTTAAACTTAAATGACATACTATTGAACAATTTTATGCTGGGGCTGTAGTCTAAAACCCTTGAGAAGCTTAATGACTATGGCAAAAATCACTCAACCTGTCTTGATAAAAATTGAGGGCTTGAGCCTATAGATTTTAATTGAAACCCTTTGGCAACCCACAGTCATTTGCACACAGATTACTATTTATGAGTCAAATAAGCAACATTTCTAAAAGATACGCTCTAAAATCTTGACCCTTAGTTGGAAAAAATGTTGGGTACTTCATGCTTTTGAGTCAATTTCCATTTGACAACCAAAATTTTTATCAACCCTTGGCCAACAAAGTAACAAATTTAAGCATTTCAAGTTTCTCAGTGAATTATCCTGTTCTAGGACATTCTGAAATTCACAAAGCACTGAAAAAATGCTCTAAGCTGACCCAAATTGAGACTTTGTATTGGTGGTGAAGTTACTGTTTAACCACAAAGTCAAGTATGCATGTATATTTGTTTATAAGCTCTATTTAATAAAACAACAGGCAAAACGTTGTAGGTGAACAATAATGGTTGACAGTATGGCTACTTATGGACGGGTTAATTAGTACGTTTTTATATAACGTTCTTGGGATAAAGTTCATTCTCTCAGGGAGGGTGAAATTGTGTGCATGACAAAGTAAGCATGACAATGCATAAAATTATTAGAACTAGGCCTATATGTTTCTTTGTTGCGACTGTCCGGTCCACTGGATTGAAAGTATAAATGTTTTTGGTACACGAAGTTCAATAAGCTGATTGTCCCCGACCCTGGTGAAGTATGCCAATGTTCACCTCAATGCAATGACAGAGTGACTGTGCAAATGGAACATTATTATTATTGTTACTCGGATAATTTATATAGCACCTGTAAAAATTCAAAATCGAAATGGCCAAGTCAAAAGAACAGATGCTTGATAATTATTTATAGGCCAATGTATGATGCTAATCATGCTACTGATCTTTCTCCCATGTCTTCTCGTCTTCCACCAAACACGACCGCACGGGACCCGTACGGGATTGATCCGGTTATCCGGTCCGGTTTTCTGACGGTTTTTGTCAACGGTTTGCGTACGGGACCCTCGCGGTACACACCGTGTCAGTGGCGCCTTCTAGCGGCATTCGTATTCATACCGCCATTTTGTGCGCCAATTCGAATGTACAAGTATTTCAGAGATGGCGATTTGTTTGTGTGAAAAGTAAGATTGCGTTATATTTATCATACTAATGAACTTATTTATATATATATCAACATTTATGTAAATGTTGTGCTAATTGTGGTCGGGATATCGATAGTCGCCACGGAGATACAGTTAAGGTTATTGACTGCATGTGTTAGGGTTAGGGTGAGCGTGTAACATGTACGTGCTTCCGATTGGTTCCGGCATTGGCTGTGGTTCAGTCAGTATTTATATGAAATTGTTATGTTTGTTGATGATATCGGCCCTAACAACTTAAGCCCGTGTACAATGAATGCTTTTTGCCATATACCATGGCAGTCCTTATCAAATTCTTTTAAAACCCCTATGCATCATTTGTCTTTATTTGCCTTGGGTTAAACCGTAGTTAATTATTTTACATGGCCAATTTAAAATGGAAGCTGGATTGGTGAAAATAATTGTTTGCCTAAATGGTAGTTGTATTGATGACAATAATTCTTTACTTAAATAAAAGCTGAATTGATGGAAATAATTGTTTCCGTAATTTTTTAAATCCTAAATGGAAGCTGAATTGATGACAGTTATCATGGACATAGGTAAGCTCTGCTTATTTACCAACGTCAAGTACGGCATTGGTGACATTAAAATAATTTGGCCAGGTGAACTACGGTTTGTATATTGACTACAATCATTTAAGTTTTGTGTGTGCTTTGTTGTATTTGCAGGTGACGAGATTATTTCTGGCCAATTGTATGTAAGGATATTTATTTACTGGTAAACAGTAAATTTTTGGCTCGGCTGCTGTTGTCTTTGACAGGTGTAATGATTAAGTAAGCTTTGTTTTATTATGGTACATTAGCCAACACTGTGCAGCAAGCTTCGCCAATTGCTGAGTCGTCCAGACAGTCGTCCAGGCAATTCAGAACACCGTCTGGTGAAGTTTGCCAGGATGCGACACGACAATCTTCAATGCCTCCTGCCGCTTCAAAGATGCCAGTCACTCAAACAACTGGTACGTGTTGAATTCTGAAGCAATGGTACCAATTTGATCCTAATCAGCTCTTTGTAAGGTAATCTTTACAGCGGTATTTGGATATTATCAATATTTCTCTTGTATCATCGAATTTTATTTGATATCAGTCAACATATATTTCTTGTTCTATTACAGTGATTATTAAAAACTAGCTATCTTTAGTGGCAACACATTTGATTTGTTATAAAGTATAATTGTGTTGCTTAATTTCTTTAAGTTTTTAACGATTCAGTAGTTGTGTGATCATTGTGAATGTGTCTGTAAATTATCAAATTGTTGTTACTGCTCTTTGCCATAGATAATAAGCTGTTGAATATATTTATCCTGTGAGCCTGTTAAGTGTGTTGACAGTTGACACATAGTACCAATAATGAATAATCAATGAATTAGCCTATTAATTCATAAATGATAAATATCAATTTAATGTCCTAATGTTGAGGAATGTCATAGGTGTTGCATTGTGATCAAAAGTGTCAACACAATTTTGTGTTACAGCTAATCACTTACTGATAATACACACACGTTACTGTGGAATTTGTATATCACCAACGTCACAAGTGAATCGTAGGTGATTTGCTTGTCAACAAAATTTACTCATTTGTTATTGGAGATTTCTCATGTGGGTCTTACAAGTGGACCAAGCACAGTGCCGCTTAATATTCCTATGCATATTACAATGTGTTTTGAAGATTGGTTTGGTCACCGTATTGTATTGTTCATAAATAAAGTATGATGGTTACTGTGTAGACTTGATTTTGTAGGTGGCGATCTTAATATCAGACTGATGATAAAGATATTGGCCAGTCTGGAGGACCTGCAACACACAAAGAAACTACATTCATCTCTGCTGCAGTCGATTTTGAGGCAACTGAATGCTGCAGGCAGATTTTGGCAACGGGGCTGCATGAGGGCATGCAATTTCCCATCGAAACTGGGTATGATCTGATGAGCATGGAGGAAAAGGTGCTTGACACTTCAACGATATACACATTGGTGAGTCATTTTACTGTTTAAATGGTTTTTAACGCCTCATGTATGATTCGCTCTTATTTTCTGGGGCATGCAATTTTTATCTTCCTGTTTACAGGTTGTATTAAATTCTATTTATTTGTGTCCATAAAGTTAGATGATGTAATCATAATCAAGCATTTATATAGCGCAGATGTGTACATAAGTTATTTGTGTTGATGGCAAATATTTATAAACAAATATCGACATTTAACTTAAAGGCCAGCAAGTTTATAATTTTTTGTCAAATTGCAACATTTGGAGATTTTTCAATGTCTTTTGTTAAGATAGAACTGCTTTGATTTGCTTCTTCGTTTTAATTGTTTAGATACAAGTACTCGTGAATAACGATGGGGACTATTTGTGCTTGTCTCAATAAAAAATCAAGTCTGCCAACTGTGCTTTATTAAGTGCTTAACCGTTAAAACTGTATTCCCTTTTTGGAGGCTAAGACAAATGTCGAGATTGTTTTGACTTTTATAAGCTCGAACATTGTAAATTAGACAATCCAGGCAGTGTCTGTAAATATTGCCATTTAATATTAGACAGAATTGTTGGAATAATATCATTTTACAATACAAATCAGAGCACGTCAAATTATTGTTCTTTGTAACTTGTTATTTTTAATCTAAGTGTTTCATGTGTGAAAATTCAGGTGCTGCAAGGCAAAATATTGCTACCAAGGACAGTACGAAGAAACTGGTCGTGTACGAGTTGGCGGTGGGGTTTGGTAACCCTAGGGAGCGTAGCACTGGAGGTCACTGGCTATTGAAATCGGCACAAGTGACCGTGGTCGGAGTCCATCACTACCGATCAGGAGTTGACCAATAACTGTTGATGACATTGTTGACAATAAATGTAATAATATTGCCGAGCAGACTGATTAATTATTTTTACTTTATTAATATGATGTGTCATTTAACGCTATTGTTTATTATTGTTTTCAGTGTTGTATCAATTACATTGCATGTAATTCAATCATAATTGCAACTACATGCTTGTAAATGTATTTGTATTACAACTACTTGATTGTGCAGGAATTAAATTATGTACAGTTATATTTTAATTGTAATTCAAGTACCAATTAATTTTCAATTATTTCTTAAAATTTGCAAATGATTTAGAATTTCTTCTATAATTTCTAATTTACTCTATTTTTAAAACTACCTTCAGTTGTTTTGTAAGTTTATCAAGTATCTGAATAAGGTTTATAATTGTGATCATTTAAAACAAGTTAACAATAGAGTTTATTTGATTCTTAGAGTATATGTGTTTCAAAATGATAGTCTGTTAGTTGATTGCGCCTGGGCGAGTCAATTTGTCCAGCAGTGCTAAAGAGATGCTCAAGATGGAAGCTCTTATCTGTAGGCAGCTGCAGTAGGCTAGCTAATAATGAGTGCATGGATAGTCTGATAGTTGTAGTTGTTAGTAAACCCTTGCACTTTGGGTCTATCAAATTGTGCTGTAAGGTTGTAAGAGGAATGTAAGGATAAAATAATGTTAACAATTATGTCGCCATGTAGTCATGATGCAGAGTAGTTTAAATTAAATGAAAGGAGTGTCCCAGGTCAAACCAGCAGGCTGGCATTGTTGCCGACTTTACACTTCAATTACATGAATATTGTAATTGAACTACAATTACTGAAATGAAAAAGTAATTCAATTACAATTACTGAAATTGTAATTCAATTACATGTATTTCAATTACTGAACAACACTGATTGCTTTAGCTATATAGCACAGCTTACTGTACTGTGCTATGTAGCTAAAGCAATCAGTATTGTTCAGTAATTTAAATACATGTAATTTGAATTATAATTTCTGTAATTGTAATTGAATTACTTTTTAAGTCCAGTAATTGTAATTCAATTACAATATTTCATGTAATTTGAAGTGTAATGAAGTGTAAATTGCATACTGGAATCACTTTTAAGTCATCTGGGAATGAACCGGGATGCCCGGCGGGCTATCCCGTACGGGTCCCGTACGGAAACCGCGGACAAAACTCGGCGGGATCCCGCCGGGTATCCGGTACGGGTCCCGTATAACAACCCGTACGGGTCCCGTATGGTTCCCGTGAGGGTGTGTTAGCTGGGTAGCTGTCGGTAACTTTAGCACCGATTCATTTTCAGTCTGTCTGTGTGTGTCTGTATCAAAACAGATTCCGAAGTAGCCTACTACTATTCAATTGTGAGACGCCTTTAGAAGGGCAAATTTTTGTCAAACTTATGCTAACTGTATACTTTTATTTGCAAGGACCAATTTTGCCACAGTCTGCACCTGCGTAGGGTACGTCTACATGTACTTCACCGTTTTCCTCCTCTACTTAAGATCATGTCACCTTCGATAGGCTTCGAAGTTTGTACCGATCTTTGTGACTTTGTCGTCCTCTGCGCATGGGCGTCGAGAGCCAAATCGGGCCCCGGGGCAGACATGCGTCAGGGCCCCTCGTTATTATTATTAAGCCCAAGTCTGGTGTAAGCCTGAAAAAGGCTATCAAACTACATTTAACGAATAATAATAAGGGTAATAATAATAATAACAGGGCTTTTTAGTGTGCAGTTCTACACAAAAAGGGCAGTTATAAATGAATTTGTGCAGCTGCAGAAGCATTTTTGTGCAGTTAAAACTAGTTTTAAAATATTCATTGTCATCCGATTTGGAATAATTCACTATGGCTTTTCAAGGGGTGGTGCAGTTCTAAAAATTCAATTTAAAAGCCCTGAATAATAATAGTTAAAGTAAATGCGAAAATCAATTTCTGGTTTAAAAGATCTGTCTATGACTCTAATTATAAAGAAATTTACAGAAATTTAATATGAAAATGTGACTATGTGAATGTAATAAATGATTTTTTAATTGACATTTATCACATTATGATATCCAATTTCAAGAGGTGAGGATACGTCAATTGCTGTGTTGCATTGTCTACATGGATTACATCAACAACTCGCTCTGTAGCCTACCATGATCGACTCCACATCTACTATCATGCTAGCAACGACATTGTCAGCTTGATTTGCTGCATCATTCGCTTTTGATGAAATTGAAAATGCAAGGCTTTGAAGGATTGTTTATCTCTCGTTTGCATTCCTGACTTTCACCAATCATTCTTTCCTTTATTGAGCTCCAGATTTCTGATTGTAATTCATCTTCTAATCCGTTATCAACTTAATGGAATTATATAATAATATCAAATATTGGTAATTTGATATCAATTATTTATTGTGATAAATTACATCCAGCTGTAAGTTAACACTAGAAGCACCGAAGGGGTCAATCTGACCCCTTTTGGTTTTTAGCGGAACGCACCTCGGCCCCAGATATAGCCCGGGTCCTGTAATTTTATGACTTCTCCTAACTTCGTAGGGTATACCCTCTGCCAAAATTTGAACTCGGGGGATTCACAATTTCTGAGATTTGTGCTTTTCTACCTTTAAGCACCAAGGGGTCAATCTGACCCCTGTATTAGTACTTGCATGTAAGGCTACGCATTTCTTGTTTTGTATTCAATAATATTATAGATCAAAGCTAATTACGTAACCAAATGTGAGCTACGGCCCACTCTAGGTGCTTTACCCGTTTTGGCCCATCAGCTTGGACCTCTCTTCCCCAGTCTCTTCGTTTTGAGTTACTAGCTCTCTCTCCTACCCAGTTCCGTAGACGCCTTAAGACTTTGTTGTTCCCTGATGCAGGCACTGATGCAGGTCGAGAGCGCCGCTGATTTCTGAGCGGCGCTATATAAATGTTCGATTACAATTACAATTACGATAGTAGCTTCTATCTCGCCAGTGTCTAACGCACGAGGTTAATATGGCGATTTACTCATTAACTGTGTCTTGAGCAAAATAATTAACGTCGCCCTCCTCTTTTCTCCAGGCTTTGGATTGGCATTACCACAGGTAAACATTTAGAAGATCAGTCCGCTAAGAAAGAGAGGCAGCTTCTTAAGCCATTAGTAAAAGTCTTAATTTGAGATCGAAGTTACACAGGCCATGGAATACGTCTCTGATGGCTTCGTATTTTTTCAGATAAGATGTGATAGGATTGATTTAGATTAAAAGTCGAAATTCTTCATGTGCGCAAAAGTTCAGTATTGAACACCTTTATTAAACACTCACGTTATGCTAAATATAATAGGTGTCGATTTTGTAATATGAATGCTATCTTGAAAATGTCATCGAATCGTAACGCATGTTAGAGGTAACTCAATACTAATAGCATGTAGTAGTAGTAGTAGTAGTAGTAGTAGTATTAGTAGTAGCAGCAGCAGCAGTAGTAGAAGTAGTAGCAGCAGTACCAATAAAGATAATGATAATGTGAAATGATGATGATGATGATGACGACGACGATGACGACGACGACGACGACGACGACGATGATGATGACTGTAATACGGTAAGGTCGACATCATCGGTCCTAGCAGCCGCATAATCCTGTTAAAGTGGACTGCACAATACTCCCTTTACACACCTTTTAAGCAATCATGATACGCCTCATATATAGGTCAATTGCTTTAATTCGTTGGATTCATGTGCATCATGCTGCGAAGTAGTAAGATATCATACGAACAATTTTCTATCAAAGTCTTTTTGCTTCAACAAGGGGTTAAAACGGGGTATTATTAAACTCCGCTACTACCTTACCCCTGTGATAGCGCCAGTCCCAAGCCTGGATAAAGCTGAGGGCGACGCTAATCATCTTACTTCTAGCACAGCATCGTTAGAAATCTGTTTTCTACCTGACTTAATTTTCTTATCCTAATAACCGTTTTCTTTTTTAAAGCCTAAATTATTTTTGACTTTGTATGTAAAGCGCTGAGCGTTTGTTGCGTTTTATAAAGAACATACTTACTTATTTACTTACTTACTTAAACAGCAACTAAACAAGCTCTACTTAGACACCCTTGAAACATCGCTGACGGACTCTACATATTTAATAATTGCCTTCGATGTTTTATGTGTGTCAAATTTATGTCTATGTATGTCTGTACCGAGCAGTCTATTGCTCAACCGATGCCCAGACATCGTGCCAGTCCAAAGCTTAGAATAAGGAGGTGGGAGACGTTGACCATCTATAAGTGTAGCTTCTGCTGAGAAGGCAACTACCCGTTGTATTCGTTTCCACTAAAGGAATCAAGTAGCTATGATGGCAATTACCTCGGAATGTATGTATTGATTCCAGGTTGAACGACATATAAGAACCTTGACACAAAGGCCAGTGACGTTGACAGAATTTATTTCTCAACAGTTCTCACCGTTGCCATCGCACAGTACATCAACGCTCGTGAATAAGCTGGTGCCCTGCGTTTCGCTTTCGAGGAGAGCTTTAGAAAACGAAGTTTGAGATAACGATTGTGATTGTATCTCAATAAATAGAATTTTTTCTGAAGTAAAGATCCAGCTTTAAACGACATCTTAGGGGACGCAGATGTTTGACACTATAACAGCTAATAAATATATTATGGTATGGAACAAAGTCAGGATTTCATTAAACAAGATCCATGGTGTCTCTACTTATAGCGGTCTGCAAAGTCCTAAAAGAGGTGTCCAAATATCAGCTGTAAACTGTCGTATTAGTAGTAGTAGAAAATAATATTTTCATTGTCGGGAATTCTGTGGAAATATTCCTAATTCTCTTGTTCTATGCGTCCTTTAGAATTTGATGTCATTCAGAACTAAACTTAAAACTCATCTGGTCAAGCTTGTGTCTTGCCCTCTGCATTATCTGACTTATCGGATTTCAATTTGGTTTCTTTTATGGTCACTGATTTTACCTTTGTTTTATCGAAGCATCCAATGATCGAAGCTTTATGCATCGAGATAACAACAGGGCTGGTTTAGACTCTTATTATGACCGCTAGAGGCCGTTGACGACGTCCGTCTGTCCAAGTCTTTAAGAAGGACAGACATAAACTATTGCTCGAAATCTATTGTTATGCGAGGGTTGGCTTTTTCGGACGTTATTCTTGAAATAATGAACGGATTGATCATTGAGATAGGGTTTGGGTTAGGTAGTCTCAGCTTAAGGACGCTGTGTGCGGCCGAAGATGTTTGGCGTCGCCCTCCTCCTTTACCCAGAGTAGACAAGGCATACATTATAGGTATGAAACACGTTAGCCAACTGTTGAACGCTCTCCCTTTAAACACCTTTAAAACGTTACCAACCGATGTTATATAGTTACGAGACACAGGATCCCATTATGTGTTTTCGGCATTGTTTTGATATATGACGTTGAACTGGTTAGAATTATTAATTATTGTCATTAGTAACTTCTATAACGCCTGTGTATAATTCACAAGGTATCAACAGATGGCGCCCCAAAACCAAGCCGTAATCCATAAGATAAGTTCACTCGGCTTTTGCTAGATTAGATTAGATTGGATTGGATTGGATTGGATTGGATTGGATTGGATTGGATTGGATTGGATTGGATTGGATAGGATTGGATAGGATTGGATTGGATTGGATTGGATTGGATTGGATTGGATTGGATTGGATTAGATTAGGACAGTCGCTCAGGATTAGATTATATCTCTAAACCTTTTCGAAGCCGAGCTCGTGGACAGACAGGCAGTTCCGACGTTAAACTTTGGAATAAAAAGCCATCTGCTTGGAGTGCTCTCATTAGACACCTCTAATACGTCATACACCGAGACTATATAAACACGAGACACAATACCAAATTATTGTTTTATAAACACAAGCTGTATTTGACAAATAAGATGAACTTTTGATAACCGATCGTTTGAATTATAACTTTAGTTAGCAACTTCTATTGCGCCAGTGCCCAATCCCCAAAGCATCCTCTCTATATGTTGGCCTTCCTCAGAGTCGGATAGGGCGCTTGGAGCGAGTTTTGCGCGCGGCTGCCCGACTGATTGGTGGCATTCCTAAGTCGGGTCATGTATCCGACTATATGCGGTATGTCCTGCACTGGCTGCCACTACCACAACGCATCTCATTTAGGGTCTCTGCCTTCGTTTGGCGTAGCCTCGTTGGCACCGCACCTGCTTATCTGCAGGAGCTATGTCGCTCTATCTCTGCCAATATTGGCCGTCGACCCCTTCTCTCTGCAGTCCGCGGTGACCTGAGTGTCCCATTTGCATATGGCGCACCACAACCAAGCAACGAAACTGTGTAATATCAACGATTATTAGCAGCGCCCTCTCCTCCTTCATCGATGCATGGGACTGGCATAATAATAATAATAATCTTTTCTTTATTGAAGCGCCTGAAAACGCACTGCGCTGTACATTCACATGTTATGCAATTTAAATCTTAACTACTGACAGAACAGACAGCCTGCAATACAACGGCGCTAATAGCAGCCTACAAAGCATATCCGCCCTACGGGGCTCGAACTCGGTACCTCTCGGTCTCTGTGCCAGATGTTATCCAATGCGCTATCGGGCTACTTGTAGTGCGCTGTTAGCTGTGAGTCTTTACAGTGGTTAGGTTATTGGCAACCTCCATTGAGCCAGTGTTTAATGGAAAAACACACAAAAAACGGAACAAAGTGATTACTGTTTTGATGGATGGATCCACAGTTTAACGACAGCTTATGACAACATAGGCCGTAGCCGCCGACAAAGATTAATTTTGGCATATTACAGCTCTGACAACATAATATTCTCTTATAAGGCCCATGAACGTTTATTATTGTTTTTTCGTTCTTAGCTTTCACTTATATAGTAAATACTACTCTTAAAACAGGTGTGTAATTATTTAGAACAATTCTCGCCGTTCGCGTTGCATAATTATATCAGCGCTCGCAAACTGTAAATATCTAATGCGCTATTTAAAAGTTCACGAGCGCTGCGGCGTGTCAGATGGGTTGTCAAGAGATGGTCAAGAAAGATCCGAGTCCAGTTGCCATGGAGACCAGAGAGGAAAGGAGTCGGGGAACTGTTATAAGGCTGAAGATACGAAATCTTGGAAGGCGGAAGATAGGATGGAAAGTGTAGGAAGAGCGTTGGATGGATTAGGGAAGGAATAGGTTTATAGGATAAGGGTAGAGATTCCTGGAGACTTCAATTTGGAGTGAAAAGCCAGTGGGTTGATAAGTAGAGGAGCGTGAGGCAGATGACGGTGGGTGAACGGCGGTATCGATGGAGGAGATGACATTTCATTTCGTGTCCAGTGCAGTTGTCCAGTGCGAAAACTAAACAACACTGTTTCGTCGACGTTTAGCATTGATTGGAGCCCTCTATCCGTAGATGACGATTTTTGTTGACATCAGCCTGGAAAGTGTAAACGTCGGGAGACTAGTTCGAAGACAGCCATCTGGCGGACAGGAAATATCGCGCCTTGGTTACATAATAAACGCATTCGGCTAATTATACGAATCAAGGAAAATCCTGTCTATTTAGTTTCCTTTCGTTAATCTGTGTCGTTTTTATTTTTTTCAAGTGCTTCGTCCTTTTGCATAACGTCCACTGCTATCCTTCACTTACTTTCTTTGATGAGCTAGTATTTGCATTGGCCTATACCCTTAAAACACCATTAATACGATCTCTCGTATACGATCCTCATCTGAAGGGTGCTTCACCCAGTTCAATGGGATCGTAATCAGACAAATTATTACCGATCTGGTTATCGTTCGTCCAAATGTACATTACCCCAGCCAACCGTAAATCTTTACCGAATAAAAACACGCGCTATATAAATGCTGCATCTATAAATAGACCGTATATAACTGCGCTGCATCGACGACGTCGCTGCCTAACCATGCATCATGCGAAATCGACCCTGCTTCGTAATCCGACGAATTTGTGGACCAATCAGCAAATTTGTACTATTTAAATTTACCTAATAATTATATCGTCCGATAGGTGGCATGGCTAGAAATTTGTCTTTGTATGTATGTATGTATGTATGTAGGCCTATGTATGTATGTATGTATGTATGTATGTATGAGAACTTGTTATAGCGCCCCTTCAAGATTTCTTCTCAGAGGCGCTCCCGACTACAGCGCGGACACTGAATCGGAGTTTCACGCCGAAGCGCATGAGCAATTGCGAGTGAAGGACTTGCCCAGGGTCCCTACGCGGCGACTTTGAGGTGGATTCGAACCCGCAACCCTCCGGCTGCAAGGCACCGAACATACCCCTACACCACCGCGCCCCAGTTGTATTGTGTTGTGTATTGTACTCCACGTTTATATTGCGACCGAGCCACCCGCAGTAAAGATCCGAGAAATTAATCTCTGATAAACCGACCGACCAGCAATCGAACCCGGCCACTCAGGATCAGGTTGGTTGGTTCCTGTTTCAGGACACTGTGTCATAACAAAAGTCGCCCTCCTCCATTCCCCAAGATTAGGACTGGCATTGCCACAGGTAGGGTAGTGGCACTTTTCATATCGTCAGACGAATATGTTATGAGGTTATCATCAACCAACTTTAATTACCTCATTTGTATTGTGTTGTGTATTGTACTCCATATTATTTTTGTTTCAACTGTAGCAGTAATATTTCATATCATATCTAATAACCGTATAACGTTAACATTTATATTGCATGAGGTCAAGTTGTTATAAAGGTGTTCAACATCAACCATTTTTCGTAGCATTGTTTGTTCCTATAGTAAATTCACCACGAGGACACTGGGCATTATTTTAAAGAATATAAAGCGGAAGAATTATTGGTTGTAAATAAATCCGCAACCGACGAAATCGGCGAATTTTTGTTATTTAAATTTCCACAATATTATCAACATTGCAGTCCGAAAGGTGACATGGTTATGCGGTCCAAGTCTTTAAATAAAAGCCTCTGGCCTAATTAGACTATAATATCTAAGGTAAGTCAACAAAGGCTTTATGTTGCCAAAATACTTTCTACCGACGTCAAAGGTCTTTGTTGCCGTAAGATGATGTTAAACATCCATCCATCCGCGTCAACAGCCTTGACAACCACAGGATGAGAGCGGTGACAGTTAATGACGCGCATGTCTTGAGGAGTCTCTTTCCACCCACTGCTCAGCGCCATTACAACATGCGCCCCAGGTCTCACCCCTTTCAACTACCCGCAAAAGATGACAGAAATTTCATACCAAGAATTCTTTATAAAATACGGTAGCATATATAGCCTACATGCTCTAATTTAGGCTTTTCAATTAACTGTAAACTCAGCAACTATACCCAATTATTAGATCTGTTTTCCTTTCCATTATGTAACTCACTGCGGTTTGTCAGTTTGTTCTATTAAACGAAGATATATATATATATATATATGTCTAAATGCATTCTGCGAACACCTTTAAAACGTTTTCAAACTATGCTATATGTAAATATCATGTATTTTGTTTCTTAGATGTTTGATGCGGAATGCTATATGTAAATATCTTGCAGCAAAAAGAACAGTTTTGTTAAACGTTTAGAACTACAATTACGACACTGGAAAACTCGGCCGCCACCCAATGCAGTGCCAGTCCCAAGCCTGGAGAAAGTAGAGGGTGACGTCAGCGACGCTGGCTGCAATTACTTGTTCTTGAGGACAGGAAATAACCACTTTGGCAATTCTGTTCCATAAAACTACAATACAGCGAGTGCCATATTTTGATGACCTTTAAGATGTCAGCTATAATTAGACAACGAAAATCAAACACAATGCCTCTACTCAACTAGACACGCTCTGCCAACGTAGCCACACAAACTGTACCTTTCAACCTTCTTCCATACCCATCTCATCCACTTCCCAAGTCCTTCAGACCGTGACGTATCTCCGCGTTCGGGACTCCTTCGGACCCTAATACGGGATAATGCTTGTGGTGACGCGTAGTAAGCATTCCCTAGCGACCAACCATCGACCAATCGCTTCATACCATTCTCTGGCGCCATTAATACTGCACGGCGCATGCGCAGTGACCTGGGTCATGTCGGGACGGAGGGAGTCCACTAAGTGTCCACCTGGGTCCAGTTTAATTCTGTCTTAAGGCGACCGCTGTATGCTATTTGGGCCTTAGTAAAAAGCGGCCGGACACGCATGTCCATTGTCCAAGGCTGTAGGCTGCTTTGTAATGATACAGCGTTGTTAAATAGTTATTATTTACCAAAATGCGATTAGCAATATTTAAGGCCATGCAGTGAAAAATATAGACTACATGTACTTAGGCCCTATTTACTTACTTTGATTCAACAAATTACGTCGTTTAAAAAAACGATCTACTTAGACACCTTTAAAACGGCGATAACCGACGTTACATATTTAATAACTTCTTCAATTGCGTTACAATGCGACGAATGGGTCTACAAAGAACGAAGTTTGAGTTGTAAAGGAAAGGCGCCATGATTACTGCACTGCGCATGCGCAGTGACCTGGGTCACGTCGGGACGGAAGGAGTCCACTAAGTGCCCTGCAGGGTCCAGTTTAATTCTGCCTTTCTTTGGGCTACACGACAATGTCTGTTTGGAGCAAACACTTGTATTGTGGCCGTGGAACACAAATTATCTGCTTCGTGTTTTTGTAGTGGGCCGCTTTACTGTGGTTATAAGTAACTTCTATCGCGCCAGTGTCTAATGCACAAGGCATCAAAACCAGGCCGTAACCAGTTGCTGTTTAACGACGCTGTGTCAAAACAGATATTATCAGCGTCGCCCTCCTCTTCCTCCGTTTTTGGGACTGGCACTGCTAAAGTACGAACAATGGCAGATTCATCCGTGACAACGTCCGAAAGATCCGCTAAGACAGAGAGACAACTTCTTAAACGCCGGTGTCCAGTGGAGAAGTAGTTAGGAAAATTATGGCCTAAGTCTTAGTCTGATAATGAAGTTAGCGACACATCCAGTGAGTGGTGTGGCTCTGAAGATTTCGTGTGTTTTAAATAAAATGGAGCTAAAGGAAAGATCGTATTAGATTAGATTAGATGATAAATGGAAATCCTTACTTTGCATGAAAGTCGTGCATAAAACACCTTTATTAAACGTTCGAATTATGTCATATATAAGGGGTCTCTCGCTGAAAGATTTTAACTGAAATTGCACCAAGTATAATTTGTTACAGTTCGAATCCAGGAGAAAGGCGACACCAATCATCTGAACTATTTCATATTATCGAGGATTCTACCACTACCCGCACTCTGGCAGTGCCAGTCCTAGACCTGAAAAAGGGAGGAGGGCGAAGCTAACCGCCTTTCTAATGACACAACGTCGATAAACACTGCTATTATAAGAAACATTCGAACAGCAATTGGTTAATAAAGAATACAATAACTTATTTTCTTTAATTCCTTTGTAATCTCCCTAACAATT